>MU853808.1:0-80109 GCA_033297225.1 Diplogelasinospora grovesii | reverse complement strand
GTTGTACAGTTGCAGGGTTGTACAGTTGCAGGGTTGTACAGTTGCAGGGTTGTACAGTTGCAGGGTTGTACAGTTGCAGGGTTGTACAGTTGCAGGGTTGTACAGTTGCAGGATTGTACAGTTGTAGGATCGGTAGATTGCAGGATTGTACGAATACAGTTGTAGGATTGTACAGTTGTAGGATCGGTAGATTGCAGGATTGTACGAATACAGTTGTAGGATTATTGCAGGATCCGAGGATTGGAGGATCGCAGGAGGGTCGGAGCTCTCTCCGGCATCGGGTCCGACATGGATTTCGGCCGGCGATGCTCAGCACAGCCATCTGGACAATTGGCCAACACATTCGTTTCCACTATGCTCACTTTGTACATGTGAGGGCTACTATTCGCTTCACATTTACAGAGTGTGGCGTGGGGCAGGGAGATTTCTAGGGGACGGAAGGCTGGACAGAATTTGCTTTTGCTCAGGTACACTCGCAAAGGCGCCGCCACAGACAATGGTGAGCAGAATTGGTTCAGGTCATTGTTTTGAAATCTCACATGTACAAAGTGACGGACGAGAGAGAGAGGAAGGGCGAGCTACAGGATTTGCATGTACTACCTGCGTAGGATGGCCTGCGGCGGCCGTCAGTGATTAAATGAATTGGACTGGTGTCGCGGTGGATCACGTGTGGCAACATGTGCCAACTCACGTGTTAAGTCATGTGTGCACTGAATCATGTTAGGGCGCAGCCTACACTCATTACTAAGCTCTCTCCTTTATTATATATATATATATATATCGAGACCTTCATTTACTCTCTTTTATATTAATTAAGGAACTCTTTTTAACCTTTCGCAATGCTTTACTTATAAGGTTTATAGTTACTATATTTACGTAATAGTTATAAGCTTAGCTCTTATAAGTTTAAAAACTTAAATCCATTACGTAATTAATATTATACTTTTATAAAAAAAGTGTTATAATTTCTTCTTTATTTTATTATCCTTATTATTTATTTCCCCCTCGCTTTTAAGCTTCATATTTATTATAATTAACGATAATAATGTTTAAAACTATTTTTTTTATAAGTCCATTTAATTAATTAACTATTATTCTTAATTAATATAGTACTTTAACCTTAAAACTAACGTAAATTAATTAAGTATTTAAAAGGTTTACATTAATTTAAATGCACCCGATATGCTACGTATTTAATACCAGAAACGGCCTATTTAGCTTAATTAGCCATATTAGGACGTTGTAATTAGATTTCTCTTATTAAGAGTAGAAGGCGGGGTCCTTTACTAAAGTAGTTAGCGTGGGGTAAAGGCTTCCCGCTTTTATTATAAGGCCCTTACAGTCTTCTTTTAAACTATTCGAAGCCTTTCATACTTCCACTCATTATTACTCTTTACACCTTAATATAATATAATGAGCTTTTACTTTAACTTTAGTTATTCCGCATTAAATAATAGCTGTGACTAAGAGTCGAAAATCTTTACTAACTATACTACTTTATCCGCAATCAAATTAATGGCTTTATTGCGTGAAATTTAAGTTGACCGCGAGCTTTTAACCATTAAGATAAAACGCGTCACTAAGAGCTAGTTTATATGCCTTACTTATTTATAATAAACCATTAATTCGACTCGGACCATGTTTTTCCACGATCCATTAAGGTTAATAATAACTTTAACACTTTAACCTCTGCTTAAAAATTTTTTTTACTACTTTTTACCTCTCTTTACCTTACCTTTTCTATATATTAAGTTTATAAGCATATATAGTTATTACTTTAATTCAAACTAACTAAAGAATGATAATTATTAGTAATCATACTTTTAATTAAGCTCGATGTTATAAGTTTCTCTCTTTATTACTTTATTAAGTTTATAAGTAAAGTGATACTCTCTCAAATTTACTTTTACCTTATTATATAACTTTAGCTTAATTAAGAATCTTTTACTTAATTATTAAATGAATTAAGCTTTTTACCTTTTTACTTTAATCTGGTCACGTAATTAAATTAATAATAGCTTTATCTTTAAGAGTCTTAACCAGTAAAACTTATAGTCGAGGCTAAAGTATAATTAATACGAGCTTTTTTAATAAACCCCTTAACGTTTAAATATGTAAAGCGCGTACTACTTTAAGCTAATCACGTACGTTAAGCGCGTAGCTTTAATCTCCGCCTTTAAGAGAGGAGAATAACTTTATTAACGTTTTGGAGCATGAAGTTAATATTCTCCACTTTAACGCGATAAGAAACGTTAATATAAACGTTAATAAATATAAATTAGATAGTTTATACGACTTAAATAACGCGCTTTATTAATTAAAGCGCTTTAATCATAATAAGGAAAGCGTTAAATATATCGAAAAGTTAGTTCATTATTTAAATAAGTAAATTAATAATAACGTTAGTAAATTACAAAGCGTTATTAAGGATATATTACTTAGATTAAACGCGTAAATTAAGGGAAATAATATTATTACTTTAAGCATTTTTCGATAAGAGCTTTAAGCTATCTATTAAGATAACGTTATGGTTAAAGACTTAGTTAAAATAAGTAAGGATATAGCTAATAGTATATTTACTTTCCGAGCTATGATAATAAAGGATATAAATATTACGCGTTAAGAACTAATTAAATAAATAAATATTAACCTTTAAGACCTTATATATAAACTGGTTAAGTAAAATAATGTTTTTTAATAAGATATTATACGGGATATAGTTAATATATAAAAAGGTATAATTATATAATAAAGTTTAATTAAAACCTAATTAAACTTAACTGAAACGCGGTAAAGCTTAATAAATTACTTTATTAATGCTTAATGTAAAGCTTAAGATAACTTAACAGCCCTTCGTAATGAACTCCTTACTTTAATTAATAATAAAATTAATTAACGTTAACGTAAAATAAAAAGTACTCGATAAGGTAATATTATAAAATAATTTAGTTTTAGCTTTTAAGTGAGAATAAAAGTAAGTAATATAAGTGATCATTTAATTACGTTAACGTTAATAAGTTAAACTATTTAAAATACTCCCGGTATATCGCGGATTAATTAAACTAATAGAACTATCACGCGTTTTCCTTTAAGGGACCCTTTTAATAATAATAATAATAATAGTTATCTTTAACGTAATAATAATAAAGGAAATCAGGATTAATATTATAACGTCGATTATTATTATCAAAAGGGAATTATAAATATATTAGCCCGATTTACTTTAACTTTATTACGAGATATTACTTATAAGATTAAGCAAAAAGAAATTAATCTTTTTAATTTAAAATAAGATAACTTTAACGAGATTAAAATAGTTTTAGATAAAAAAAGTTTTATCTTTACTGAGGTTTATAGCTTTATTAATAAGCTTAATAGTTATATAGAAAATTTAATAATGAAGGAAGAGTATAAAGTATAACTTCTTAACTTATTTTAATTATTGCTTGCTAAACTATTAGCCTTTTAGTAAAATAATAAATTAATTAATATCGAACAAACCACTTTACGTTAAGTAAGGCTGCCTATATTAATAAACGCCTTATGAGAAAGATTTTCCTTTAACGCGCCCTTCATGATTAAGTGATTTATTAAGATTAAGTTATGTTTTAAACATATCGCTTATAACGATGTTATAATTATGCATTATATTTTAAAAAAAACTAGATTCGTTAAAGCGATAAGTATATTATTAATAAATATTATTAATTAGCACGGAGTTATAATATAGATATAAACTAGAATAGATTTAAAAATTAAGTAGTACTTATATTCTTCATTAATGATCGCTTCGATACCTTCGCGGTTGCTTTGCGCCGTTAGTCCCGTAACCCAGGCCGTGAAGTCATTAACAAATGCTATCGCTCCCCCACGGCTATCGATCCGCCGTTATACCAAGTCTGCATTAAAGAAGAGGAATAAGATGGGGGAAAGGGGTGAGCCTTAAGGCAGCCCAGCCTGTAACAGGCTTCGCGTCTCGGATAATTATCCGTTGATCTGAATCGTTGCCGTACGTTCCGAGCAGAAGGCTCCTATCTATCGGAGTAGCTTATCTGGTATGCCTCGCGCCCTCATCCTTTAAAGAAGTCTTTCTTTACAAACTCTATTATAGGCTCCTTTAACATCGAAGCTGACTAAGCTCACAATCTTTCGACCCCGCGGGCGGTATAGATCTGCTCTTACAGGAGGAGAAGCGCCTGCTCGGCTGATCGTTGTTTACGCGCGCTAAAGTGGTTAGTCGGAAGGAGGCTATACGTCTCGACCGCATGGGAGATCCTCTCCGCGACTACCGATTCCAACACCTTGCCAAGCGTTATTAGAAGCGAAATCGGTCTCTATGCCTTTACAATAGTGTAGTCCCCTTTACCCGGTTTCTTTAATAGTATGATCTTTACATGCCTCCACTGATTAAACAGCCGTCCTTCTTCTAAGGAAATGCGAAATATCGCCAAGACCCGGTGTTTAACCGCAGGCCAGGTCCTTTGCCAGACTATCGCAGGTAGGCTATCTTCCCCGGGTGCCTTCCATGATTTTACTGCAAATAATTAGCGTTCCACTTCTTCCATAATGATATTAGGCATCCCTATAGGAGCTCTTTACGGCCTGGACCCTTTATCTTTAATGTTCTTTAGCAGGGGAGGAGTAGACAGTAGCTCCTCGGCCTGCTGCTTGTGATCGGTTGTGACTGTTCCATCTGCTCGGATAAACTGCGGCACTTTACCAAATGCCGTGTTATCGCCGGACTTCAGGTACTTAGCAACTTTCCAAATGTTATCGTTGTCTGCTAAGAACTCGTTCCAGTGCTTCTTCTTTTGCTGCCGGATAGCGTCGTGGTACTGTTTCGCGCTCCTTTCGCCATCTCTTCAAGTTCTGAGATGGTTCGTCCCGCGCGTCTCTCAGTTCGGGCGCGGTTTCTCCAGTGTGTGTATATAAAACGTAGCTGCGTCAAATCGGTCATCCACCATCTTTTCATATATGGTGACGGTCTTGCCTTTAGTGTTAAGGCCTGGATCGCCTCCGAAACGACCGACATCAATCTATCCGTCTTCTGCTGCACGGTGCCCTCAGATGGGTGTGGTATTTAGTGCTCTTACAATTCTGGCGTTTATTTCCTTCCAGGGTGCGTTCTTAAACAGAAGCAGGGTTGCCTGACCATTCACCCAACTCACTCAGAGCCAAAATGGATGAATTGACGCCTGGTCCACCAAACTACCGTATGAATTGGTCAATACAAGCACCAAATTGATTATGGCTATTTATGGACAAAGAAAACCCCTATTTTCAGCCCAAATTTGAAGCTATTCGCAAGGAAACCGGTGCAATATACAGATTAGTCATCGGGGGGGTCAGGGGGTAAACTGCTGCCAGCTTTTTTCTGCTGCCAGCAGAAAAGATCCTCCAACAAAGCCTGTCGGCTTTAGTGTACCTCCACGGACGACGACAGCCAGTTGTGCATCGCGAAAAAACATACTCGTCAAGTATCGCGATTACGATGATACGATCACAACCCCAACTATCTCCATATCAAATTATCGGACTTTTGGCCTTTCTAAGACCGGCAGCTTAAAGACATTCTGCGGCTCGCAGACCTACTGGCCTCCCGGAGTACGACGCCACGCGGTACCATATACAAAGGCTGTAGATATTTGGTCGCTCGGCGTCGTCGTATTACGGTTTGCATACAATCTTCCAAATCCCGGTTATGGGATGGGGTCGAAGTGGTGTTGACAAATTGTCGAAGAAGTTTGGGACTCAGAAGGCCTGATTGACATCTTGCAACGTATGCTAGTCATCGAAGCCGAGGCGCGATACTCGGCCACAGCCTGTTGGCGTGAAGCGTCGCGGCTCGTCGCGTGGTCTCGGAACCGTTCGGCAACTCCCACACCGGCTTCTTACGCCGCGGGATATGGAAGAACAACATCGAGGAACGCGAGAGAAGGCATGACGAAGCCGGCGCGCCAGGGAGGTCAGATACAGAACATACACTAGGAACCGAGCAACAACGGCTCATATCCCACCCGAAGAGCAAGGGGGAGAGCAAGAGATGCTACGCATCTTGCCACATGAGGTATGCTCCAGAACTATTAAGGCTAAGGCGGCGTAGCTGCATCGATCCTCACGTGTATGTCAGCCAACAACCCGTTCTCATCACGTCGGCACTATACTATCACCAACCAAGATGCTACAACCGATCTAATGGCGTCATTACATATTTATTTACCCGTCTTTCCCTCCTGCCTGTTTCGGCCCTGATCCTCCTGCTGCCCTCACACGTTAGATATCTCTGCACACCGCATTTCCACTCCTTTGCCGTTTTAAGGTACGTACAAAGCGTTAATAAGACAGTTAAAAGCTAGAAATGTTAGAAAAGTCAAATGGGCACATTCCGCAATCAGCGTTAAATTGTGAAGGAGATGTCGAATCTCCGAGAGCAGCCGTCCCTCATATGCCTAAGTGCCTCCGGTTTAGTAACAGGAAGGACCAGTGCGGCGGAGAGAGCTCACCTTATCAGCGAGTCCTTACGCTTGAGTAGACGACTGCAGTAGTTACACTTGTAATTTCGCTCCTTCTTATGCACCGTCTGGTGATGGCGTTTAAGGTCCGCCTTGCGCATAAACTTCCAATTGCAGTCGTTGGTCGGGCACGAGAATGGGTGATCCCGCTCCTTGTCGTGCGTCTTCAGGTGCTCCTTGAAGTGGCAGCGTCGGCCGAACAGCTTGCCGCACCCATGGACCTCGCATTGGAACTTAGCCTCCTCCTTGGTCGTTAGGTGGCGTATCCTCCGCGGCTGGGCTACCCGATACGGCATCTTTCCATCATGGGGGAAGGAAGTCGCCTGTGCGTCGCTAGGGTAGACGGATCGCTGCCAGCCCGACGATCCGTAATCCTTGAATGTGCTGTAAACGCCAGTATCGAAAGTCTGAACAGGCCGCTAGGAGGGGTACTGTGACACCTCTGCTGGGCTGTACTCGGATGTCGTCTCCATGACTCGCGGAGTTAGAGAGCCGGGAAGAGAGGTAGTTAGTGGATAGGTTAGGGGCGTGCTTGCGGCTGGGTTTACAGAATAGCTCATCCAGTCGAACAGCGCCAGAGACGTCTCCGGATCAACTAAAGGGTCCAGCTTCACCCGGCCCGGGAGAGGATAGTTAGACGACAACCGTTCCATACGTGTTGGAGGGGGTAGACGGCGACCTTGCTAGAGAAGCGGCTGGGGGCGGACCTAGAAGATTGAGGACATACTAACGCAGTGGCCGGCGTGCTCGCCGTCCCACTGCAACCAGAAGTAGTCGATAGGGGTACATTGGAAGGCACAAACGAGTATAAATACAAGCGTCATGACAATAGTTAGAACGATCGTGCTTACGATGATGGGCTGAGCTTGCGTCATTCGGAAAATGCGTTGGTAGAAAAGAGGATGGACAATCGAGTGAAGCCTCGGGAGAGAACGTATAACATGAAGGCTGCGTATAAGTTCTGCAGTCTGTTAACATGCCGTTAAATGTAGATGCTCGGCCAGAGCTTGACTCACTTATAATACTTTCGTTATGTCGTCGAACGGAACGAGCTATATGTCACGACCCGCGCCGAAGTTCCGTGCTGTAGATTCGATGACTAACAGCTGGGATTAATGTTAAGAGCTAATGTGAAAATCATACAAACTAAGCTAATTATAATATATTTAGCACTTCCTGCCTGCTCCGATTTAGTCCTAAAAAGGGGATACTTTGTGAAGGAGATTCCAGGTCTTAAGGAAAGAGAAGCTAGAGCATACCATAGCAATGATATTTAAGTAATCGTCCCATTAGAACTCAGCGTCGCTAAGAATCCTTAAAAGGAAGCGTAACATGACCGTGATGCCGGTAAGAACAGTAAATGCAATGTAGACGTTTAGGTACGGATCGTAGGATTCTAGTGTAAAACGGTAAAGAGACGAAGTTAAGTTCTTACTTGCTGTTGCAAGCTATTAGCATAGAATAAATACGATAATAACGATGAGGACAATAGCAACGATGAGGACGATAATAACGGCGAGGACGACAACTAGGGCAAAGGCGAGCATGTCGTGAGGAAAGGCATAATGTAGATACATTCTACTTACACAGCTGCTCTCTTATCGTGCAAGCCTTCGTGATGCATAACGTAGCCGCATGATCGATTGCTGTAGAAGCACATGTATAAGTCGTGTCGGTGAGTGAGCACGTGGAATTGTTCTGGATGGCTGATATGAGGCAGTGGAGCTTCGTTAGAGATCGACGTTAGTTACAGAACGTTAACGATCTTGATCAGTGGCTGAACTAGGAAAAAGCTTACTTACACCACATGATGGCATCTTAGCCATCAGATCCGAGATGGTCGTCATGGCTGGGCGGGAGGCTTCGAAGGCGGGAGGTAACTGGGGAAGGGAAGAGGGGGTCACCTATATAATGATCGGGGGCTTCATCCTTATAAAACGGGGCTTCTGGAGGTGACAACTTGTCGCATATGTCGCATTCCAGACCGCCCGCGGCGAGGTGCCTGTGCCGCTGATGGCTAGGTCTAGATACCGGCTCACATGACTATTCACCAACCGCTAACATAATGTGGCATAACCGTTTACATTCCAAAGAGTTCCTCTTAAACCTCGGCCCCTGAGACTTGCAAGTCGGCCTCGTTCTGCAGCTGTCTAGGCCCTGACTCAGACTTCTTGTCCATGCGATGACTTCTAACATGAATAAATCGAGGCTAAAAAGGACGTTGCAGACGAGAAGCGTGGTCCGCCGCGAGGAGGATAATGACGCCCATGCATCCAACTGGCAGATCCGGCTATATGCTCGCTATCCCTATTCGGAAGTAAATCGTCGGCCATCGGTGGCGTCCAGAGGCCCTACTTTACGCGACGTGCAGGTGGCCACGAAGTACTCTGTACTGCCAGTTATTTGAGGCACAGCATGGGCTGTGCCACGCTCTTACAGTATTGGCGCTCGCTGCTTCTTCGGACATCATGGTGCCGACGTGGGAGACAATAAAGAGAATCTCTCTGGGTCTATAACTAATGCTTGTGTATTCCAGTTGATGTTACCATTTTAAACTCCGGGGTCCTTTATCCAAGTGTGGAGGATCTAGTGCATGCGCCCGGCCCCTTTATGGCGATCCCTAACGCCTCTGATTTCCATTTGCCATATATGCATCCACCAGTTGCACCATTCCCACCTCCTCTCTCCCTTGCTCTAAAGGGCTTCATTTAAGTTTGCAAGATGCTGCTTAAGGTTTTATTATGATGATGATGATGGGATGCAGCTGCAAACCCATAAGCCTTCACCTCAAGCAAGACTATAACAGAACAAACAGCAGCAGATATAACTACAGCTAAAGAGAGAGAGCTGAGAGGGCTTTTAAAAGATGTTTAGCAGCTGATTCGGGAGACAGACAGGGCATTTTTAGAACTCTTCTCGCTAAGCACCCTAAAGGTCGAGACGTCGGCGACCAGACCGGTCAAAATCCAACACCTTTAAGACCAGTCCAGACATCCATTAAATCAGCCGTAATTTCGATGTCGAAGACAGACAGGATAAGGTTATAGAAGTCTTAAACGCAACACAAGCCCTCCTCAGGACGGACATTAACAGAGAGCGCTAAAGACCTGTTCACTATACGCCTCTTCCACCGTATCGAAGCCGATGAGATGCTACCGAAGAGCACACTAAAGGAGATCCGGATGAGCAGGGCGTGTAAAGCCTATCGGAGGACGCCGAGCCAGAAGGTGAGCGAGATGATGGACAAAACCGACACGCCGCTCGAACCGTTACTATCATCCAATCAGATAGCTTAGATCGCCGCTTGGAATGAAGCCATTAAAGAAAACCAAACTCTTAGCACTATCGCCCTTACTGAATTAGAAGGGGAGAAAGAAGAGGAGGAGCAGTATACCCTACTAATCATGACGATGGAGTTTAAACAGTTGCTTAAAGCCATAACCTCTAAGAGCATCGTGGCCGGCTTCCCTTCTATCGGACTTGTTAACCTTTCGAGGTTTAGTTTAGGGGTATCGCTAGGGGCATACAACCTCGGGTACCTCGGTTCTAGTCACCTGTTTTCCTCGGTTTACTTCCATTCCTCGGCTCACAACATGTATATATATTAAAGCTGTATTCAGGCTTCCAATCCTTCTTTCTTTCCCTCCTTAAAGGACTTCATCTATAGCAATTAACTACCTTTCTTGCCCACTACTGTTAACACCTTCTTCGTTAGCGCCGCTTATGCCGAACGTCCACCGCCGCCTGCTAAGCAGACAGCTGCCCTCGCTCCCCACCATCCTAGAGGTTGTTAGTCCGGAAAGCTGGATACTGTCGCCTACCTCGGTAACCTAATCGCCATGGTCTCTGTCAGCGGATAAAACCATCAACCCGGACGACTACATTATCCTTCCCAGCACTCCCTTTTCGGTGACCATGCCGACCTTTTGCCACGGGCCAGTTCGTATCGCTAAGGCCGACCTGTCTATTCGTAAGCTTGCTGCGACGGTGAACGATACTTTAAAGTGGAAAGCTTCTCAGATGGCCATCCCGGGAGCAGCAGGTGACTTTTCCGGCCAATCGACCGACTACTCCCGCCCTTCAGACACCGAACTCGACGAGCAAGATGACATTCTAGCTTGGTTCTCGGGTTTCGGTTTTGACGGACCTGGCTCATTACTATTATCTTCGCTAACTTCGTGTGAGAGGGAGAGAACGCGGTCCTTCTCACCGTCTCATAATCGTAACCGTCCCCGTAACCGCAAACCCGAATCCCCGGCACCATCATCACCGTCATCGGGGGTGTCGAGCGAAAATAGACGCCGACACTAACAGCAGCAGCATTAACATCATTAACAGTTATCCACGACAACGGCGACAGAGATGGGGTTGCTCTAGGGTGATCACCGCAGAGATCCAATTGCCACTGCGACTGCGACTGTTCCTAGTAGCAGGTTTCGTCGATCCTCTAATAGTAACAATAACAATAATAATGGCGGCGCCAATTGGGGTGACCACGTGGATCGATGCTCAGAGATACAGTGTGGACAGCGTTAACAGCCTCCCCCAGAGTCCGATGTTGGACCTAGTTGTGATCAGAGACGTCAACGGTCACCATGACGTCGTGCCCATAGGGTTCAACCTAAGACATGACCTTAAGCACTCTGTTTTTGGGGCTGGATACTACGGGCCTAGTTCTATCTAGACCGCATTTGTTCAGGTAGACTAGACTTAGGATCTTTCTATGAGAATCACTATAATTAGCAGAGACGACCGAGCTTCACAGTTCGTGTTGTCGAATGTACATAAATATGGGTGCAGTTTAACAACACTTCACATTCTTTTCTGGACACCTAAGATTCCTGCAGTCGCCGTGACGCTAGAGTCCTCCGCTTCTTCGTTCCTTGATCAGGAGATAGGGAGACCTTGTTCTGAGTGAGGACAGAGTACATCACCTCCGAGGCTCTAGAAGGGGAGTTATCGTTAAGACACGTTGACCGCTACAAGGTCTTTGTGTGTTACCATACTGGTTTTGGTTGTTGTTTTCTCTCGACCAATTCTCGTTCTTTGTTAAAAGCTTAATTCTGGCACGTTTAATCTTACATTAGCTAAGAGGCACAAGAGTGGCACGCAAGCAGCGCAAACTTACCGTTTTGCTCGACAGACGTCTCGGTCATGTTGATCTCTTCCGCTATCTTATCGCGGACGGCTGCCGTCGGGGTCGGGTCCTTATTAAACTCCACCTCCATCGTTGTCCACTGATCCTGCGTTGCCCGTTGCCTCTTTTGGTTCTTTTGTTGTTGTGCATTTGAGCCAGGAGTAGATGAGGAATGCGTCATTGACCCTGTACTATTGTATGCGTCGTCTGCCAATTGTCGATGAGGAGGTTGCCCCTGATGAGCCTCCCTTGAACGTAGTTCGGTTCCAGCTCGCCGATTGCTATTGGTTGACCCAGGTGATTGGCCGCATGACCCCAGCAATGCGTTTTGTGCGGCGGGCCGGATATCATGGTCGTCATTCCTTGAGACCCAATCGCTAGTGTAGAGGGTGCAGTGGCTAACGTCATTACGTGGGCATGAGCTAGATGGCGTCTTAAAAGACGCATGTGGTTGGATGACGCTCGTTTGCTAGTTTAGAGGGTGGCTGCGTCGCGCAAGTGCTCTCCTTGCCAGCCATTTCTCCCCAGCCTCGCGAAGCACACGGATATCGATCTTGCGATATTCCCTACGTTGCGCAGATCTGTGGGATTTTCAGCCACCCCTTCTTCTAGTTGCAGAATCGCGTCTCCATCCCGTACAAAGCCCACTAATGGCATTTGTAGCCAGTGACCTTTGCGTGGTGACTATCTTGTAGATGCACTGCCCAGCACCAATCGTTTCTGCAGGCTCGGCACTAATGATCGATAAGCAACCAACTACAACCACCTTGTCCTTGATGGCACGGGCTAATGCAGCCGACGCCTATACGTGTTAGCGGACCACGTTCTCGGCCGTCCCAAGACGAGCCAGCCGTACAAGAGGCTGCCACGTAGTACCCTCTTCCTACCGCTGACATCGAGGAGCCGAAGGGGCTAAACGTAAGGATGTTCTCTTCTAGGCGAAAGAGAGCCTTGTCGGAGGGTGTTGGAAAGGGCCTAACCCACACGTTGCGCCGCACGACCACGCTCTCAATCTCACCACACAGGGCGGGTACTTCAGTAACACAGTGATTGGCGAGGAGCGTGCGTCGCGCCCGGCGTCGTTGCCATCCTCTCGATTTCTGATAGGAGTTGCGTCGTCCGCTCCTGTTTCAGCGCATGCCCGCCGCGCCGACACCGCGACAGAAGTGCGACTGGCTAGGTCAGGCGTGGCGGTTTCTCCCCGGTTGCAAAGCGGTCACATCATGCAGCAGCGGCAAGCACCCGTCCATCAAGCCGTCCACGCAGTGACGAGCATGACACTCTCTAAGGTCGCAATGACCGAGTGGAAATGGAGCCCTGTTCGACCGTCAGGAGGCTGGGAGTGCATGAGCATGGCCCTGCTGGGTGGCAACATTTAGTCCAGCGTGCGCGCAGGGTATGTTGCCTTCTAGCGTGACCGAATGCCCTGTACGGCTAAAGGTACCCTCATAGCCTTCGCCCCGGAGAGAAGTGGGAGGCTCCTCATTGCTGGCATCTCTTGTCCCCTCGCTGCTTATGGAGCGAAGGTGTCTAGCAATATCGCTAGTCCGGGATCGACGGCTTATAGCGACCAGGACAATCGAGAAGGTCCAGTCGATTCGCACGAACAGGATTGTGCTGTTACATCATTGGACTGGCTGCGTGGGTGGCTGAGAATGATTGGTCGGGACGATGCTTCCTAGCCACTTGCTCGACCTTCACCCTCAAACCGCGTCGCGCCTTAACCTGGGCAGCAGAGACAGCCACTCATGTGTCATAGAGAGCGCGCTATATGGGGACTGCTTGCCTGTAAAGGAGACTGCAAATAACAATCTGTGTTACCTTGATTGCTTTTCCGCCGCGGTGATGTGCGCAGTAAGGAGTTTGAATCAGTGCTCGCCTTCTCACTCCTGCGTTTTGCTTCTTCTCCACCATATTCAGAATCAACGAAGCCCGGCGCCGCTGCCGTAGCACAGGTAACAACAAGTGCCTCGCATGAGGACCCCAATGTTTTCCTGAGCACATCCGGAGACTCAGCCTCATGCCCTTGAAATCTTTTTCCGAGTCCTGGCGACCCCACCTCCCAAGCGCGTAGGCAGAGCGTCTGGTCGGGCTGACGCACTTCGACTGCTTGCCACGTTCGCCCAGCACACCCAGCCTCTCATGGGCTGGTAGACCATGCCTGCACTGAAGAAAGCCCTGGTAGATCAGCACACTAAGATCCGCGACATCATTCTGGCCCTAACCGCGGTCACCTGGGGCCTTGGGTCAACAATGGCGTCCGGATGGGGAAGCATTTTAAGGCAGCGCTTGCGTGACTGCCGTTCGCGCCCCGCCACAGCCGTCTCGAGGGCCGAACACGTATGAGGGAGGCTGGTCCTGCAAAAGCAAGACCGGAGACATGTTGCGTTCTAAGGAATTGGTTGGCTTAGACTGCCGGCAACCGAGACAGGAGGAACTGACTCATGGTGTTGCATAACCCTGGGCGCCATCATTAGGCCAATTCGCCGTCGATATCTTGTTTTGAGACAACAAACTTTGTCTCTTAGCCGGGCCTAGAAGCTTAGGCGTGAATGCCCGAGACGGATATACATCTCATCTTATATTAGGGAGGCTGGTGCATAAATCATGCGACATTCACCGAGCCTGTCGCTTTAACGGAAGAACTTCCTCTGCACCACACACTCCTACACGCGCTTGATAATATGCAGAGTTTTGCTAAAAGTAAGCGCCGGGTGTTTGTTTATGTTTAGTATAACCAGAGCTTGTGAAGAGTGCAATCACGGTCACTGTTGAGACGGAAAGCTTAGCCTGACAGTAAGGGCAGATGAATGGCTTGGGGGTTTCGAACCATCTTTGAAGGCAATGTTTGCCAAAGATGTGCGTGCAGGACAGGCGGAGTGGCTTCTCGATAACGCCGTCAGGGCTCGGCTCGCCAAACTTGATGTAGCAGATGGTGCAAGCTACACAGCATTCGGTCAGTATATGAGATATCGTTACGGGGCAATCTGAGCCAGTTCGACGTACTCCGCTCACTCTCAACGTGCTGCATCTGGCTGGGCTGTCTATTTAACTCGGGGTCGACGACAGCAGAGCGGATTCCATCCTTGTCGTCCCTGGCATTGTACTGTGGAATCGCAGGGACCCGAGGCATGCCAGCATATGCGGTCACGGCGGGCTGGTGAGGACGTTGAGCGCTGGTAGTCTGTGTAATCGAGGGCTGAGCGGTATGATGGGTGTGAGGGCGATGCTGTTGAGGAACAGCCGAATACGGCGTGGGTGAGCGAGCACCATAACCTAAGGCTGGTTGTTCCCGTGAAGCTGAAGACTGAGTAAACGGATACGGAGTGGATGAACCGGCACCATAACCTGAGGGTTGCGGAGCCCCGTATCTAAAGGAGAGCGGTAACAAAAACTGTCTTATCCTTTGTTTTTCTGCGGATCCTTCGCGCATATCGTCCACGGCAAGGCTGCGAAGTGGACGCCGCTCTTCTTGGTTTGCAACGACTGCGGCCTAGCGCTAGGCGACGCTGCTAACAAGGTCCTAAGCCTGCCGGTGGATACATATTCTGCTAGAGGTCATTGCGCAAGCCTTTGCGGAGCTTTTAAAAGAGGTTGTATTTCCCAGGCAATGCAAAATCCGATCGTCATCAGAGACGGCGGCGGAAGTAGTTACGCACAGGACTTGCCTCTGCTACGGGCCGCTTATAGCCGAACTTAGTCTTCCACAACTCACGATGTCGACTTTGCCTGCAGGCGGGGAGGCGACAAGACGTCTGAGAGATAGCCGGCTCCTCCTCCTCGGAAGGCCATCAGTGAATGATGCCAGGGCCTGCGACGAATTCATGTTTCCGTGGGACGAGGAGGAAGACGAGCTACCTACGCTCCCTCGAGCTACAGAGGTGCACTAGGGGATGGATGCTGACGATGACACCGTCGCGTCCCTAACACTTGACGCTGGGTCTGATCATATCCCAGATAATCATCAGTCTGGTTCGAGCTCGACTGCTGAACATGGGGAGGAGTATCAGGCGACAAACTCATCCATTCAGGAACCCTTAGGATTGTCGTGGTTTCGCCTAAAATGCACAATGTAAATCCCCGATAGCAATAGAACATAGTGCCGCGTCTTTATTAACATATGGTTTGTAATTTTAATATGTTATTATTCATATAGCCTACCCTTTACGCAGCGGATACAATCGCAACTACATGTATATTATATTGTCTACAAAGGTATCCCCTAAGTGATCAGGCCAGGAAGTCGAGACGCTAAGCCTCACTTTCCATCATCTCCGCACGGGTGATCAGGCCGACAAGGCATACAAGGCATGCGAGAGAGTAAGGTGTCAATCTGAGAAGACATAGCTACTCCGCGCGGCAGGAGCTGAGTACTAAAGAAGAGCATTCTGCGGCAGCTACTAATATAGCATGCGATGGCTAAATCACTACATGACGTTAGACGACTTATAAGCGTATTATTAACGTGTCTTTTACGTTGCCCTCGCTGACAACTGCTGTAGTTGTGCGAACAGAAGATTTGTCATGTGGATCACGAACAGAAAAGTTATGTGTAAAGAGACGCTGCACCGACGCAGGGATGCCTTTTATACATACAACCGAATTCCACGTGTTTAGAGCCAGGAATTCCGATCCGTTTGTCTGGGATTCCGGTCTCACCACTCGGATCTTCCCGTAGAGCCGCCATTATTTCCGCCAGGTTATGTGGCTGATTGGATGTCACTCCGGCTTTGAGCCGTAATGTGGCGCTAGCTCAGCGCTCCGCCCTACAAATGCGCCTTCCCTCTTCCATCGCCAGCGCTGCAGTCTCGAGCTTTACACAGCGACCGCACAGAGCTCTTGTTTGCTAAAGAGACCACGATAAGCGGCGCTTATGTGCCGCTTAGGTAGAAATGGTACCTGACCAAAGCATGCTGAAAGCTTACTACAACGTACACTGGCTTTACAATGTCGCCGCTGCGATTTCGTCTTGGATCTTGCTGGCAGGATTCATCGTACTTCCCGGGACGTTCACATCACTGCAAAACCTTAAGACGGATACCGGAGCCGTCGAGGTACTTCAAAGTTTCGCCGAGCGGATTGGGCTTCTCAGCCTCTCGGCGTGCTGTTGGATTAGCGGGGTTGTCGGAATCGGCTCTCTGTGGTGGAAATTTCGACAACGACATAATTACCTATGGCTTTTAGATCATCTGTTCCTGTGAGTTGTACTTAGTGCCTGAGAAGCCACGATCTAACATGGTGTAGTCCTGGATTGCTGAACGCAATGAGTGGATTGGTAGTCCTTATTGTGTGGGGTTTACTCCCACGATGGCGGGTGGACAGCAACGGCTAAAGCCACGACGAGTATTGTTACATTCTCCCTCCTTCTACACGCTTATTACGTTTATAAGTTATGGAATACGGTTTACAAGGAGTAGAAGACGGCCCTGTCAGGCTGTCGCTGGTCGACAAAGCCTGGCGCAATGATGGCACTCGTATTTCTCCTGTATGCATCTCATGTATCTTCACTTGATCGAGGAACGATTGGGCAAAGCTGTATTCAGATAATCGACATCCAACTTAAAGACCTGTTTTACGTCACACTGTTGGCGGCCAGAGTTAGCGAACTCGGCAAACGAGATCGCCTGTAATAAGAAACCCCACTGCGGAAAATACACTTCCAGCATGCTAGAAACCACGAGGTCGTGGACCCTTCGGTCATAGACCAGACCTCGCGTGTCTCGTGAAAATGCCAGATGTACTTCTAGAAGCCCGGCATCCATGTACTCGCGCAGCTCTTCCTCGTAACAAAACTTCTCTCTTGACTGCGCTCCCAGATAGAGCATGTCTCTGCCGGCCGAGTTGGCGTTGGTGTGGGTAGCAAGGCGAGCCTGCCAAAAGCTCCGAAATGGGGCAATGCCGCTACCACCAGCGAAATACGCGCAGGGAGCCGCACGGTCAATTGGGAGCTGGAAGTTGAGGGGCCGGGAGACGCCTATAAGAATGCCATCCTCTGCCTCAACCCACTCGTCGGTTAATGATACGAAGGGGTTAAGGAACCCGCTCCTAACGCTAGCGCACGTAACGTCGGTGTCACTTGTAAAAGTCGAAGACAGCTTGTATTCCGCCCTGGAAATAGTCAGATTAACTGTCGACGGGAGCAGTTCTTCCGAGTAGTAACTAGAGATAGAGTAGGTTCTTAGCACCTCGACCGGGACAAGGTTAGCTAGCCACGTTAGGTTTGCCCCTGCCCCCGTGAGGTTAAAAGCCCGGTCTTAAATGTGCGGATTGGTGTCGGTGACGGCGCGTTACAGAAGATCGCTTAGCGAACCTCGGACCGGCCACTCACCGGTCGCTAGCACTTAAAGAACAGTGTTAGAAGATGCTTTAAGAAGACTATAGACTTTCAGTGTAAGGTCTTTAATGATCGGGGCGAGATGACCGCGTCGGAGCATGTCCTTAACCATTAGCTGTGATATTAGTTTCCTAGTTATAGATCTAAGGTGTTATATAAAACGCTCTCATTTCGCATCTAAGGCGACGCAATGCTTAAGGTAGCTAGCTAAGCTTAAGGCAGCCGTAACCTTAACGCATTCGGTCCAGTTATTAAGGGGCATGACGGCGAGTCAGTCGTTAGGCTAAAACGTGATTCCTATATTCTGGATGTCGAGCGTTACCATCGCTATCGACCGATAGGGATCGGTGTCGACAAATGAGCGACTTATAATACGCGACTGATATCGACACTCTTTAAAGGTGCCGCGCATCTCATAAGGCTTAACGGTAATGCTGCCTCGATATAGCTTAAGCTGCTCCTTTATTGCCTCTAAGAACTACTTATGCGTCTCCTCCTAAAGCCTGCCATTGTCATCCGTGGCGCTAAATAATCCGTTAGTCTCAGTCCGACCTATTTTACTAGCTATCTCGAGGATACTCAACACCTTATAATGGTGCGTGCTTATAAAGCCTCGCTCGCTAATGTATGCCTCGATAATGCCATTAAGCATGCCTATAAGTCTAGGGTCTCTAAACTCCCTAACAAATTCGGGTATGCGATAATGGTGTTTAACGGCGGCGATGAAGGCCCTCCAGTTAGAAGGGAGCTAGGCTCGTAAGTGAAGACCCTTGGCACCTAAAAACGAGTCATACTTCTTACGGCTTAAGAAAGCATTTATAACCAGAAATAGAGGAAATTATAGGCTGGATAACATAGGGCAGCGCTTACTTAAAGGCGCTGAGAACTTGCCTTACTAAGCCCATTAATAACCTAGCACATAATTCTCGCCCGAGTTAGGGTTCGTGTTAATAGAGTAGAAGGCATTCGGCATATGCTCGAGGATCTCTTTAAGCCGGACTATCTCGCGGAGCAGACCCTCGACGTTTCGGTGCATAATATGCTCCTAGCAACTCGCGATAGCATTAAGGCCGTGTTAGAAGGAGGTAGATATCTCTATATAGCCCTTCTAAAAGGCAATCTCAGTTCGCTCGCTAAATATAGGCCAGCGTATCTCTATGTTATTAAAGCGCCCGACATAAGGGGGAGTAAATATAGGGTCTTTAATCTTTATGTTAAAGGATAACTGGTCGAAGAAGGTAAGGTAAGGGATCGACCATTTAAGCCGCCGTGAAACCTAAGAGTATGGAAGGGTGATACTCCATAGGATGCTAACTAGCTCCTCGCTCAGGTCATCACTTATCTCGCAGTTAGGTTTATATTTAACGGCATTAAAAGTAATAACTCCCTTATAATCGTCGTTTTTATCCTCGTATCGGTAAATGAAATAAAGTATCCTTAGTATAATGACTGCAGCTTATAGTGCTTAGTCCGAAATCATATCCTTAGTGCCCTCGACGATAAGTAGGGCTGCGACTGACTCCCTCACCTTACCCCTAGCCATATAACCCGGCATATGCTCATAGAGATCAGACTATATTCTTCCTAACGAGTTGGTTAGCGCTCCCGGGGACTCGTTATAGTCTGGTGGACAGAATTCATGCTCGACGCTAAGATAGCCATCCTTCCATCCTGTTGTTAGACTAATCTCCTTAGCCTTAATTATAACTTACCATGCTAAGGCGCTAAGTGCTACTGCGAGAAGGTCTTACTCCCGGGCGTTAAGTGTGTTAATGTTCTTTATGCCGCTAATCTCTTATGTAGATAGTATGTTAAAGTATAGGATGTCGTTAATGGACTTACGTTCCTTAATCCCACATTAGTGTACGCACCGTTAAGAGTAAAAAAAGGGGGGCGGGTCCTACCTTATACGCAGCCATTCTTCAGCATTAACTCCTTTAAGTATCTTTTATTATTAGCACTAATATAAGACATAGGCTTAAAGGCGGACTTACATTAAAGGCAGCATAAATGTTATTAAGCTAATAATACCTTAAGAAAGAATAACCACGTGGTCCTATATGATTTCCTAATCTATTTCTTAATGCCGTTATTAATCCGGCAAGGCATTAGCTTATTATACTAGATACTAAGTAAGACTACATTAACATTTTAAAAGGATAGTCTTAATATTTATAAAGCCACTAGCATAGAAAAGGGGTATTAAAAAAGGTCATTAAAGCGAACTCGAAGAGAACTAACATGAAGAAAGAAGAGAATGTAGATCAGATGGTTAATAGAAAGGAGGTGGTAAGAAGTGGAAGTGGTGATGGGAGCTTATAGCATCCATCTCTTCGCCTAGTTAAGCCTTACTAGTCCTATATTAAGTCTTAACTAAGTGTACGTTAAGAATTCTTAGTCTAAACTGTGTAAGGAGTCGGGATTCCACTTTATTTAAACTATTAGATAGCTAGTGCTATATAACTTAAAGTTAGCCTTTAGCCGAAAACCTAAAAGCATATATACTTACTTAGTAGCGTCCCGAAGGATTAAAAAGCAGTTTAAATACCTTAGGGGGTTTCCGTTACGTCATCCTAAAACTCGCGTCCGCTCGCGTCAGGCGCGAGAACCGTGGGCGATAGCGGCAGGCTCGTTACTAACAGATGTAATGGCAGCAGCCAAGGTGTTTCGTCTTAGATTATTCTCTTCTCGAGGTGAAAATTGGCAGGTCCACCATGGACGTTGGACGGGTGCTGGAACAAGTGACAGGGAGCTTGCCATCTTGGCCAGAAGGAGAATGGAACGACAGAAACAAGTCTGCTAGTGGATTGCCTAATGAAAGCCCGTTAAAGCTCTGGGTTAGGGGGCAGCGACAAGGGACCACCTGCTACACTAGCACCCCACCAAGTGCCACAGCCGAGCGGAGCATAGCTGCAGGTGATTTAAGGAAGACATCTCATTGAGTAGATCTGTCGTCTTTCTTCTTCACCCACCGCCGTTAGTCTCAGGATCTCAGACTACATGTGGCGCGAGAATTCAGAAGGTACCCTTTAAGCCCCACCCTTCCCGCACCCAACCAACCAATTAAAGGCCATTCTGAATTCCCGCGACATGAGGTCTGAGGCACTTTGGGCGTTTTCAGCCTCTGACCTCACATACTATTTACCTTTTTACCTTAATATTATACCAATTAGTATAATACACTATATATATAATAGTATGGTTGGAATCACCTTTTTCTAGCGATTCCAGCCATATTATCCACATATTAGTGGCTTATAAGATGGCTGAGAAAAAGTGGTATAAAGAAGTTACCTTACTTACTACACTTACCTACTTATACATGCACTACCATAACTACTACTTAGGCCCGGGATGCACTTATACGGTTAAAAAGCCTTAATTCAGGGCTTTTTACTGTAGTAGTTATATACTAGTGGCTAGTATAGTACGTGAGAAAATGCGGAGTGAAGAAGTTATCTTACCTACTATACTTACCTACTTATACGTGCATTACCACAACCACTACTCAGGCCCAGTATATATAGATATGGCTAGAATAGCCATTTTTAGGGCTTTATACTATATATATTTTACTAGTTGCTTATAAGATGGCCGAGAAAAAACGATATGAAGAAGTTCCCTTATCCATTACACTTACCTACTTACACATATAGCACCATAACCAGTAGCCGGGCCCGGGATAAAATGGTCTTGCTAGAGAGTTCTGATTAAGAGCTCTTTACTGTAGTAATTATATACTGGTAGCTAGTATAGTAAATGAGAAATAGCCATGTAAAAAAAGTAGCCTTACTTACTACACCCACTTACTTACACGTGCAGCACCATAACCACTGCCTAGGCCCGGGATGCACTTATACGGCTGGAAAGCCCTAATTAAAGGCTCTTTATTATAGTAATTATATACTAATAGTTAGTATAGTGGGTGAGAAATAGCTATGTAAAGAAGTAGCCTTACCCACTACACCTACCTACTTATACGTGCAGCACTATAACCATTACTTAAGCCTGGTAAATATTAGTATAGTTAAAAGGCCTTAATTAAGGGCTTCTTACTGTATATATATGTAACTGGTAGCTAGTAAAATAACCGAGAAATAATGGTAAAAAATGGTAATAATATATAATTATTCACCCCCTCTTATTTATAACTTATTAACCATATATCCTATTCACTAGCTGATAGTTATCTAAAAAAGCCCTCTCCGAGGCCATGCTCCTTATAAAATTTAGTCTTATTATAAGCGTTAGCTATAAAATAGCTATAAGTGATTCTTTGAAATAGGTAGTTAATGTAAAATAAAAATGGCTCTTATAAGTTTAAAACTTAATGAAAAAGAACGGTATTTAAATTCTAAAAAAAGGCTAATAAAGCTAGATTATTTTTAAAACTTAAATAAATAATAAAAGGCTATAATAATGCTAATTAATGTAAATATCATAAAGTGTTTAAGGCTAATATAACGATTTTATTAGCATAAGTAGCTAAAAACGACCAACTTGCTATAGACTAAATTCTAAGGGAAATCTTTAGTGACCCATATATATATAAGCACTAGCTAAGTCGCGGGCGTTGCGCCATAAGGGGGCGGTGCATGCAGCGCACATGCATATGCACGTAGTGCACGTAATGCACTGCGCACGTATTAGATGCATAAATTGAACTGTGCCCTAGGAAAGGATGTTACGTGATAGACCAAAAGCGGTAGAATAGGCGCTTAAGGAACGGGCATATTTGGCTTATAACGTATAGAATGGAGCACTTCTAGAAGATAAAGAAGTTAATTAACGTAAACGGAAAGACTACTTTATAACTACTTTACAACGCGGGAAAAACATAATTTATTACGTTTTTTTTTATTTTAAACCTGTTTATATAGTTTATTAAATGGTTAGAAATAGCCTATTAAATAGTTAATTAAGAATAATATAAGTTAACTTTAATTATTACGTGTACATTATAAGCCGTAACTTTTAATAGTTATAAGCCTGGTCTGTAAATGACTTTTATTATGTTAATATAATAGTTTACCGCTTTTAAGCATATAATAATAATAAATAATAATAAATAATTATATCGATAAATGATAAGAAGGTCTTCTTTATTAACGTTAAGGATTAAAAAGAATAAGATGATTAGTTTAAAATTAAGGTAAGATTTACTTATATATAAGATAAGATTAATCTTAACTTTATTAAAAGAGAGGAGTTCCTTATTATGCCATTAAAGCTTTAAGTAAGTATCTTTAATAAAAGGATAATAGCTTTAAGACCTTAAGGAGCTTTAAGGCTATTAGAATTAAGATTAAAGCAGCTATTAAGAAGCTACTTAATGAAAGGATCATTAATTATTATTAATAATAGCTTTATAATTACGACCTTAAAGGAGCTAGATTTAAGCGGTACCTTAATAAAGAGCTTTATAAAGCTTATGATAAAAGGCTATTTTAATTACTAAATAGTTATAGCTTTATATAAATAAGAGAAGGATAATTGCGAAAAGGAGATTAAGCGCGTTAAACGTTTTAAGGATTAAATCGTTTTAATGATTAATATATATTTAGTTAAGACTTCGTGCTTACTTAAAAGCACCTTTAATAAATAGTATGTAAACTTCAAGTTATACGTAAGAGTAATAAATTTGGAGGAAAGAAAGATTACTCGTAATAAGTATTAGTAAGTAATTAAGCTACTTATAAAGTAACCGCGCAATATAAGTAAGTTTGAAATTAAGAGTATGCTTTTACTTAACTAACGTTAAAAAGCATTTTTAACGTTTAAATTATTAAAGATTAGTTTAATTACTTTAAAAAAGTGATTAATGGAGCTAATGTACGTTAAAAGTATTAGATTTAATTGTTTAACATATCATACTAAAGAAAGATTAAAAATGACACTTTTAATTACTGCGACTTAATTAACGTTATTAATAAGAAGTTACTTACCTTTAATAATAACACCCGTACTAACCTCGAAGTAAGTAAAGAATCTTTTAATAATTATAAGCATTATAAAGACGTTAATAACGATGAAGAACGTAAGAAAAAAGGAGGGAAAAAAAATAAGAGGAAGCATTTAATAAGTGAGAAGTTAAGGGAGAAAGTTTAATATAATATATATAAGATTATTACGTATTAATAAAGTGCTTTTACTTATTTTTAAAGCAAGCTTTTAATTAATTTAAACTTAATAAACGTATAAAAAAGAAAGTAAATAAGGCTTTTAAGGTGGATAAGAACCTTAAGAAAGAAGTTAAGAATTTAAGAAAGTTAAAGGAATTACGGATTTAAAAGAAAAAGAAAGAAGTGTACTAGATTACTTAAGTATTTTATTTAAAAACTAAGGAGCTAGCTAATATAATAATAATTATAGGTATAATAAGGTATAACCTTATTAATAAGCTATTATAATAAAACTAAGAGGCTTTAAAATTAATGGTATATTATAAAAAGGTGGATTAAAGTAACTTGAATCTTAAATTACGTTAAGGACTTATATTATTAAAAGGATGATTAATAGTTTTAGAATGTAATTATTTACGTATTAAAATACTTAATAAAATCCACTCTTATATAGTTACGATATACTTAAGACGTAATAAGATGAAACAGTTAGTTATAAGAAGATATTAATAGTTATATATAGCTATAAACGTAAATAAGTACGTAATAAATTACTTATATCATTTATTTAAGTCTTTAAAAGATAAAACGCTTAAGCTATTACAACTATTACTTATCTTTAATTGGAGCTAGGTATTTATAATTATCGATTTTAATAAGATACCTTTAAATAAATATAAGTATAATAATACGTTCATTATAATCAACCATTTAAGTAAAGCATTTTAAATAATGCCGTGTTAAGTTTACGGTAACCATTAAGGACGCCGCGAGAATATATTACGATAGCTTATACCACGTTTTTAAGTTATTAAAAGAGATTATTAATGATAAGGGTTTATAATTTACTTTAAACTTTATTAATAAGATGTTTAAAATTATAAGCATATATATAACACTACTTAGTTAAGGCTAGCGCTCCATTATAACTATTATAAGTCGTTATAAACCATTATAATCATTATAACTTTAACTTAATATATAATGAAGACTATATATATATATATTACGTAATTATGACTTAATTATAACGTTATAAATTGTGTATAAACTGCAGTTTATACGTAATCATTATAAGTTTATACGTTAATATAAAATATATGCGGCTAAGTCCATATGTTAATAATTAGCCACATGCATGATTAACTATACGTAGCCAGATCTATACGTTAATGATTGCCATTACACGTCAGTGATCAGCTAAGAACACGTTAGCAGCGAGCTAAATGCAAGCCTATAGAATCTATAGCTTCTAATATATAAAAAACTACATATCTGTTAAAAGTCACGGCTTACTTACACACGTTCAATTGAGGTTCAAAGTAGTGTATTACTTATGTTCTCTCTCCTAGCTAACCAATTGCTGGCCAGCGCAGTCTATATGGGAGAGAGCTTCGGAACAGCCGTTCTATTAACGGATCATCATTTATCCACTTTTGTGGGCCTTCGGGCTGATCGGCCAATTAGACTTCTTTAGCTCCCGGGCGCTCCCTATCTCCTGCGCGGAGCGCCCATTCCATGACTTCAGTGGCTTCCATGGCTTCCATGGCTTCCATAGCTTCCTATTGGCCAGATCCACTGCTTCCACGCAGTCAATGGGTCTTCCTTTCCTAGGCGCCTCACTGCTTACTCCGGTCAATCCAACACACCCCCTCAGGTGAGCCTGCAGGGCGCGCCTGAACTAGATATGTGAGGCTACTCTCAGTCTTCGTAATCCACAGTTTCCTCTTCGCTAAGGACTTCTTTCCGTCGCTCGGTGATCCTTTCTTCGATATCCTTCAAGTTCATCTGCTCCAGGAAGCTTTTCTATGCTCCCTTTAGCAGTGCTTTAGTCATTCCATCTGCCATCATCTCGGCGCTTTTAGTGTAATAGACTGTGATGTTTCCGTTCTGGACTTCTTAGCATAACTAGTGGTTATAAATATCTACGTGCCGTAGGTTAGTCTTAAGGGTAGCAATCTCTGCGTTCACCAGCCTGATAGTTTGTGCGTTATTACACTCTATTTAAATGCGTGCGTCGATTTCGACTCCCAGTTCCTTAAGCAATCTGCTTATAAAGAGAGCTTCCTTCGCGGCTTATGACAGGGCCAGCAGTTCAGCCTCGGTTATTAACGTTATAACCGTATCTTACTTGTTAGCTCTCTATCCAATCATCCCTTTAAACAGCTTCATTACGTAGGCTTAAGAGCTCTTTCGATCATCCGTGTTGTCGGTAAATAAAGCGTCACTAGCGACTCGGAAATCATCTTCTCCGCCGTATTGGAGCGCTAGATACCTCGTTTCCTGTAAGTATAGGAGCACCTTATCTGCCGCGGCCTAGTGTTCAGGTCCAGGATTAATTGCGTAGCGTGCTAACCTCGAAACTGCGAAGGTAACGTCGGGCCGTGTGATCACTGCTGCGTAGAGCAGGGAACCCACTTTCCATAGGTACGTGATGATGTCGGTCTTATTAGTTAAGCCTTCGAAAGGGAGGAGCTCTTCTTTAGCCATTAGGGTGCTCGCTGCCTGCTTTATTTACACCAGATTAGCGATCTTCTCGATGTAGGATGATTAGGATAGCTAAATAAGCTTCTTTTCTCTGTTTTTAAGCATATTAATGCTTAGAAACCACTGCAGTTCTTTTCCTTTAGTGAGCTTATAGCTTTGCTTCAGTTATTTAATTAGGAAGAGGGCTTTAAATTAGTCTTTCTCGTAGAACGCGAGGGTTATATCGTTAACGTAAAAGAAAAGGAGCACTCTATCCTTACTGAAACAATAGGGTTTATATGGTATCGGTTAGAAACCGAGTTTGCGTAAGGTTTAAGTAAGGGATCGCTGTTAAAGTAGTAATGACCGCCGCAGACTATATAGCGCTTTCTTTAACCTGAGTATTGTTCCAGCCTTTCGATAGCCGGGAGGCATCTTTATAAATACCTCTTCGTCGAGCTTTACGTTCACGAACGCATTTACTATGTCGTATTACAGTAGCTCGAGATCGTATCAGGCGGTAATGGCGATTAGCGTTCGAAAGGACCTTCCTACTAAGGTCGTTACGTAACTACTTACGTAAGAGTCGAGAAGCTGTTAGTTACCTCTTATAACGAGCCTCGCCTTAACCTTATCGAACCTACTATACTTATTAAATTTATATACGTATACCTACTTACAATTTAAGATCTTCTGTCCTTTAGTGCTTAGGTCTCTAAAACTAATTTCCACTTAAGACTTCATGTCCTTATAGCTTTATAAATGTACTTTCTCTGCTTCTTTAAACAGTCTTCTTAAAGGGTGATTTTTAAGCTCTTTATAGCTCTTTAAAGGAGGGGGGAGATCCTTATGATACAGTGACCGAGGCTTCCTTAATAACCTTTCCACGATAGCTTTTATAAGGATCTTCTGTCTTAAATTAATTACCTTTCCTGCCCGGGTCCCTACGAAGAAGGCGCCCTGCTAGCATTCCGTGTAGTGCATCTTTAAAGCAGCTAAGGTATGCTCCAACCTTAATTAGCTTGCGCCTAGCTGTATTCTCTTAACATTACTGTTAAGAACCTTTAACCTTAATTAGCCTGCGCCACGGCCTAGTTAAAGTATCGTCTTTTCCTGCAACCTTAATTAGTTTGCGCTTAATTAAGGCATTAAAGTTTGTTTCCCTTCTTCCCGCCTTAATTAATCCACTACTTCTTCCTTTTCTACAAAGCATCCTTTAAGGTTTAAAAAGGGCGGCTTCTCTAGCGAGGTTATTACAGCTGCTAGTATTGCTGCCGGTGGTGAGGGTAATGGAGTAAGAAGAAGCTTAAATCTAACCTTTATATACTCTTTCGACCTTAGCTAATCCCTGAAGCCTTAATTAACTGCTTCTTACAGTTTAACATTAATATTCTTAATTGCTTCTTACGCCTTAAATTCACTTTCTATAAAGTCCTTTAAGTCTCTTACTTCTTAAAAATCTTCCTTTAATGGTTAAACTTACTTATCTTAGTTTTCTTACTCTCCATTCTATTAAAGCCATTCGGTTAAGGCTTTTAAATCGACTTGCCGAATATCATCTCTTATTTTTTAAAGGTTCCCGTTAAAGAAGCTTTTCTTATTAATAATCACGTCTCTTATAACCACGACCTTATTAAACGTTAGGTTCTAAATGCAGTAAATGTTCGTCGAATTATAGCCGATTAAATAACCGATTTAAGCCTTAAGATTTATACGTTATTTACGATTTTCCCGCTTTATAGCTTCCGTAATAAGGGCGTAAGCTTTATAGCTAAATGTTTATAAGTAAGCTTAAGATAGCTTCCTTTACTCCTTATCCTTTAAGTAAAAGCTTTCGAATAGAGTTTTTCATCCGTTCTTATATCTTAGCGTATGGTTTAATAGATATACCGTAGTTCTTAATATCTCTCTTTAAAGTTAGCTTAAGAGCTTTACTCTTACTCTTATTAAGCGTATCTTATCTGTTACTATACCCTTTAAGTATTTAGCGCCGCTATTTAGCGCTTACGTATAAGGAGGTAAAGGCTCGATTCTAATGCTTTAAAGCTTAATAAAGTATTTCACTTTAAGTTTAATAATAACTATTTTATTATTATATTTAATAACTTTAACTTTAATCTTATATTAACGTTCTAATAAGCTTAATAGGATTTTTAGCGCGGTGATAATTAATGCCGCAATTCAGTCTTTTAAGTAAAAGTCTTATATATAGCTAGTTATGCGACATGTTATTAGCATTTAGCTAAAATAGCCTTCTTAATCTTTTTCGTAGTTATGGAAATCGATCGCTAGTCTTTTTCCTGCTTCCTTGCGTAGCTCCTTAAGGTAACGCTTTATCTGACGCTTTATTTTTCCTTGTGCGCAAGCGTTACATTCTGCCGTTATAATGCCTTTAATTCGCACCCCTTAAGAACTATTAATAAGGTGCTCGAGAGCTCTTAGACCTAAGTAACTGAGACGGAGGTGCTATCTAAGCGTATCTGCTCTTATAAGCTTTCTCTTAGTCCATGTGTTAAATTAGTTCCTACGTGCGTAGAAGGTCGCTCTATTAACGTCTTTTAAGATGTACTTTATTATGAATTAGCCGTGTTATTCGGTTAAGGCGCATAAGATTAATCCGTTTAATTATTTTAAGAGCGTAAGATTTAATTTATTATCTTAATAAAACCCTCTTTTACGTAGCTTTCATAAGGAAACTAGGTTGTAAGCAATTTCTTTATAGTACGCCACGTTATATAAGCGTAAAAGTCTTTTTCTTCCGGCTAGCGTTTAAACCTTAATATCCACTTTATTATATCCTTAAATCGGTATTTAATGGTCGCTTACTTAAATGCAGTTACTTAACGCCGCTCTTTTAAACTTTAAGAAGCGGCTTATTTAATTAAAGATGTAAAGGGTAAATTTAAAGTTAAGTATTGCCGAGTATATAAGAGGGTAAGATTAAGTTATGAACGCTGCTCCCTTTATAGTTATAAAGCTTGCCTTAATCTCTGCTATCCTCTTAAGCAGTTAGGAGCGCTTTAAAGAGTGCTCCTTCTACCTCGAATCGTTAGTTATTAAATCCTCTTTCTTTATTTTCTTCTATTTCCTTAGCTCCTTAATCTCCTTCTTTAGCTTTTTATCCTCCTTAAGGGCCTTGTCTGCTTGTTCTTATATCCTTTCGAAGGGTTTAAATTAGTTTAAGGCCAGCTTAAGGAACACGTAATAGCACCTTTTTAACGTGTGGTAAGGTAGCTTGCACGTACTGCACTTAGGCTTATCCTTAAACTTCTCGCTTGGTAAATGCTTCCTTTTGTTGCTTCTCTTCTTTCTATAGTCTTCTCCCTCACTCTCATCGTCTTGTTACTAGCGATTGTGGAAGGAGCCTTTTCCCACCTCGGGTTTAGTCTTGTTGTTCATAGTGAGCAGTTGCCTGTTAACTGCGTTAGTGAGTTCGCGGTAGTCGAGAGTGCTTCTTTCGATCTTCACGCGGTGTGTCATGTTAAAAGCCTGGATCTAATACTTCTATTTTGGGTCTGATCCTTTAATCACCTTTTTAAAGTCGTTAAACTAGTCTTCCGTGTTCTGGACCTTAAGCACAGCATTTTGCCTTGCTTTACAGAATGCCTGCTCCCAGTTTAGAATCTACTTACTTATATCGCGAGGCAGCTTTATAAGCGGTCTGACTGCTTGTTAATAGTTGCTTTAAGCAGACATTCTTTTTTCTGCTTCCGTCCTTCTTACTTAAAGCTTCAGGCTATTATACTATTCTTTAATGCTGGTTCCGGTAAGATATGAGGTTCTAACGAGATGTGAGCTAATTGTTATTATAACTTAGTTCTTAAAGGCTTTAATTCTATTAGTCTTTTTATCGTAGTTAGCTTAGTTTTGTTTATAAAGCGAGAGCGCCACTTAGTAGTTTGCTCGTCCTTTAGATAAGAGCTCTGTAATGCTCTGTGGTTCATTCGGTGGTCTAAGTTCCTTCCTCTTTTCGTATGCGCCCACCTGTGGTCTCTGAGGCTTGGTAAGGAATTCCTCTTAGTCGTAGGTTTCGGGATTAATCTTATCCTACAGTTAGGCTGCGTCTACCCTGGTTTTAAACTCGTCGTTCCAGTCCTCCCAGTCTTTGGAGCTAGCGAGGAAGATCTTCTTGTCATTTGTTGACATGGTTGTTCTAGTGTTGTTGTTGAGTGCTTGTAAGCGGTAGACTGTGGTGTTAACGCAGGGGAAGTCGTCTGCGAGCCGGGCTCATAACTGTTGAATGCAACTGCTGCGCCATTATCGCAAAAGATGATCGCCTAATTTTTAGGACTTTGCACGCAGCAGGGTTTATCTGCTCATTCCAACACACCCCCCTGCTAAAGCACGTAGGGCTCTTAGCTGCAGGACTTGGCACAACTGCGGATTGTTTTACCGCATGGCTGCTCTTTCCCGAGTAACCCCCGGATCATTCCCGGGCAGTCCACGGACCAAGTAACCCCTTCTTTTTCGGACGAGGTAGTGCGCTGACCAGGAATTGAACCTGGGATCTTTTAAGAAGCTCGAGCCGGGCTCATAACTGTTGGAAGTCACGGCTTACTTGCATACGTTCAATTGAGGTTCAAAGTAGTGTATTGCTTGTGTTCTCTCTCCTGGCTAACCAATTGCTGGCCAGCGCAGTCTATATGGGAGAGAGCTTCGGAACAGCCGTTCTATCAACGGATCATCATTTATCCACTTTTGTGGGCCTTCGGGCTGATCAGCCAATTAGACTTCTCTAGCTCCCAGGCGCTCCCTATCTCCTGCGCGGAGCGCCCATTCCATGACTTCAGTGGCTTCCATGGCTTCCATGGCTTCCATGGCTTCCATGGCTTCCTATTGGCCAGATCCACTGCTTCCACGCAGTCAATGGGTCTTCCTTTCCTAGGCGCCTCACTGCTTACTTCGGTCAATCCAACAATATCCTTCCAAGTAGTGTAGTTAAACCATCGAAATATATAAGTCTTTACTTACCATATATATTGCCACTTCCTTTACTTACCTTACACCACTTCCACTACTTACCTTACACCTCTAGTCTTTACTATTCTTTCTACTTTAATGAAGAGTCTTTTTCACTTCCGCACTTAAGTAAGTTATTTACCTTATAGGCTTACTTCTTACAGGTTATAAGCCCGGCTAAAAAGCTGAAATATACTTTTAAATACGCTTTATTTAATGGAGTAAACTATACCTTTATACAACGCTTATTAGCTAAGATATCATTAAGTATTATATAATATACTTTACTTTAATAAATAACTATGTCGTTTATCAATAAGATAACTATACTTAAACTTAAAAGAGGAGTGAACTACGTCATATAAGCTATACATATGAAAGCTACCCTTATTAAGGATAATATAGCTTTAAAGAGCCTAACTCTTAAAAAAAATTAAAAAGCCCTGTTTATTATAAAGTTACTTTATGAAGATGGGTTTCTTCTTTATATTTAGCACGAACTTATAGCTTAAAAAGCTTAGGATAAGCTAAAGGATATATATAACCTAGGTTTAACTACTGAATTCCTAATTTATAAGTAATTCTTTAATACTAACCTTTAAAACTTTAATTCTATAAAAGAATACCTGAATAAAGTTAAAGAACTTATAGATAACCTTTATACCTATGAAATCTAACTACCTATAACTATTATAATAGCTTAAGTACTTTATAACCTTAGCTAAGAATACGAGGGCTTTATCTTTAAGATTATTTAGTCCTTAAGAAAGGATCTTAAGGCCTATACCATTAAATCTTTATTTTTTAGCCTTATTAATAAGTCTAAAGGCAAGGAAAAAGACAGCATCTAATACATTAGAACTAAGTTAAGGGATAAGAAATCTAATAATAAGGTATCAAAACCTTAAAGAAATGCTAATAAGGTAGCTAAATATTATAAAAATTATAAAAAGACTAGCCATAATTCAAATATCTATTAGTTTTTAAACCTAAAACTAGCTTTAAAGACCTAAGTAAATTCTACTAAGGCTAAGGAGCAAGAACAACTAAAAGACCATAAGAGGGAGAAAAGAGAGCAACGTTAAATAGCTCTTATTTCAGCCTTAAAAGAAACCCTTAATTTAGATAATGAATCTAATTTCAATACCAATACTAGTAAAAATACCAGTAATACCAGCAGAAATGCTAGTTCATAAGAGGAAGAAATTGATATTACTACCCTTAATTTAAGCGGTAACGCTAATTATAACCTCATAGATACGTATGATAAAGATAAAGAAAATCTGCTCAAGGTAAGTAATAAAAACTATACCTACAACTATACCTATACCCATAACTATATATATACCTTACAAGCAGAGTCGTTCACTAATACTAAACTAGCTAGTTTAAGAAGAGCATAAGAAATAAAGGAGAAAGAAAAGATATATAAGACTATAGCTTTTAAGGAGTAAATTGTACTTAATTTAAAGAATATACCTATATCAAGTTAATTTATATTTAATAGTGTGGCTACTGTGGATACGGTTTATGATAAATTATATTTTAGAATATAAAAGGAATAGCCTATATTACTTATCCGTTAAGGTAATACATAATAACATAGTCTTAACTATAAAAAAGAATAATATTATAACCTAAAATAATATTATAATAAAAATTAAAAATAATATAATTTAAAACAATATTATAACTTAAGAAACTACTATAATAGATAAAATAGTAAATATCCTTAAGGATATAAATAATAATAAGATACTTAAGTAGCACTATAGATAAGAAGTACTTAGGAGCTAAAGAAGTTTAATTAGCTGATTAGCCTAAAGGCTTATAAATGTAAATAAATAATGATCCGTTAATAAAATAATAGTTCTAAAGCTCCCTCTTATATAAACTACGTTAGTTAATAATTAGCTAGTTAGAAGATAAAATACAAGTAATACATTATTTTAAACCTTAATTAAACGTGTGTAAGTAAGTTGTAACTTTTAACAGTTATAAACCCAGCTCGTAAATGACTTCCTTTACGTTAACACTACTATTTACCACTTATAAGCATTTAATAATAATAATTATATTAATAAATAATAAGAAGATTTTCTTTACTAGCTTTAAAGATTAAGAGGAATAAAATAACGAGTTTAAAATTAAAATAAACATAACTTAATTATAAGATAAGATTAATCCCAAAACTTATGACTAAAAGGAATTCGTTATTAAGCTTAAGAGACTATAAGTGAGAGTATATGAAAAGAGGAAGGAACTTAACTTATTAAATAAACTATAAAGCATTATAAAGCTTTGGTTTAAAGGATAAGTAAATTATTAAGTAATGCTCTTACTTTATAAATAAGACTAAGCTGATTATAATAAAAAAATCAATAAGATTAAAGCCTTTAAAAATTAAGTTATGTTAATTATTAACTTATATCTCGTTAAAACCTTATGTCTTACTAAAACTAGTATTAAAAAATAGTATAATAGTTTAAAGATTTAAGTAAGAAGGATGAAAGTAAAAGAAAGGATGTTTACTTAAAGTAATTATTAATAAGCAATTAAATCATTTACGAAGCTACCTTATAATATAAGTAAGTAGCTTTTAAATTAAAAGTAAGCATTTTATAAAGTAAAGTAGAATGTTATGCTTAAGGTTTAAAATATAGAAGATTAATTTAATGACTTTAAAAAGGTGATTAAAGGATTAAACTTAAAGTGAAAGTATTAGATTTAAGCTTTTAATATAATACACTACGTAAAGATCGAGAGAGGTACTCTTAATTACCGTGAACTTATTAACGTAATGAATAATTAATTATTTATTATAAACATTAATAATAAATTTAAACCCAAAGTTAAAAAAGGCTCCTTTTATAATCATTAATAATAAGATAATAAAAATAAAGGAGAAGATTATAAAAAGAAGAGAAGTAATAAAAGGAAGTATTTATTAAGTAAGAAGTTTAAGGATAAGCTTAAGTATAATGCGTGTAAACTATTAAACTATTCATTAAAAAGGTGTTATTATGCATTCTTTAAGCTATCCTTAAACTGGTTTAAACCCTTTAAAAGGATATAAGAAAAGGTAAATAAAGCCTTTAAGGAAGATAAAAAGCTAAAGAAGGAAATTATGGAGTTAAGGAAACAGAAAAAGATAAAGAAAGAGGATTTTATAAGCTTAACTAACGACTTAAAGTAAAAGGAGCACTTTTTAAAATGGTCATAATTACTTAAAAGGATAATAAAGATTAAGGTAAGCTTTATAATTATAAAGTGAGTAACGTTTATAACTTAATCTTACCTTTTTATACACTTAATAATACTTAATTTTAAATTTACCCTTTATATCTTTAATTAAATAAGTCGTTTCTTAAAGTTTAAATGGATAGCATTAAGTGACTATATTTAAGTAAGCGACTATTAAAACTAATTTAAGATTACAATGAAGTATATATTAAGGTTTAAACGTTAATTAAAAAAAAAAAGAATTTTACATTTATATAACGTAACGTATTATAAAGAAATTATTTATAACTTAATTTCATTATGAAAGATACGTAAAAGAGGGTTTTATTAAGATAATAAAATAAATCTTACGCTTTAAAAATGATTAAATAAATTAGTCTTATATATTTTAACCGAATAATACAGTTAATTTATAATAAAGTATATTTTAAAAGACGTTAATAAAGCGACCTTTTACATACGTAAGAACTAATTTAATATATAAATTAAAAAAAGGCTTATAAGAGTAAATACGCTTAAATAACACCTAATTAACGATCGATTTTTATAATTATAAAAAAGATTAAAAAGGCTATTTTAATTAAATATTAATAACATATTATATAATTAGTTATAGTTATATAAGATTTTTATTTAAAAGACTAAACTATAACATTAATTATTACCGCGTTAAAAATCTTATTAAGGTTATTAAAACGTTAATATAGGATTAAAATTAAAGTTATTAAATATGATAATGAAATAGTAATTATTAAAGTTAAAGTAAAACGCTTTATTAAGCTATAAAGCATTAAAATTAAGCCTTCACCTCCTTATACGTAAGCATTAAATAATAGCGTTAAACACTTAAAAGGTATAATAATAAATAAGATACGCTTAATAATAGTAAGAGTAAAGCTTTTAAGTTAACTTTAAAAAGAGATATTAAAAATTATAGTATACTTATTAAACTATACGTTAAGATATAAAAATGGATAAAAAACTTTATTTGAAAGCTTTTATTTAAAGGATAAAGAGTAAAAAAAGCTATTTTAAGCTTACTTATAAACATTTAGTTATAAAGCTTACGCCCTTATTATAAAAGCTATAAAGCGGGAAAACTATAAATAACGTATAAATCTTAAGGCTTAAATCAGTTATTTAATCGGCTATAATTTAATAAACGTTTACCATATTTAAAACTTAATGCTTAATAAGGTCGTAATTATAAAAGATGTAATTTTCAATAAAAAAAGCTTATTTAATAAGAATCTTTAAAAAATGCGAGATAATATTCGGCAAGTCAATTTAAAAGCCTTAGTTAAATAGCTTTAATAAAATGGAATGTTAAAAAACTAAGATAAGTAAGTTTAACCATTAAAAGAAGATTTTTAAGAAGTAAGAGACTTAAAGGACTTTATAAAAAATAAATTTAAAGCGTAAAAAGTGATTAAAAAGACTAATATTAAACTATAAAAAGTAATTAATTAAGGCTTTAATAATTAATTAAGGTTAAAAGAGTATATAAAGGTTAAATTTAAGCTTCTTTTTACTTTACTACCTTTTTTACTAATAGTAATATTAATAGTTATAATAACCTCATTAAAAAAGCTACTTTTTTTAAACCTTAAAGGATGCTTTATAAAAAGAGAAGGAGTAATGGATTAATTAAGGCGAGAAGAAGGGAAATAAACCTTAATACCTTAACTAAGCATAAGTTAAATAAGGTTATAAGAAAATTTAATACTTTAATTAAGCCGAAACGTAAATTAAATAAGGTTAAAGCTTCTTAATAGTAATGTTAAGAAAATATAGTTAAGTATAAGTTGAATAAAGTTAAAAACGAGTATTAAAAGCTAATTAAGCATAAGCTAATTAAAGTTAAAGTATACTTTAATTATTTTAAAGATATATTATATAAAATATTAATAAGGCGCCTTCTTTATAAGGACTTAAGTAAGAAAGGTAATTAATTTAAGAAAAAGGGTCTTTATAAAAGCTATCGTAAAAAGGTTATTAAAGAAGCCTTAATTAATATACCAGAGAGACCTTTTATCACCTTTAAAGAGTTATAAAGAGCTTAAGAATCACCCTTTTAGAAAACTATTTAAAGAAGTAAAGAAAGTATATTTATAAAGCTATAAGGATATAAAGTCTTAAGTAAAAATTAGTTTAAAAGACCTTAAAGCTAAAAGATAAAAGATCTTAAATTATAAGTAGGTATACATATATAAATTTAATAAGTATAGTAAGTTTAATAAGGTTAAAGTAAGGCTCGTTATAAGAGGTGATTAATAGCTTTAAGATCTTTACGTAAGTAGTTACGCGGCGACCTTAATAAGAAGATCCTTTCGAATATTAATCATTATTATGACTCAGTATGATCTTAAGCTATTATAATATAACGTAATTAATGCGTTCGTAAACGTAAAACTCGATGAAAAGGTATTTATAAAGATACCTCTTAACTATTAAAAAGCGAAAATAATAGTTAAACTTAAGAAAGCATTATATAGTTTATAACGCTTATTATCATTTTAATAATAATTACTTACTTAAACCTTATATAAACTTAGTTTTTAATTAATACTATATAAACCTTATTACTTTATTAAGGATAAAGTGCTCCTTTTCTTTTACATTAATGATATAACCTTAACGTTTTATAAGAAAGATCGAGCTAAAGCTCTCTCTTTAATTAAATAACTAAAGTAAAGTTATAAGCTTATTAAAGGAAAAGAACTATAATAATTCTTAAGCATTAACGTGCTTAAAGATAAAGAAAAGAAGCTTATTTAATTATTTTAATTATTTTATATTAAAAAAATCATGAATTTAATGTAAATAAAGTAAGTAATAAGCACCTTAATAATTAAAGAAAAGCTTCTACCTTTTAAAAGCTTAATTAATAAGACCGATATTATTACATACTTATAAAAAGTAAGTTCTTTATTATATAGTAATAATTACATGACTTAATGTTATTTTCATTATTTCGAGGTTAGCTTATTACGTAATTAATTTTAAACTTAAATATTAAGCCGTTATAAATAAAGTGCTTTTATACTTATAAAAAACGCGGTATTTAACGCTTTAATACGGTGGAGAAAATGATTTCCGAGTCGTTAATAACGCTTTATTTACCGATAACATGGTCAATCGAAAGAGCTTTTAAGCTTATATAAAAAAGCTATTTAAAGGGATAATTAAATAAAGAGTTAATAAGTAAGATATAGTTATAACGTTAATAATAAAAGCTAAACTATTAGCCTTATTATAAGCTGCGAAAGAAGCTCTCTTTATAAGTAGATTGCTTAAGGAATTAAGAGTTAAAATCGACGTACGTATTTAAATAAAGTGTAATAACGTATAAATCATTAAGCTAGTACATATAAAAATCATTACTTTTAAAACTAACTTATAGCACGTAGATATTTATAACTACTAGTTACGTTAAGAAGTTTAAAAAGGAAATATTATAGTTTGTTACATTAAAAGCGCCGAAATAATAACAAAGAAAATAATTAAAGCATTATTAAAGGGAGCATAAGAAAGCTTCTTAAAGTAAATAAACTTAAAAGATATTAAAGAAAGGATCACTGAGCGATAAAAAGAACTCCTTAATAAAGAAGAAACTATAATTAATAAAGACTACGAGGATTAAGAATAGCCTTATAAATCTGGTTTAAGCGCGCTTTATAAGCTTATTTAAAAGGATGTATTAAATTAATTAGAGTAAGTAGTAAGGCGCTTAAGAAAGGAAGACTTATTAACTACGTAAAAGTAATGAATCTAGTTAATAAGAAGCTATAAAAGCTATAAAAGCTACTAAAGTTATAAAATAAGCGCTTAATATAAGAGATAAGGAGCATTTAGGAGTTAAAGAAGTTTAATTAGCCGATTAGCCCGAAAGCTTATAAATGTAAATAAATGATGATCTATTAATAGAATAGCGGTTCTAAAGCTCCCTCCTATATAAACTATGCTAGCTAATAATTAGCTAGCTAAAAGATAGAATATAAGTAATATATTACTTTAAACCTTAATTAAACATATGTAAATAAGCCGTGACTTTTAATAATTTAGCATTTATAATCTTAATTATTCTTAATTATATTTACACTTTTTCATTACTCGCTATTTCATTAAATCATAAGCATCTTTATCTACTTATTTTAGTTTTATTTAAATTAAGATTTATTAGCTTATATATAAAATTTATCTTATTATAAGATGACTTATACGTAAGTAAAACTAATATACATACCGATTAACGCATAAAGTGTGGTTAGTTTACACACTTTAAGGTTATTTACACTTCCTTAATTCAGTATACTTATAGTTTTATTATAATGTAGTAAAGCCACATTATAGCTAATGAAGCATTAACGTGGCATTTTATTAGAAGCGGGGCATTTATTATAACAGTTATTACTAGCTAAAAGCTAGCTTAATAACGCTTATACTTTTAACATACTCCTTTAAATAAAGCTTTTTTAATGAATTTATACTTATTTAACTAGGACTTAGCCCTCACTGCCTTTATAATAAGAGCATTTTACTTGCCCTTACTAGTCTCTAAATTATAAACTTAATTTTATGGAAATATATCTATGTTGTTACGTTACGTGCATGTGCGCTGCGCGCACCACCTCGACGTAGCGCTGCGATATGGCGGAGCGCTTAGGACTTAGCCAGTGCCTATATACTATAAGAACGTTAGAAAGTTCCCTTAGAATTTAGTTTATAGTAGGTTGGTCATTTTTAGCTACTAATGCAATAAAATCGCTATATTGGCTTTAAATACTTTATGATATTTACACTAATTAGCATTATTATAGCCTTTTAATATTTGTTTAAGTTTTAAAAATAATCTAGCTTTATTACCCTTTTTTTAAAATTTAAATAACGTTCTTTTTCATCGAGTTTTAAACTTATAAGAGCTGTTTTTATTTACCATTAACTACCTATTCTAAAGAATCACTCATAACATCTCCACGACCAACGCATGTAACAATATTAAATTTTACAGGGAGTATGGCCTTAAAGAGAGCTTTTTTAAATAACTGTCAGCTAATGAATAAGATATGTGGTTAATAAGTTATGAATAAGAGGGGATAAATAGTTATATATTACTACCCATTTTTACCATTATTTTTCAGCCATCTTACAAGCTACTAATAAAATATATATATAGTATGAAGCCTTAAAGCAGGGCTTTCTAGCTATATAAGTGCATCTCGGGCTTAGGCAGTGGTTGTGGTGGTATACGTGTAAGTATGTAGGTATAGTTCTTTATATCATTTTTTCTCAGCCATCTTACAAGCCACTAGTAAAATATATATACAGTATGAAGCCTTAAAGCAGGGCTTTCCAGCTATATAAGTGCATCCTGAGCCTAGCTACTAGTTATGGTGCTGTATGTGTAAGTAGGTGGGTATAGTAGGTAAGATAACTTCTTCATACCGCTTTTTCTCAGCCATCTTATAAGCTACCAATATGTGGATAATATAGCTGGAATCGCTAGAAAAAGGTGATTTTAACCACACTATTATATATATATTATATTATATCAATTAGTGTAATATTAAGGTAAAAAAGTAAATAGTATATGAGGCTAATAGCTAAAAACGCTTAAAGTGCCTCAGACTTTATGTCACGGGAATTTAGAATGGCCTTTAATTAGTTAGTTAGGGTGCGGGAAGGTGTGAAGCTAAATGGGTACAAAGGGTACATTCTAAATTCCCGCGCTACATAAGATCTAAGATCCTAAGACTAGCCCTTACCACTCTTCGCGGTAAAAGTAAGTAAGAATATAGCCTTTTCGCTTATTACCACCGCTTTTACGATATAAGGTAGGTAAGAATGGCTATTTTACTTGCTACCCGGTATAAGGTAGGTAAGAAGATTTTACTTACTACTTATTATAAGGTAAGTAAGAAGATTTTACTTGCCACTTATTATAAGGTAAGTAAGAAGATTTTACTTACCACCTGTTATAAGGTAAGTAAGAAGATTTTACTTGCCACTCGGTATAAGGTAGGTAAGAAGTTTTTATTTACAACCCATTATAAGGTTGGTAAGAAGATTTTACTTATTACCTAGTATAAGGTAGGTAAGAAGTTAGCCTTTTACTTATTACCACCACTTTTCACAGTATAAGGTAGGTAAGAATAGCTATTTTACTTGCCACCTAGTATAAGGTAGGTAAGAAGATTTTGCTTGCCACCCATTATAAGGTAGGCAAGAAGATTTTGCTTGCCACCTAGTATCCTGCTCTGCCCATAATACTTCGATTATGGATGATCGTTGCAGTGATGCTGTGGTATAAGGCGGCGTGGGAGAATGCTCTTACTTACTCATCTTTTATTGTTAGCTCGATATAAACTCATCACCTAAGTTAAGCTCCTTACTAATAGGTAGCTCTCTTATATCGCTGCTATTATAACTAGATGTAGCATTAAGACCTTTATCTACTTAGGCATGTTAGCTTAATTATTTATAAAGTAATAAAGAACTTAGTTACATACTAGCACTATACTTAGTAGGCTAGCGAATAAGCTCGTTAATTAACGGGAAAGAGGTGTCAGACTGGCTATCGTCGAGATCGCTATATTCGGACTTATCGTTGTTAGAGATTATGACTATAACGCTTTAAGAGCACCTAGTTGCCGAGGATTTTAGATTTTAGTCCGTGGGCTTTAAGCTTGTCACTATAAGAGTGAAAAAGATTTAGCTATTTAGGTAGACATTCATTATTATATTGCAGTACGTAAGCATAGCTTAAGTATAAAGAATGCTAAAGGCTTTATAAAGGATGATCTTAAGGATTATTTAGCGAGTAACTGGAGTGCCTTTGCACTTGTGAATATGGGTATAGTAGGGGAAATATATTTGTAGCGCGGGATGGGAGCCTCCGTAGCATTAGTAAGGAACCTGCTTTAGTTTTCCCTTAGGCCTCCCCGTGCCACTAATCCTAACGCCCGGCTATAGAACGTGCTCGGTCGCGAACTGCTCTTTATATTACAGCTGGTTCCTAGTCCCTCATACCTTTGCTAATCATGTAACTGCCGAGATAAAAACGAGATAGTTAAAGAAAGCAGCTCTCGAAAGGGATCGTCGTCGCTGCGAATCACGTCCTTAAACTGACGGTACATAGCTTATGGCGTCTCCGAAAGTTACTTATAATGGCTTAGCTGACGTAATATAAATGAGGTGGTCTCCACCTCCTTTACGCTCTTACGCCTTACACATAAGCTTGCCCTTTATTATTATGCCATCCTCGACACTATTAATAGCGTTATAGCTTACTAGGTCCTTTCTAAGGGTCTATTTGCTTTAGTCTCTAAATTATAGACTTAATTTTAAGGGAATATGTCCGTGTTATTACGTTACGTGCATGTGCGCTACGCGTACTATTATATAATGCTGCAATGTAGCGGAGCGCTTAGGACTTAGCCAATGCCTATATATTATAAAGACGTTAAAAATTTCCTTTAGAATTTAGTTTGTAGTAGGTTGGTCGTTTTTAGCTACTTACGTTAATAAAATCATTATATTAGCCTTAAATACTTTACGATATTTATATTAATTAGTATTATTATAGCCTTTTAATATTTGTTTGAGTTTTAAAAATGATTTAGCTTTATTATCCTTTTTAAAAATTGAAATACCATTCTTTTTCATTAAGTTTTAAACTCGTAAGAGCTGTTTTTATTTACCATTAACTATTTATTCTAAAGAATCACTTATAGTATCTTTACGACTAACGTATGTAATAATATTAAATTTTATAAGGAGTATAGCCTTGGAAAGGGCTTTTTTAAATAACTATCGGCTAATAAATAAGGTATATGATTAATAAGTTATGAATAAGAGGGGGTAAGTATACTTCTTTACTCTACTTTTTCTTAGCCATTTTACTAGTTACTAATATATAACTATTATAGTAAGAAGCCTTAAATTTAGGGTTTTTAGCTATATAAGTATATTCCGGGCTTAAATAATGATTATAGTGGTATATATATAAGTATATAAGTATAGTAAGTAAGGTAACTTCTTTATACTACTTTTTCTTAGCTATCTTATTAGCTATTAATATGTGGATAGTATAGTTAGAGTCGTTAGAAAAAGGCCATTTTAATTATACCTATATATATTAGGCCCGGGCAATGGTTATGGTGCTGTACGTGTAAGTAGGTAGGTGTGGTAAGTAAGGATACTTCTTTATACCGCTTTTTCTCGGCCATCTTACAAGCTACTAGTAAGATATATATAGTGTATGAAGCCTTAAAGCAGGGCTTTCCAGCCGTATAAGTGCATCCTGGGCCTAGGCAATAGTTATAGTGCTGCACGTATAAGTAGGTAGTTATGATGGGTAAGGGTACTTCTTTATACTGCTTTTTCTCAGCTATCTTATAAGCTACCAGTAAAATATATATACAGTATAAAGCCTTAAATCAAGGCTTTCCAGCTGTATAAGTGCATCCCAGGCTTAAGTAATTATTATGGTGCTGCACGTGTAAGTAGGTGGGTGTAATAAGTAAAGGTACTTCTTTATACTACTTTTTCTTAGCCATCTTATAAGCTACTAATACGTAAATAATATAGCTAGAATCATTAGAAAAAGGCGATTCCAACCATACTACTATATATATACTATATTATACCAATTAGTGTAATATTAAGGTAAAAAGGTAAATAGTATATAAGGCTAATGGCCGAAAACGCTTAAAGTGCCTCAGACCTTATGTCGCGGGAATTCAGAATGGCCTTTGATTGGTTGGTTGGGGTGCGGGAAGGTGTGGGGCTAAATGGGTACAAAGGGTACATTCTGAATTCCCGCGCCACATGAGGTCTGAGATCCTGAGACTACGCATTTATACCCTTAACGCAGAGGGCATGCGGCGCGTAGAGGGCTTGATTTGTGACAACTGTGTAAGTAAGTGGGCGACTACAAAAAAGTACTTTTTCTTTTAACCTCTGCACTGGGCGGTGAGGGGCGATGTATCCGGGTTAGGGTTATGTGTGAGACCTTATCCGTACTGTAGATTTTCTACAGTACGGATAGACATAGTCAAAAGAAAATGGAAAGTGGGATGCCGGAAGGTGGGGCTGGGACAGTCAGACCGGGAAAACCCTGTCCAGACCGGGAAAAGTAGCTCCGGCTGCATTCGTCAATTACTTCCATCAATTCTGAACCTCTGTGAAGGAATCGGCCTGGAATAGCTTTAAAGATTGATTGGGGTATGTGGACGGCCACACAGGTATGGACGCGGACGTTGATCGATGGCGCGGATCTCAACCTACTGCTCAGGTGTGGTTGGTATGAGACCGCCCTCATCGCCGCCGCCAACTGCGGTGGCGTTTCAGTGGAGGCCTCCGCCCTTAGCGCCCTGGTCGAGCGCGGTGCTGATGTTGACGCCGTTCCTGCACGTCGGGAGGTACGGCTCCGCCCTTACGGCAGCTGCGTCCAGACGTAATCCTGGTATGGTGAAGCTTCTCGTTTCCCGTGGCGCCGACGTTAACGCGGTCCTCGACGTAGGAGAATACGGCTCCGCGCTGGCGGCCGCAGCTTGGTGCGACGATAATAAGTTCGAGAAAGCGGAGCCGGTTGTGTTATTTCTGTTAGAGCAAGGTGCCGATACCAACGCTGTCCTGCCCCTTGGGACCTGCGGCTCGGCCCTGGGCGCTGTCTTGGCTATGGGCAAGAAGGGCTCCCCGAAGATGAAACGCCTCTTATTGGGACACGGAGCAGAACTGAGCGGCAATGAGAAGCCGCGTCGTGATGAATAGAGTTCCATGGAGGATTCGCATCACGGGCCCTGGATTGACCTTGAAGAATATAATGACCGATCAGAGGAGAATAGTGCAAGTGACATTCAAGAAGGTGATGACTGGGCGGAGGAGAATAATGCAAACGACAAGATATCTTGTGAGAGAGGAAATAGCGTGTAAAGACACGGGAGGTGAGATAGAGGGATAAGACCCTGTAATTCATGACGTGGCTGACTACGTACCTAGGTAGAATACCGAACTGCCCAAGGAACGAAGGGAAAAGCCAGCACGAATACACAAAGGCACGGCATGACGCAATTCCGATGTCATGCGCAGAAGTCCTCACGGGCACGCTGTGCGGCAGTGCCGCGACAGATCGGACGGAAAGTGCAAGCGTCAGGATATCTCAGAGGAGGAGGAACGGTTTATATATGCTTCCGAAGAACCGAATCCTATGTCCAATCGAGACCCTCCCAGCCACCGCACAATTCAGATATTGTGAATACCTATGAAATCTTCTCTTGTGTGACCAAGTCACCCATAAACGTCGCCATCTGCGTGGTAGCGGTGTTGGACTGAAGATTAAGATCAACCCATTTGTCATAGATCGCGTTGATCTCCGCAGCTTCCTGAGCAGCCAGGTCCTTGCGTAGCTTGGTGATCATGTTGTCGAGCACGCTGGGGTCCTGGTTAAGGTTGTACAGCGCGTCGAGCGTCGAGCGTCGCCCTGTTGAACTGATCCACGACCGAGCCGGTGGCTGCGGCTGCGGCTGTTGTGGCGAAGAGGAAGAGAGTTGAGAAGTACATCATTAACGTCGTGTCTCTGTATTATGTTCAGGTATATTATTGCTGGCGTCTATATCCTGTGACGGTGGCTGGTGTATGGCGTATAGAGATGTCGGTCAGTCACAATGAGCCGGGGTGGCAGCTTTATACCATGCAGAAGCACAATACCTATACTAAAAGCGAGATGCGACCTGCCCAGATCAGCATCGTCATTCAGCTACCTATCACATATCCGGGGGTAGATTAAGTTGTGATTGACTTGTGTGAGAATGGGGGGAATGCGTTCGCCGTTAAAATTTGCGAGCTTCGTCTCGGTGCCGTGAACTTTGCAGAGACAAAAGATAGATGAAAAGAGAAGGCAAATTCTACGATTGCAAAGACTCGCAGGCATGAAACTCCGTCCATTACACTGTCTCGGAAGGTCATTCGCTGTCTGCATGCCTCTGATATTGTTGTGTAACACGACAACCTCGGTCGGTTCAAGTCCAAGCTGAAGTAAACTCTCCCATCTAGGCGTGGCGCACACAGGAGCTTAGTAGATCATCATGGGCCAAGTTCTGTTCCATATTTCCGTGTCTACGTGCACCAGGATGTCGGTGACAGTAGGTAACCGGCGCGTATCATATCCACCCAAGCACCAATCGCTCTTCAGTCGGAATAGGAATCTCCCATGTATATATATATGGATGTAGTACAGACATCCTAACTGAAATAGCGCCTGAGCTCATCGACAAGTCAGCAACAATAACAAATACGAATACGAGCACCCAATACCCCAGCCAGCTTGACCTACGACACAGAAGAAGCAGACATTTAACATTTGACATTACGTTAACGTGCCAGTACCAGACATTTGCATGTATATATCTCCATCCATCCATTCCACCACCACCAGGTAAAAATAGGCTTCGCGTGTACTACTTTACCTGTTGAATCCTGATATAAACAAATAAAACAAAAAGGAAAAGAAAACGCCAGCTCCCTGCCCTCCCATGCTGTGCCCTATGTGTACCTGACCTGCGTACATACCTACAAGTATGTGTGTATGTAGATGATGATGTGTAACTTGTATATCCTACACCGTTACCTCCCCCCCTTTCACTGGTATCATTGACCACCTCGCTCTCCGACCCCGACCAACACCAACATAACCCAGGCCCAAACGCTATGCCGTAAATACAATCGTATATAAACATCCTTCACCTGCCGAACCTTCACTACTCCCGCCAACCCTGGACAGATATTTCCTAGCCCCGCCCACTCCTGCCAAATGTTCACAGGCCCTGGCCCGACCCCCGACCCCCGGCCCCCGGCCCCTTTTACGAGCCCCCGCCATCCCTTTCCCCACCAATGCCCTCAGTAGGTACAGCGGCAGAGAGCTAGTCAATAGACAAGGCACTCCACTTCTCCAGCAATGTCCCCAGATCGCCACCCAATCTGCTGGAGTCGGCCCCGTCGACCGCCAATAGTGCTCTAACCTCATCCTGAATCGGCAAGGAGAAAATAATCGGCACGTCTTTCAGCTCCTCCCTGTTGCTGTCCAGCCCCTCAAAATACCGCATCGCATCGATCGGTATTAACTGCCCAGTGGTCCAGCACAGCGCCATCAAGCCCTGCATGACCAGCCTGACTAAGGGCATGTCCCGTTCCATGATCCTCATCAGGTAGCTGGCTCTTGTAAATATCTGTGAGCAGCGATGTGCCCAGTCTTCGTCATCCTCTTTCTTGGCGTTTTTGTTATTCCAACATAGCAAACTTGCCAACGTGACCGTGACGCTCCATATCCCGCAAAACGCCATCGGCGAGTACTCATTTAGCCCCCACCGCTTGGTGTAAATCTCCATCATCTCCACGTCACATGCGCAAAACTGGATTATCAGACTCCTGACTGTAAACCGCGGGTCGTCCAAAAACCGGCACGAAGGTTTGAGTGGCCGGATGATGTTGTATGCGATTACGTTTGTAAATACCCTACTTGGACGTTAGACACGAAGGGGGAGGAGGGGACACAAGGGCAGAAAGGGGAACAAAGGGGGGAGGGCCAAGGGTGGAAAAGAAGGGGGGGGGGGGGGGCGACAAAGAGGAAAGGGGAACAGGGAGAAAGGCAAAAAGGGGAACGGACTTTAGGTAGAGCGTCTGCGGGGCGGGATTCTCGCTGTGCCGTAGCCGGGTGGGCATCGACTCCTCGGTCGAGGCCAGCTGCGAGAACCATTCCCTGCGCTTGCGCATGTCCTCTTCGTCGCCGATCGGTGTAGGTGGCGCCGCGTTGTAGTTCATCACGTTGTGCTGTAATACCGCCAAATCGCATAGTGCTCGCACCGCGCCGGGGACCATCGGCGGCTCGGGCGACCCCGGACCGAATGTGTTACCGAGGACGTCGAGGTTGGGTGAGTGTCTGCTGCTGTAGTCGAATACGCACGGTATCGCGGGTATCCGCAGCATTGGCGGTCTTAGGTATGTGTGAGCGAGGATGCTGTCCACATACGTCAGTGAGCTCATGTCTCCTGGGACGTACCCGGGAGGACATACCACTCGAAGTTGAACAGGCCCCACGACGTCTTGGAGAGTGCACGTTTCCTCTCAGCCTCGGCAGCTATGTGTTGTCTCAGTTGCGCAAATAGCTTTTCCGGTCTCATCCGGTATAGCATCTCACAAGATGCGAAGCGGTACATGCTGCCTGCTCTGTTCGTCCCCTCGCAGCACGACACGAGGAAGAGCAAGTACAGCCCTTGGACCGTCGGGAGGGACGCCTTAACCCCTTCTAGATCGAGGTGCTTCTTTGCCTCGGCGAGGAAGCGCGAGCCGATGTCGCACTTGGTTACTCGATTGACGACTTTGGCTTTGTCAGAGAAGAACTAAACGACGAAGAAACAGTCATCAAAAGTCAGCAAAGCCATGCTACCTCCGCGTAACCGAGCTGAGCGGCTACTGACCGATCGCAGGGCGCAAATGGCGTTAACGAGAAATGGCGAGCAATACTCGGCTTGCGAGACATCTGCGTCGGGCCCGCTACACCTTCGCATGTCACGCAGAAAAGGTTCTCGGTCGATAAATGAGTAGATAAAGGGGTCGTCCCAACGAAAGAATGAGGAAATGAGATGTGAGACAAGGCCGTCGCCGGCAACGGCAGTCCATGGCCGCGCAGGAACCTTGAGCGGGCTTGAGGCTAGACACTGGCTGTCCAGCTCTACCACGGGCCTCTCCGCTAACTCGGCCGGGTAGTACGGACTCGGACTTTCGGGTGCACCAGGCGGCGGGAGTAGCGTCTCGGCATCTTTGAAGTGCTGCAGAATGATGAGGGCATCGCTGGCTCCGTCCCTCGACGGCGAGGCCGATGCGCGCAATCGTCGATAGACCTCGAATGCCTCCCTCTCAGGCTTCATGCGGAGAATGGCCAGAAGCTCTCTGAACTCGCGGTTTTCTCGCTCCAGGTTCTCAACCGTCTCCTTCAGGTCTGCGTACCGAGAAACGGCGCCCTCCCGGACGGGATACTCGCATACGCGCTGCCTCCGTCTCGAACAGGCGCCGCAGACTGGCCTCACGCCATCGCACTATATGCCGAGGTTACTGGTTAGTCTTGCTCTTATTTGCGGCCTCTTGTCCGGGGTTGTCCCGTGTAATAATCACCCTGGTCTTCTTTTGTTGGCACATTGTGCAGGCAAACTTGTTGACGGATTGCCTTTTCGGAGGCAGTGACAAGGCGCGTTCTGAGGACGGTGCCCGGGATGCTCCGTTGGCCGTTGACTGGAATGGACCCGACGAGTACCCCGAACCGGCCGTTGGTGGCGGGCCATTCGTCCCATTTTCGGCCCCCGCTTCAGCCGGCGCTGGTAGCAGCGCCGGAAGGTGCCTTTCCATTAAACGTTCCTCCTCCCGACAGCAGGCAAGGCACGAGTTTTCTGGCAAACCCAATTGCCTGCTGTCGTCGCAATCTGCGTTGTCGCTGGCGTCGCAGCACCAGAACCCTGGATTTGAGGCTAATTAGTGGGGTTTCAGGGTAGGAAGGGAGAGAAGGTGGAAGGTCGTTTCGAGTTAAAGTCGTTGCGTGCAGAAGGGGTGCGGCGTGTGGGGCGGTCTAGCTCCGTCGCATCTTCTGTCTGCATCCCCGGAGGTAGGTCCGCGCTGGCCAGCTGGCCCACTGAATGCAAGAACTCGAGGCTCAGGCGTGGTCCGACAGGGGTTGCAGGCAGGCGTCAGGCATCTTTGCTGGTCTGTCCGTATCGGCGGAATTGATGAAAAAAATCTAAAAGGGAATACAAATCCGGGTCTCGAGTTCTCGCGGGATTTCCGCCGTTTCTCTTCTCCCCGTCGCTAGTACGACACACCGTGAGGTGCTGAGGCGAAGAATGGCTTGTCGACCTTGAGCGAAGTCCTTCCCTTTCTCTTCTTTTCTGGCGAGATTACGGAGTAGGGTTGCGACAAATGGGGTGGTCAAGTCGGCGATCTCGATCCTTTGTCTTTCTCTCTGCCGAGTATGCGAATCTTTGGTGCGCGCACCGCCCAATCGAATCACAGCTTAGCTCCCAATGGAGCAGCTGCCGTCTGCAAGTGTCTGCGAGTGTCGGCGATTAGTATTGAGCTGTGCCGTACAGCGTGCAGCCACGCGCGTCAGGACGAAATCCGGAGAGGATTCCGTTTCCTTACCCACTTTACGCAACAGAGTTCTGCGCCGTCTTTTCCAGCCGCAGTGGACCCGCCTAAGGCAAAGCTTGATGCGCGCTGCTGGTAGCGGTTTTTCGCCGTCACGCGAGCGAGCGACGGAGGGAATTGCGGAATATATCCTCCCTCCTAGCGCTGCGCCGATTGTTCCGTGGCACAGCTAAAGTTCCGCGCGAAAGCGCGAAACGATTTGCTAATCAGCTTTTTGTAGTTGTCGCTAAGCATGTCACCATTCCCTCTTTCGGCGTCGCGCCTGCCTATAACGTAAAGTCGCAGGCCCCATTTCAGCCACGACCCGTCCTGGGCAAAATTTCTGCAGATCACCGCGGATCATTCCGTTGTCAAGAACCTTTTACTGATCCTTACCGATCATTCGGTGACCACACCCTTAATCCAAATATGGCAACAAAACGGCCCCCAAAGGGTTACTGTCAGTCGTTAGCTGCATGATGGCAAACATTGCGAAAGGAATGTGCCGGAACTAACGCCAACCTACTCTAGCGCGTGATTGAGAACCTGTCCTCTCCATCCGTCGCAACAAAGCTCGTTTTAGGTAGGTAAGTATCATGTGTCAGAGCGATAAGAAGGGCGCGAGGCTGCGACAAAGGCTGCCAGCCGCAAAGTAATAGCTCAACTCCGTGATAGCGAGACTGGTCTCTGTGGCTGCAGTTTACACCTGCTCGTGGAGCAGGAGAAGGGAGGCATTAAGTCTCGGCCCGAAGTTGGCCACACATATGGGCACTGTCACGGCACTGGCGGGCGCATGCATCCGGGCAATGCACACATGCCACGACTATAGAGTGCAGTTTCAAAGGGCTGCTTCAATTACTTGTACAATTTTGCAATAATTCCGTCTTAGCTAGTGTCATGTTTATGGGAATGTGGCGCATTGGTGCGCATGCCTCGTTGCTGTTATAACTTGAACCGACAGGAAAATCGTCAAAAGTAATATACACGCCAGAAGTAACATTACAAAGTTTTTCTCGGGGTTTTCACGCCCTTTTGAGCCTGCTGGCAGCGGTCTGTAAACCGAAGCTTTAATCTCAGATGTCAGTGGTGCTGACGCGGATGACTTCTAGCAGACCGGTTCGGCGTAAAGAATGGAATAAAGTCAAGTTCGATCGACTTGACGTTATTCGAGACTTTCATATACTGCTTCATTTAAGTTGGGGCCCAAGAACACTTCAAACCATCAAGCCCTTCTTGAAAGCGTCAGAGATGGGAATTGGTGCTTACCTGAGAGCTTTTAGTCGCCACGCCACAAGTCAAGTGCTTGCCACTAATATCACGATGACTCTCTACTTACTGCCAGACCCACCTGTAACGGGTAATAGTTTGCAACGTTGAACATATAAACTTTGGCTTCAAAAAACTGTGAAATGTCGAGATCCGCAAACGTTGAGTTGACGGTACAGGATAAATACGCCAATATTCCAGCCCTTCCTGCTCTGCAGTTTCTTCTCCCCCAAGATTTCCAAGTTCTCAGCAGACCAGGTACTGTAGCTCCAACCTTGACGACTATTCGGCCGTGTTTGACCGGTTCTGCATTGCCATCGGCTTGTCCTCGGGATACTACCGCCTCCGGGGCACCTCCCAACTCATCCAGACCTCCGAACCAAAATACCCTGACAATCTCGCCATGTCTTCTCTCAGGATGTCCGCCGAACTGATGCCAAAGCCAGCTGTCCAATGTGCATGTCTCACGGCAAATCCCGGCGTTGACCCTCTGGTAGCCCGCATGCTGCACAACCTGCACTGCAGCCCGCTCACCGGCCTACTCGAGGAGCTTCTCGTGGTGATCATGAAGTACGTCGACCCGGTAGGCATGCAGTGCCTGCGCCGCACCTCCAGGCACTTTTTGCGTCTGTACGAAGGTAGGGAGTGTGACAAGTGCTACAGCACAGCTTCACGACTGCTCCCTGGGCTCACCCAGCCATCGCTCTTCGTCTTCTGCCCCTGGCCCAGTTCGGATTGGCGGTGCAACGTCTGGGACACCGTCCGCGAACACCTCAAAGTCGCCCTCATCAAAGACATCGATGCAGTCGGGTATTGTCCCGACTGTACTGCAGTGCGACGCAACAAGCGGGATTTTAACATGGCCCGGCTCAAGTTAACCGACAAATGGTTGCATTGTTCGGGTTGCAAGCAGGATCATCCCCTCTTCCTCTTCTCCCCTACCCAGCGCGACGCCTCTGATGATGTTCGCATTTGTATCGGTAGGGAGGGCTTGGTCAGGCTGTGCGACCACAAGATCATAACATGGGAGTGTCTCGAGGATTTTGTCGGAGGGATGCGCCCGCTGCAGTCAAAGCTCCCTGTAACCTCGTTGGGCTACATCAAGGCCCTTTTCCATGACTGCGACCATCCCACACATTACAGCCATGACGAGTGCCCCGTACAGAACTGGGGGCCGGCATGTGAGCTCATGGCCTGGGGCGGCGAGGAGGACGTCATCTTGAACTTCTACTGGAGTGGTCACCTCCCCCTTCCTTCCACCTCTTCTCAACTGTATACACCAGCGCAGCTGGAAGCACAGTTGGGGGTGTTTAGAGCGGGATGCGCAGAGCACATGTGCCCCGAGTTCCCGCCCGGCAGGTTACAGGAGATGCGGGTGTTTGATCCGAACCGCTGCAACTGCCTCACCCTTCCTGGGATGAAACAACTGCCAGCAGATTTCTCATACCAGTTGACGCCGACAGACACGATCGAGACTTTTTCGAGCTGTCGTTCCCACCCACAACACGCACTAGCATCTTTACGAGCAGAGGGGGCAGGATGGAGGGGGCAAGAGACGCACAGCCATTCCACAGGGCAGACAAAGACGGGCAGCACGGTGCAGATCGAAGAGTGTCCTACCGACCCTAGATGCTTGTCGGTCGCGTATGAGCGGAAGATAACCATCATCCCTCAAAACCCAGACCCATACAAAAAAAGGGCACATACCGGTTACGATGAGCTGGTGTCAGGCGCTTGATCCGGACACTTATAACCTGACAGACGACAAAGAGAGCGCGCACATCTTTTGGTGTAAACAGGAGACATGCAAGAATTATTACAAGACGTCATACCTCTGGCTCGAGAACAATAAGAGGATCAACGCTACTCCCCGGGAGACAGGCTTGGTGGAGAAAATGTTTCGGGGGGCGAAGGCAAGGGGGCTGTGGTGCTGGGACATACTCAGTACGTGGGAACTCCTCCAACATAGCTAACGTAGGGCGAGGTTGGTGAAGGGTGAAGCTAACTGAAGAGCAGAGGAGGGTGAGGATCTAAACACGCGCTTACTCAGTAGTGTATATGTTGTCCTATTTGTAGGGATATGCGCGACCTCGCGTTGTGTCAGGTACGTGTAGTGCACAGCCGACATTCACAACAATTGCAGGGCGGCTTATGCTGATGACCGTTGCGAAATATAGTTGCCCGGACTGCTACAATAATACCGGTTGTGGATGGGTACTGATTGTGAGTCTCGTACTGGGACTATTGGCAATGTTGGTATATGCGTTGGTGCCCGGGATTGTTCGGAGGATTAGGCGCCGTATGAGATTTCACATCCAAACACATGGATAGTTCTATGGGTGCTGTTTTGGCCTGGCTTCGAAGATTAAACATTTCACGGTGGTGCCCTTCAATTTTGTTAGGAAGAGCGAGCGTTCTTGATTCACTGCTATATATATCTCTGTTCACTGTTGTTGGTAGCGTACACCCAAGTGGAAACTCTGGATCGCTGAACCCACATCTGTCGCGGAATAGGCAGCCTCTCTACTATATAAAACCATCACTTTCCCTTCCTTTGTCCGCCTTTCTCCCAACTCTTTACCCACCACGCAGACCTATAACACTCCCCCTCTCGTGGTGTGTCGAAAGACACCCACACCGCCACTTTTCATATCACTACTCCTCCCCTCTTAACACCTTTTTTCACCCGCCCATTTTCTCTCTATTATATATCCTCCGCTATCATCACTATAAGACAAGATGCCTCCGACAGCCGCCCAGCGAGTCGGCCGAGCAGAGCGCTCTGGCCCATACTTGCGTTCCGGACTCGCTCGCACAGGATCGTCTTCGCATAAGCTTGGGTCATCGTATACCCCAGGGGCCTCCAGAAATTTAGCCTCTTCCACAGGTACCCTTGCGTCCACTCGCACCAAGACTGGACCCTCTCCAGCGGGTGTTGTGCCCCATCACACCATGAGCCGCTCGGTACCCGCCGTCCCCTCGGAGACAGCAGCGCCAGCGTATATCCTCAACGACGCAAACGTAGCAAAGACAATTTTTTACTCTACGAGTCTCTCGTTCGCGTTCATCGTGCCAGCGAATACCTCTCTCAAGTCTTTCGGGTCGCGAGTCCCCGCTTCCCCCCTGGAGTCTTCCCGCTCCCGCCCGACTCCTGATATTCCTGGGGGGTATGTCGCGATAGCTCCGATCGCCAGATCAGGGTTGCCGGCATTTCGTTTGTCCGACCTAGTCCCCTCCGAGTATCACGATCTCTGTTCCACCATCCCGCGGGTCACCGCCCTCCTGGAGCGGGTGTTCAAGGCAACAGCGTTTAAAATCACGATCCATGACGGCCAGGACGCCGGACAAACCGTCCCTCATCTGCACGTCAAGATCGTCCCGCACTGTTCTACCGCGTTCCCTCCCGCACCTCCCGACCAGCTCCCGTCCCCAGATGCCGCTGTTACCCCAGTCCCCTCCAAACCCCGGACATCTTTACCCGCTCGATGGGCAGGGCGGCGTCGTCTAGGTCGGACAGCGGCACAGATCTTCCCCTCGGCCACCAGGCTCTTCCTCCCTGACCACCAGCGGCCTGACTTCAGATCCCCCCTTTCCGGTACCCAGTCCACCAAATCCACACACACCCAACCTCTGCAGCCCATCCGACCCCAGACCAGCCGCTGCAACAGCCTGCTCTCCGAATTTTCCACCATCTCCAGGTCGGGTGTCGATGAGTCCGATGCAGGGGGTGTGGATCTGGACTCTGCCTCCGACTCTGGCGACGGCGCCGATTACGCGCCCAACAAAGAGAACGAGCGGGACCTTCTAAAGAGGGAAGGGTTTGTGGACGTCATCGACGAAGACAGCTTTGTAGACGTCACCCCGTCCCACAAACCTCGCAAACCCCACAACAAAAACCACAGGGAAGAGGAGAACGAAGACGAGATCCTAGTCACCCGAGAAGAGGTCTGGGACGGGGGGGTACCCCGGCGCGTGGCGGCACAACGGGCAATCCAGAAGATGTCTGCGTCATCACGAATCCGGAGGCGAAACGCAAGTAAGGCCGAGCCGAGGATTCGGTTATCCACGGACAAGATGGGGAAAAATGAACCGAAGGAGGGAGCGGTGGAAAACGAGGAGGAGGACAAAGGGGTACTGGTCGACAAGGAGGACACGGACGAGATGAAGGCTGCGGTCGCAGCTGCTGCCGCGCTACGTGCTGCTATCGCGGGGGAACAGCAGGCGGCGGACGCAGAAGAGAAGAAGCGCCGCTCTCGTCTGGTGCAGATGGCGGAGGAGGAGAACCAGATGAACAAGCGAAGACACGTCATGGCTTCTCGCATGTCGTCCCGCCGGTCGCTCAGCAGGACCTTGGGACTTCCTTTCCTGAGCTGAATGGCGCTGTAACATGGTTGAGGAGGGATGAACAAGGGACAAGCACAGCAGGTGTGCATGGAATTAGGTAGATAGATTATCGAACAAGGGATCTTCCCACCAACTCATGGCTACGGGGGAAATACCGTGACTTGCGCGCTTTGTGGGTGGTCGACTCGAAAACACGTTGCATTAATTTTAGATACTACAATTAGGTGTGTTACACATACACGCCCTAGGCGTTAACGGCTTTGCTTGCAGCTGTCTTGCCAGCATCATCCTCAGGCTGGAGGTTGCCCTTGGCTGGGCCGATAATACAGATACCGTCCTTGGAGAAGCGACTGCCGTGGACGGGGCAGTCCCAGCTCTTCTCTGTCGCGTTCCAGCAGACAACACCCTTCATGTGAGGGCAAAGAGCGCTGAAGGTGTGCACCTTGCCGTTTTCGTCCTTGTAGACGGCCACTGGCTTGGATGTTTTCTGTGCACATGTTAGCCGCGAACACTTGCAAACATAAGGAAAAGGGGCCAGGGTACGTACAGGGTTCAGGTCACCCCCTGATCCAGGAACCAAGTCCTCGATATCGGTGATGTCAGATTGCAAAAGACGCTTGTACTGGGTGTTGATCTGGGCATCGTGGGAGATCATTGCGGGGAGGGTCTTCATAAGAGAGCCCAGTCGCTTGGGCGAGTAAAGCTCGGCCCACTCGTTCTGAACGCCATCGACCTCATCTGCGATCAACCGACCGGCCATTGTGCCGTGGGTGAGGCCGTCACCGGAATCGCCAGTGACGATAAAAATCTTGTCCTGCCCTTGGTTCTTGCCGATGTACGCCATGTAATTGACGGGCTCGAAAACTTGACCGCTCCACTTGTAGTCCAAAGTTCCAGCCTGGGTAAAGCGCTCGCGGGCCCATTGCTCCAGCTCTTCAAAGCGAGAAGCAGTCTCTTCTTGGCCGACCTTGTGGTCGCAGCCACCAACAACCATGTAGTCATCCTTCTCGTCGCACTCGGTCAGACGGACGTACTTGTACTCTTCGGCATTGTTGTACAGCAGGCAGTCCTCCACGGAGCCCTTGGGGACCCGGATGGCGATGCAGTAGGTACGGTAAAACTCCATCTGGGCAATCACGCTCAACTTCTGGAGGGGGACACAAGTAGCCTCTACTGCGTACTCGGCCCTGATGGTGTTGCCGGCTTCCGTCTCGACCTGAACTGGCTTATGGCCCATGCCAAGCAGCTCCATACCCTTCTCTGAAATGGCCATGGCCCGCGTGCGGGTGTAGCACTGGAAGTTAGGCTGCTTCTTGAGCCATTCCAGCACACCTGCCAAGTATCTTGTGGGGTGGAACGTGGCCTGGTTCTCCGCAACTTGACCGCCCCGCTGGTCGGGCTTGCCATCCCAGCCTCGCACTTTCAGGTCGTCCTAGAGATTGTCAGTCGTCCGCGCATCCGCATTGAGATAGAGTAAGGAGCATAAGTACCTTCCAGTAAGACTCGATTCCGACCCTTTTCTGCGCTTCCACCTCGGCCTTGAGCTCCTTTACCTCGTCCTCGTGCTCTTTGGTACCGACAGTATACTGGGAGATGTTGTAGGAAGGGAGTTTGCGGTACTCGCACTCGATACCGAGCTCTTTGGAAATTTCGCCAATACGGTCGCGGGCCCAGGCGTGACTTGCAGCAGCGAGCTTGCCGCCCTTCTCGCCATGCTTCTCCACAATCTCCTCGCAACCGTCGTCAAGATCGTTGTTCAAGTGGCCACTCGTACGCCCGGACTCTCCGGAAAGAACATCACGCGCCTCGATCATGACGACCTGCTTGCCCCGCTTGACCAGCTCAAAAGCGGTCGTGATACCGGATATGCCGGCGCCGAGAATGCAGATCTCTGTTTCGATGTCGTGGTCCAGGGGGGAGAACTTCGGCAGCTTCTCATACGGCATCTTGTGGACCCAGACCGAGTCTGTGGTGCCAGAAGTGCGCATGAACTTCTGCGGCTCGGGAACTGCGGTGTCAGTCGACATTGTGGATGCTTGGCTGGTGTATGCTAGCAGGCGTGCACTTGGTTACGATACGATTTTCATTCAGATGTGACGGGTAGGGAGATAAGTGATTAAATGGAAGGAGGTACGGTGCAAGGGATGAGGTTCGTAGTTCGAGAGGTGTAACAGCAAGTGACTCACATGTATGCTACCGGACGTGTGGTAGGCTGGATTGGTTGTCTTGCTCGTGTAACTGAAGACTGCAGTAATGTGTTTGAAGATGAGGAGATTATTTTGTTTGTTTGTGTAGCGACTGTCCGCGTTTCCGCGAGTCTTGTACGTGTAACGAGCGATGATGCGCGCGGAGGCAGAGATCTGACGTCACCACCGGCAGCCCGAGGGACTGCACATGACACGCGGGACTTGGCCAACAGAGCGCGACTCTGCCTTGAGCACGTTGCTGCTACTGAAAGTGTCACTGTGATTCGGAGCCAGCGAATTGGGTTTCTGCACGCGAGAAGAGAAGGATGTGAATGGTTTTGTGGATTTGAGAGCCGGATATTCGGGGAAAAGATCTCAGATCGATCAAAACTTGAACCTGAAAATCACTGACGAGTGCACCTTAGCTTTGGGAGAATGAATGGACTGCATGTATTTCAGCGAGACTTCAGCTGTGAGAAAGTACCTAGTAAACACTCCATGAACTGCCCTGGCTCACTTACAACAGAATGACGACATGACTGAATGTGTTCGTACAGTAAAAAAATGCACCGTCCAATCATATCGCAGCACGAGCTGGGAAGCAATTGCCCCACAAGCGGGAGCCCCTTTCTTGGCATCGATCACTGGAAGGTGCCCGGTCAGCGGACAGACGCGGATTTGAAACAGGTGAAGCTGAATGGGCGCGACAAATGTGGATTCCGCAGCTGGAAACACCCAGGTCCTAAGACCCTATTTGCCTATCAGGACGTGAATCAGACGTTCTATCCGTAAGTTCGGATGGATGGGGAAAGCGGTGACCGCATCATAACGTTGGAAGAATTCTTAATTAATCAGACAGGACAGTCATTTGAGAAACAGAGAGAGCTGCGAGGAACAAAACAAAGAAAATAGAGCAGGAAAACGAAACAGCTGCTGCAGGCGAACATGCCACATGGCCGAAGGGATACAAGCAAACATGGTAGCCAAAGAACAAGAACTTACCGCGGCTCACAGACATGCGGAAAACTAGCATTGTTCCGCAGATTACAGGTAAGCAACCCAGCCCGGATTCGCGTTTTCATGTTCCTTCTAGCCCTGTGATCAACGTAGCACGAATGCAACCCGAGCTCTACCCGCAGAAAACAGTGCCCAACAGCGCGTCTTCTTTTGCCTACTTCCATTGATTCATGATTTCGTGACGGCCATGTATCAACCTCGAACTCAGTCAGTTCACAGAAGAATTCCGTCCGGTGTTAGTAAGTAGAAGGCATAACAGCCAACCGTCCCCCGTCCGCCACCAGCACCATACCGTTACAATACGCCCCGGCCCTGCTCGCGAGGTATAACACCATGCCCGCCATTTCCTCATCCCCACCGAACCGTCTGGCCGGTATAAACATGGGATTCTCGTATGTCTCTTGCGCCGGATCCCGCGACCCAATGAGTCCAGCAGCTAGTTCAGACGGGAACACTGCACCTTGTCAGCCTCTTTTTCGGTTCCCCCAACACTATTCTCCCTTTATTTGATATGTGCTTACATCCCGGGGCCAGAGCGTTGGCACGGATGCCATATTTCGCCATGTTTGTTGCCGCCTGTTTCGTCAGATGCAGCACCGCCGCCTTGGAAGCCGCGTAGGCGGGCGTAGACACCTTCATTCGCGAGTAGGCCGATATGCTGCTCGTCACGATCACCTGGCTCTGCACGGCCGGTACATCGCTCCGTTGTCCGTCTTTCCCTGTAATTACCCCCCCCAACCCTCCACTGAGAGCTTTCTGGTTACCAGCATCAAGCAGCTCGAGAAATGCAACAATGGTAAAATACGCCCCCGTAACGTTGACGTGCAACGCCTGCGTGAAATCCTCCATGCTCCCCTCGTCAAATAACTTCTTCCGAACCTCGGAGACGGATAGGGTTGGGTCCCATTTATTCGACGGTCCAGCCACCCCGGAGTTGGCTATCAGCAGGTTAACGTGTCCCGATTGCGTGGTGATCCCGTCAACGACAGATTGTAAGGAGGATTTGCTGGTCACGTCGCACTGCACTGGAACCAAGATGCCGGGGTGGGATCGAGCGGCAGACTCGAGAACCTCGAGACGGCGGCCCAGGATGTACACCCGTGAAGCGCCGTTCGTGGCTAGGGCGCGGGCCATGACCAGACCGATTCCTGAACAACATTAATGAGGGTAAGTGGAAGGGAGGGGTCCCGGGTTGGGAAGGGAGAGGAGAAGGGAGAGGGGAGGGGAGGAGGAAACAAACCGGACCCGCCCCCGGTAATCACGGCGATCATGCCATCTACCCGGAAAAGATTGCTTGCTTCCATTGCCATTCAGAGTTGCTGTATTAAGCAGTGCGGTGCGGGTTTGGTGGTATGAAATGAGTGGTGTGTGTTGGGTTATAAATAAGTTGTCGTGATTGATGCTCGCGTTTTACCGGATCCAAAACGGATACGGAGTTGCCCTAGGTATCTGGATTTTGGCGGCGCAACGTGGGGATTCCCGGGCGGATGCTGCGGCCTGCCATGTGCGGAGTTTGCGCAACGTCCGAAGAACCTAAACTTCCGATTCGGTTGCGGCGATAATTGGACGTTTGTTACTTAGACCGGAGAAAGTGAAATGTTTTCCGACCGGGTTTAGGAACATGACGATTGAGCAACGCAATGAGGGAAAAAAGAGTCGGATCAAAACAACAAAACAAAATATAGGTGGCCTTAAATACGCTACGTATGCTACAGGTACTGAGAAAAGCCCTGGGCAAATATTCGTTGTTTTATTAGGTACATAAGCTACCGAATGATACCTGTACTTGGGGATATCAAGGCCACTATACACGAAGCATGAGGATGTCCACCCCAAAACCGTCCACATCAGAGAAAATGCGAAATGGCAATAGTCAAAGATTGAAAGAAAGGTAGATAGAGTGATTGCTACCGAATTCTCTCAGAAAAGGAGGAAAGAAATGAAGGCTGTGAATGGCTTCAGCTGTGGTAATTTTATATAGGGGTACCTTAAGCCAGGGGGATTGCATTCCTTCTTTCGGTCGGTTGCGAACCTTAGCCTGTGTCGGCAACATCACACCACCACCGCCACCACGCACCTCCCCCTTTACCACCACCCACTCAAGCCGGATTTGTTGAGGGACTACGACAATCTGTTCAGGATCATGTACAACTACCCGCCGTGCCTGGACGGCATTAACATTGCCGACTTATGCGCTTCGGAGTCTCCTCCCCCTCCATCTTGATCATCGAGCAGACCGAGATGTACTCCAGATCTGGGAAGGAGCATTCCGCCTCGGCGAGGAGCTTTTGCAGTATTTTTTCTGTGTTTTCGTGTGGAAACAGCTGCTTCTCCAGTCCGCCAGTCTTTTTGATGTCATTAACCAGAATCTTTCGTCCCGCGTCCGGACCCTCTTTGTACAGTCTCAGCACCCCGAACTGATATCCCGATACCATGCCAACGTTGCTATAGTGAGTCCTCGTATCCCGCTCGCCAACCCTAAACATCCTGGCGTTTTTCTCAGGGAACTCTCCCCGCTAAAACATTTGATCCAGCATGCAACAGACCCCATATGCGCTGTCCGGAATGAAATATGGTCCCTTCTTGCCCTCATGGCCAGCGAGGGGTGCGTTCAAGGTCGGCACAAGCTCTTGCATGGTGGTTTCAGGGCGCCACTGTGGGTTCTGGGCCGCATTATGTCGTACTCCAAGTACGTGGGCAGTAGGAAGTGTATACGGTTGAGATTGCCAAAGGCGTGCTTCATGTGGTGAAACATGGCACTCGGACGCACGCCGCTCTAGGCAACCGACGTAAAAACGCTACATAATGATTGCAATATCTTGCAGATAGTGCGGATAGGCCGAGAAAGCAGGAGCCGGCCGAATTTTCGGGCAACAGGGCCGGTAGGCGCGCATACAGACACGAGTGCTGATAGGTAACGGGTACACACCCAATGTGAATGAGGGTTGGACAAATCGAGCTTCCAGACAAGCTTCTTTGCACACGTAAACGACGGGAGTTGGTTCGGGGGTCCCCCGAACCCCACGCGTGTCCTAGATTATGTAAGCCCTTAACTTGACATGACTCACATGACATTTTGATACTTGTACTGTAGGCACTTGTCCCCTACGGAAATATCCTGTTCCCACCTCCCGAGCACTTCTGTACGGCAAGTGCGGCCACCTAATGCGTACCTGTAGCTTTGACTTGTAACGACGCCCATCAACTACGTAAGTTGAGACTTTGCCTACATCTACGAATACACTTGGGCTTGAGATCCCTAGAACAAGGGAAGACGGGCCGTCAAAAAATACAGCGATAGCCAATCACAAAAGTATGACAGACTTAACGGTGACGCGACTATGAATTTCGTGATCACATCGCTCAATTCTGGAACTGATAGAATACCGAATCCAGCGATAACTCAGAGATGGACCTATTTGACATAGACCTCATATATTTCATGGATCCACGGAAACTGGCGCGCGAGAGCAGGACGGCGCCGAGTCTCCTCACGAAAAGCTGCCACGACATCGCTGTGCTGCCCGAGACTGATGCTCTCTGGGGAGCTCTCCATGCCGGTTATTATGCAATATTCCGGCGATAATATGGATACACTCAATGAAGGAATGCCAGTCGCGCCTGGTCCAACCACAGATCCACACATCATATCATTTGCCATTCCTTGACCACGGGCGAGCACATACTATGTATGTAAACCGGGCAACAATCCTCGAAAATTGCCATTCACATCGCTTGATGTTGGGTGCAAATGGAGTCAATGCGACGAAAGGGTTCGGTAACCAGGCTCCTGTTAGTGTATGTACCCCTGTTCTGTCCCAGGTTTCACAACCGAGGGGGGATCGGATACCCGTTTGGGACATCTGACACGGCTAACGATTCCAACTGTCCGCTTCACGCAGCGCTCTCTACCATTTTTCTGGGCTGGTCATCTGGTTCGCTTAGCATAACTGCCTCAAGTCTGAACCGTCTACTCCGCCCACTGGTAAGCATTTCGCTGCGGACAGTGACAATTAGACCCGATCGTCGTGATTCACGGATCCTCAATGATCTTCATGGTGACAACTCACGGCTTAAGAGATGAAGTGAGGATAAGAGGACGTTTACATGCGGTTATGCTGTTGCGTTCACTTGACCTTGGTTCGGCCTCCACCTGTGGTTTATCGTGAGCGCAAACGCGCTGGACGCGCCTTCCCCACTCTCGCAAAAAGCTCTCGCGAACTGAAGAGTTGCTGGTAAGCTAGGTAGTTTTATGAGTGCCCCTTCGCTTCCAGAATTCTAGCATGTCGTCCTACATCAGTTCATTCTAGCAGCAATCGGTTAGCAAAGTCGCCGCAAGGTCGCAGCAGACGAAGGAGGGTCGCGACAAAATGAGAACAGTTTCAGAAGTGGTACAGAGATGAGGGTTGGCGCTAACTGAATCTAGTAAGCTTGGCATCGAAAAAGAGCCGCCCGCACGGCGCACCTTCCTGTTGCATGGGCACATGCCCGGAAACAACGTGCGTCATCTTTTCTCTCGCTCGTCTGCACAACTTCAGACGTTTGTGTCTCACAACTCGACCAGTGGCTTGACTGAGCGTGCCTCGGGAATCCAGGATCTAGCGAGACACATCCGCACATCGAAGCATTGCTTGGCATGGAAATGACATGGGGGCGTCCCGCTTTTTCCGATCTGCTGGGCTGGGCTGGCGCCCCGTGCTGGGATGATGGACCATGATCCTCAGGCTCGTTTATCATGCATTGCCAGCCTCTGTTGCGAAGGCCGTTCCAAGGAGAGGCCATGGGCGCCAGTTTCCCCTAGTCAGACTCCAGTAGTCCCTGGCGCCTATCGTCTGATCTTTGGACGATGTGTTTTCTGCGCCGGGCGACGCGACTGTTGCGATGGCATACTTAAGGCTGGATCGCCCATCTTTCTCATGAGTTCTTGGCTTCTTCACTCTACACCACAAAGCTCATTCTTCCTTCTCCATTCAGTCATTCTTTCTTTTTGCGCGCGCAGGTTCTGTGAACCGTTTCATTCTTTCACACTCATTTCGTGTTTCGCAATTTGCAACTTACCGGCCGGCCCTTTTCGCGAAATTCGATTCATTTACGAGCTTTTTCACACAGGTGTACACCACGCACACCCGGCGGCATCATGAAGTACGAAGCCACTGCTCTCTTCCTGGCCCTCGGTCTGGCCTCTGCTGGCCCCGTCCGCCATCAAGCGCGTGAGGTGCCCCAGGAGCACTCCCACAACTTCGTGCTGGACCTTGTCCGCACCTCGCTGGCGACCAACAACCCCAAGAACATCCAGGATCCCGTCTTTGGTCTGCTCGGAAATGCGGCGGCTGCGGCTGGTGCCGGCGACGTGACCAACACGGACTGTCTGCAGCAGGAGACGGCCGACCAGGCCTTCACCAACGCCAAGGCGGCCGGTGACATTCCGGGCATGGCAGGTGCTCTGCTGTACCGCGCGATCGAGCGAAACACGGGCTCTGTCGGACTGGCCAGCGTCATCTGCAATGAGACTGCCGCCAACCCGGAGATTCAGGCTCTCATCCAGCACCAGGACCCTGCCTCCACCAATGCCGCCGCAACGAACAAGGCCATCACCCTTGAGCTCGCCAAGCAGCTCGCGCTTGTCGGCGCTGACCCCCTCCTCGCTCTCGACAGTGGCACTTTTGCCCCCGGCAAGATCGGAGACACGACGGGCGCCGGCAACTCCTGCGACACCGCTGCTGATGAGCCCGGTTGCATTTTCAGCCAGAATCTTCTGGTGCTTGATGCTTCCGTTGAGGAAGTCCAATCTGCTGTTCAGGGCATCACCCCCACCATCACCGGCACCGGCGTTCTCAGTGCCACGCAGGTCGACTTTAACGGTCTTTCTGTAGCAGGCGGTGCTGCCGAGACAGCTGTTGCTGCTACCACTGCTGCCGCTGCAGCAGACGCAGCCACTACAGCAGCTGACTGCACCGCTGCTGCTGTTGTCACAGTGACTGCCGCTCCCGCAGCAGCAGCAGCAGCAGCAACCTCGTGCTCAGTCATTACTACCACCGTACTGGCCGGCGCCGCTACCACATTGGCCACCCAAACCACTGCCGCTGCTGCCGCTGCTGCCGCTGTTACTGACGCTGCAAGCGGTACCAACGTTCAAGCGTTTACTGGCACCCTTGGGGGCGCTGCTCCCCCAGTTGTCTCCGTTGCCGGCTCAGCCCGCCCCTTCAGCGTGAACGGCAACACATTCGTCAACATCGGCGCGGCGATCCAGAGGAGCTGCGACATCCAGCAAAACGCCTGCGCCGACGCCGCTAACAGCGGACAGCTGGCAGGCGGCGTCGGCCAGTGCGCCACGCAACAATCCGAGTGTGAGGCTGCTAACAACAACGCGAAGGCCAAGCGTGCCGCCCTCGACTTTGGAACCTGCAGCAACCCGACTATCCTCTTCGAGGCTGGATTGGATGGGCGGAACACAGAGGCCTTCATCGCTGCCAACCAGAACGACTTCAACCACGGCAGCGCGCTCAACATTGCGGTCATTGCCGGGTTTATCTGCCAGCGCTTGGGGAGCCCGTGTAACGCGGCTGCTGACGCTCAAGCTGCCTGCACAAGTGCTTCCGCCGCGGCGGTCGCGACCACGCAAAACCAGGCTGCTGCTGATGTGTTTAACAGCGCCTTAGGAGCTACTGTTGCGGCTGCTCAGACTACTGCTGCTGCGGTCGCCGCTGCTACAGCGGCTGCGGCAGCTGGGTCGGCGGTTGTCATGACTTTGACGCAGTGCTCTTAAGACAGGAAGGGGAGATGCACAGTGTATGAAGCATTGGGTAGTGTCTAGATAGAGCATCAGATTGGATAGCTGTGTACATCATGATGAGAAATGAAATCTCGTATTTACCATGTTAATTATTTCGCCCGTGCCCAAGCAGTGTCATGTCTGTGGATTAGCGATTGAGCACTTCCCACCCGTTCGCACCTGTAGTCATTGAAATCACCTAGACTCCGAGGTAGAACACGTTAACCGTTCAGCTTCATATTGGAAAAGGAGTAACGACGATATTGACTCGAAGTTGTTTGAGATGTCTCCCCGTTTTCCCCTTTCCCCTGTCTATCGCGTGATACGGCCCACGGGCAGTCCGAGTCGTAATGGTAATCTTTGATGTCATTGTTTCCAGGTTCCTTTTTCCTGTATGGACTGTGTCTGGATTTTTCGTGATCTCGATTGTTTTGAGCAAGAACTTAAGCAGCTAAACTTGCTCACCGATGCTGCCCGGAGATGCACCTCGGATTTTGAAGCATCACGCGTTTTGACTGATCTCCCAGTCGCGCATCGGCGTCAAAGCGTTCCGGGACTTCTTTTTGGATCGGCCGCGTCACTGTCTCCCCACATTCCGTCCCATATTGTTGTTTCTAATGGTTCTGTATGCGCATCGTCTTGGAATTTTCCATCGTTTTGTACAGTTGTCACTTGAGCATGTTGCGTCGTTGGCTTTCGTCGACGAGGCTCGCTCTCGGTGGGTCTCGGAGATAAGTTATTTTTACCTGTCTATGTCTAACCATCTCTCGCTTTCGATATGGGATGCTGACGACGACATACTCCGCGTGTTCCACAAGTTTGTTTGGATTACGCTCCTTTCCGTTTGATAGGGTTCGATGAGGGTGTTTGATAAGTCTAAACTTAGTCCAACTGCCGACATTAGCTCCAAAAACTCTGCAATTTCTGTAGGGTTGTTTGTGTTGTGGGGAACATGGATGTACGCGGCGTCTCAAAGTCTTGGCTTCTCGCGCTGAGTGGTCCTCGGAGGCGCTCGGCAACGAGATCATATCTCCAGCTGCATTTGGGATGCACCTAGGGGATCTGGCGTAACAGAGCTGGGAAAGTCGTATATAAAGACTCAATGAGCGCTCGTAAAGATGTTCTGTTCCGCAAGCCAAACTTCCATCTACAACTATCTACTCGAGTCTGGTACTCTTTCTTCACTGCCGGGCAGCCTATCTTAGTGATACCCAGATTACGATCAACGATCAACGCCAAAATGAAGCTTTCGGCCTTCATTACTCTTACCACGGCGCTGAGCGCATACGCTGCCCCGGTTGTCCCGCAGGTCGAGGTAAGCCCGCTTCACCAAGTTGTAAGTTGAGCGGAACTAACAATTACCAGTCAGTTGGTGCAGTCATTGCGGCCCGCGAGCCGCAGAACAACCGCCCGCCCCCTCCGCCAGGAGGCAACAACCCACCGCCTCAGCCAGGCGGCAACAACCCACCGCCTCCGCGGGCGGGGGGGAATGGTGGCCGTCCTCCCCAGGCCCGTGAGGCAGAGGTGAGCCCCATTTACGAATAGCGAACAAGTTTGATAATTAGGGAAGCTAACTAAGAGAATGTAGCAGGCAGAGGATGCTGTAGTTGAGGTTCGGGAGCCGGGGAACAACCCTCCTCCTCCCCCTCCGGGTGGTAACAACCCGTCGCCACCGCCACCGCCGCCTTCTCCTCATGCCCGTCAGGTGGATGTAAATTTCCATCCTTGAGAAGCAGATCGTCATCGGAATGATACTAACAAAGTTAAAGGGAACGGATGCTGTGGTTGAGGCCCGCGAGCCTCAGAACAACCGCCCTCCCCCCCCTCCCCCGCCTCCTCCTCACCATCCCCGTCAGGTCGAGGTAAAAGCCTACACACCAACAAAGAACAGAACGGAGAGGACGAATGTTGACCGGTTCATAGGCCATGGATGCTGTGGTTGAGGCCCGCGAGCCCCAGAACAACCGCCCCCCTCCCCCTCCCCCGCCACCTCCTCACCATCCCCGCCAGGTCGAGGTAAGCCTCTATCACGATGGGATGTAGCGAATAGGATTCTGGCTGACACAAGTTACAGGCGGCGGATGCTGAGATCGAGGCCCGAGAGCCCCAGAACAACCGCCGCCCTCCCCCGCCCCCGCCACCGCCTCACCATCCCCGTCAGGTCGAGGTAAGCCTACACACTAACAAATAACGGGGAGGATGAATGTTGACCGGTGAATAGGCTACGGATGCTGAGATTGAGGCCCGCGAGCCCCAGAACAACCGCCCCCCTCCCCCTCCCCCGGGAGGTAATGGTAACCGACCTCCCCCGCGTCAAGGGCACTAAGCGACTACCCGCGGTCGTGGATGATCTGAGATCACGAAGCGCAGGTTGGAACTGAGAAGAGGATGGATACGATGGACAAACACTCGCTTGATGCCATGAGGGCAAAACTCGGACTTGGCAAGAGGAATATGTGTGGAGGACAACGCTCGCTTGGTATTATGCACCTCCTTAGATGAGAAGTTCGCGAAGGTGTGGGAACTTGAATGGCGAACGCGAGACCAGGTCTCACATGCCCGTTTCAACAACTGGGTCTCAAATAGTAAATCCAGAGCCAGTTCTCTCTGCTTCGCATAGTCTGCCAAATTCTCGGTGAACATTGCACGCCTCACACACGTGATCCAAGAAACTATCACCAACACACCTAGGTGAGCCGTGAGCCAACCGCAGGATGCAGGGTGGATAGCAATTACCCCGCTCCATGACGCCCTCATTCGTAGAGCCATAAATCTCGTCTCCAGTCCTGAGCGGGGGGTTTCCCTTCCGTCTGACGTGACAATCTCTCTTTATTAATAACGACTTGAACTGCCTCCCGGACATCAATAGCCGCCAATATGCCACATTACCCAATCCAATCCAGCTACCCACAGATGTTGGATGAGCAGGACCTCAAGCTGCGACTCTACTCATGATCAGTTCCTCGTGGAATACTCCACTTTTGCCGAATTGGGTGTCAAGACCGCGACCTCGCTAACAGAAATCGCGCGCCGGAGCGTGATTTCTTTCAGCACCTCCCGTTCTTGGACGAAACGTGTGTGGCAGAGTGCCTCTGAGGTGAGCTCATGGCCGATAAGATGAAAGAGATTATGAAGCCGTTTGACAAGTGAGCTTCACACGACGCCGCCGATATTTCCCAACAACACACGCCTTCACGACCGACTCTTCTCTTTTGTACGCACCACCGACACACACACACACACACACACACACACACACACACACACATACCCACCAACACACCACCGTGGCCCGTCATACCATAGACCACATTAGCCAGCGGACATGAGCAGACTCTAGGCCCGGCCTTCTATGGTGAAGATGTGCATTCAGTCATGAGTCTCCTTCCAGAACTTGGACCCCATGAGCCTATCCAAAGAACCCCTGGGTCTAACCCCACGTTGTTTTCCGACTCGGGATATGGTACTAGTGAGCGAGGCGAGAGGGTGAACTCAAATATAGGATCGATGGACAAGTGGTCCAGACCGTCCAGGTACACCTTTGAAGCAGCAGAGGATGAAAATTTTGATATTCATAGGAGTCACGTTTGACTGAGGGATAGAAAGTAGTCGATCATGTATGTATGTGACTACATGTAGTATTTAATAACTGGTGTCTTAAAAAGATCCAAGCATTTAACCGTCGGACATCTATTTCGTTATGTGTAGGTATTTAAATCAAGGCAGGAACACCGCCATTATTTGCTGTCGTTCCAACAATCTGCATGGCACTTGAGAGAAAACGCGTGTCAGGGCATGAGGGAGAATGTGGATGAAAACTACAGCCAGAGGCTTCGTTTCCTACTCTACATTTCTTCCTGATACTCACAGTTGCCCTGTGCCACGTCATAAACCCCGGCCGTGGTAAGTACCGCAGCCCTTGGTCCAACCGATCTTCAGCTCTTCGGTCGGATTGGCTCGGCAGGAACGGCGTAATATGATTCCAGGACGGAAAGACGCTCGCTCTTCTTACTTTTAAAGAGTCCTTCCTGCAATATTCGATGGGGACGCAATGACGAGCGATAGAATTGTGGGTTTTCGTCAGGATCTTGAGGCTATCTGCGCCGATGACTGGAAATGGAGCGTCTGAAATCTCAGCGTGGAAAGGGGCGTACACCGGCGTTTTTATCAAGATCGAACTGACTCCGAGGAGTACGATTAAAAATAGAAGAATCAAGTACTTGGTCTGATACCTAGCACACAGAGTGTGGTTGTCGAGCTGTTATCGGGATCATGACCACTCGCATAACTTGAAGGTGCTCAGTTGCGTGAGACCAGACTCGTCGATGTCTTCCTCAATTTTATTTTCAAACGTCTTGCGTGGTACTGCTTACCCTCGTGCGCTTATTCATGAGTTAAGGATTACTTCCGCTCCTACCTTTGCCAATAACGTGAGAGACCGATTGATCGTCCTTCTTCTGATAGTGTGGCTTCACATCTCTTGCGACCATGAAAATTAAGTCCAAGAACTTATCATTGGTTGCATTCTGGTTTTGGGTCTAATGTCCTTGCCAGGCACCCCGCCCAAAAAAAAAAGCGCACTCACAAAGTGATCTGTGCCACCGTGAAGGACATTTCGACACTGTAGCTGCAATAATTCAGGCGCAGATTACAAGCTACAGACAGCGTCTAAAAATCAGACAAAATTCTAGTATGTTGTTTTCATGTGTCTCTTATACTCTGATGCTTTTTTTTTGTTTTGCATACATGATGCGGCTCAATAAATCGAGGCCAAATCTTGATCTTTTGTCAGTGCGCTTTTTTTTTTGGGCGGGGTGCCAGGGATGGGATGAATAACCGAGACCCCACCATGAATGATTATCTTTGCTACGGATACGATACATCTCATGCAATGCAGATTACAGCTTCTCACTGCAATGCACAATGGTAAAATCACCGCTGTATCTCGTTTTCGGGCCTCTTTGGTATTTGATAGGTAATTTGAGGCCTCGAGATAATCAACCTCCCACACAATCCTCCACAGTTCTCTGACTGCAAAGGGCCTCAGGCCCACTCCAGTACAGTGTCGCCAAATCCGCAGCTCTCAGTGGCCCCAATTTAGCGCCTTTGCAAAATCGCACTTTTCAAACGTCCGAGAAGGGGGGATACCCCGGCCTAAGGCTGCACAACCGAACAAAGCGAAGATAATCTACCGAGTGTGGCGTAATTGGGCTGGCACTTTCCTCACGCAACACAACTTGCGGCCCCATTGCTCCTCCCCCTGATCGTATCACGTTTTCCATAGATTTTTAATCATCTATCAATCTATCAATCAAAACCGTGATCATAATCGGCTTCTTGCATCATCGTAAAAGTCTATTCTCCACTTAATTATCCTCTGCGCAAAGTCGTCACAAACGACTGCTCGTTATTGAGAAATTTTCAATAGAGAGCCCGCGTATCCGTACCCATCGCACACACAATGGACTACCCTGTGTGATCGACCATCAGGTATCCACCAGCGCGGTCACACTAGGCTAGTCAGAAACGCAACATCGCCATCTCACTACGGCATTTTCTTCTGCATCTTTTCCACCCGGATGCACTCGGACAGCAGAGGGAAACGGCAACGCGCGCCGGCAATCGGATCCTGGTCAGCCGCGCGTGGACATCGCCTGAGTTTCAGCTCACGCGTGATTTAACCTCAAACAATCTAAACCTCAACGTCTCGGCGTCTCGATAGTTTAGATTGAAACCAGGTGTAGCCATCAATCATGCCGCGAATACGCGGACCTGGAAAGCCAGCGCAATCCCCGGCGCCGCAGTCACCCGCGTCACTGTCAAGCACTAGTAGTCGTGGCTTGAGGTCGGGCAGCACACCAGCGCCGACACCTGCGGGTGTGAAAGATTGCATCAAGGTGAGGACTGATCCACCCAAGGTAAGCTCTCTCTGTTCACTTCTCTATCTCCTCGTGAGTTCTTGGGACAAATGCTAACTATACACTGCTGGAGAAGCGCGGACGGCCACCCAAATCGCGAAGAGACACCGACTCTTCGTCTAAGCCCTACGATAAAGGTGTTACGCTGGATTCCCCCATAGTACTGGATGACAGCGACGATGGAGAAACTGTCCAGGCTGTGCGACGAGGACGGAATGCCTCGCCGGCATCGCAACCCCGAAGACTCAATTCCAGCGTCCCTCGAGAATCGCTAGGGAACCCTCCTCGGAAGAGAACATTGGGGCAGCTGGAGTCTCCAGTTCAACCTCCCAGTCCCAAACGGACAGTCTCATCATCTTCCACGGTATCGCAAGGAACGCCAGTGAAAAGCTCCGTGCCGCAATCAAGCCAGTCGAGGCCTGCTTGCGTTCCCCTTAGAACACCGCTCTCGACCGCCGATTCTGAGTCAGAAGTGGCCCATAATGAGAAACTGGAGGCGTTGCTAGCAACCCTGAGCGACGGTCCAACGGCCCTCGGGAATTCTAAGACAGCCAACGAAGCGGTAAACGTGCCACAGAGCACGGCAAAGTCCAAGCTAATATGCGAAACGTCTCCGCCCGTGCCTTCGCCACCCAAACCAACAGCACCCAAAACGTCAGCGCCCGCCGCCGAAAGTCCGAGCGTGAGAGGAAATGGTCAGCCATCAGCGGATCCAACTGAGGCGTCTGCCCAAAATAAAGCATCAAAATTCCAGTCAAGCAATAAACCCGCCAAAGACGTTAACACGCAGCCAACGAGGACACAGAAAGCACTCTCGCCAGTATTTGGGGCAGCGAGATTTGTGCCGAAGGAGACCGTAAATGGAGAGTCGCAAAAGGTCAAAGATGTCAGCGCACAGGACTCTGCCCAGGAGAAGGCCGAGCTTCAACACCGAGCCAGAACTGCAGAGGAGCAGGTTGCCAAACTGCAGTCAGAGCTCCGTGGTGCAATAAGGACTCTCGAGGACGCGCGGAAGGAAAGCCGAAGACACGAGGCCGAAAATCAGAGCTTAAAAACTGCGAATTCCGAGCAGTCGGCTACAGTTACAAGGCTTGAAGCTCAATCTCATGAGATAGAATCTCTACGAAAAGGGCACGCGTCTTCAAAGGAAGACAACGATCGCTTGAAGGAAAACAATGATCGCTTGAGAGAAGAAGCCGACAAGCTAAAGAACCGGCTCCAAGAACAAGAAACACTGCACATGGAGGTCTCGAAAGCCTTTAACGAGGCCCGAAAAGAGCTAGAGACTATAAAAGAGACTCTTACAACGCGAGACGAGACCATTGCGGCCCTGGCGAAGCAGCTTAAGGAGTCCGCCCACGAAGTTGAGGCCCTGAAGGGCACGAATGAGAAGTCGGCGAGTCGGATCAAGTCACTTGATGACCATGTCAAGGGCAGCGTCGCTGCTCTCGAGGAACGAAACAAGCAGATCACGGATCTCCAGGGCAGGTTGAAGTCTGCGAACGAGCTACTCAAGACAAAGCAGGTGGAGAGGAACAAGTTGATGCAGGAGCTGGAGAAGGAAAAGAGCGGGCGTCTCGCGGAACGCAGCAAGACCGACTCGGAACTTCACAACACCCAGCTCCAACTCCAGGAATGCATGAACGAGGTGACCCTCTTGGAGGACGAAAAGAAGAAGCGCGCGGCGGAGATGGGCACGTTGTACAACCAGCTGGACACCCACAAGACTGCCCTAAAGGACGCCGAGTCCCAGCACCTGCAAAAGACGTTTGAAGCCCAGAAGCTGCAGAAGATGTTACAGGAATTTGCAGAGCAGCGAAACAAGCTGCAGACCGACATGCAGATCTCGGAGCAGGTCCGCAAGGCGCTCTCGGAGAACCTGGCCAAGACGGAAAAGCAGCTGAATAAGGTTCGGAGCAAAGTCTGGCAAGGGGAATCCGAGATGGAAGCACTGAAGAAGAAGACGGCAGAGGATATGGAGAAGCAGAAGCAGCTCATGCTCGGAGTGCAGAGGATGACTGAAAACAAGCTCAGACAAAGGGAAGAGGAACTGAAGGGGATCAAGGAGGAAAGAGACGAGTTGGTGAAAAGTGTGGAGGAACTGCAGAAGAAGGTCTCCGAGGAGCAGGGAACCGTGACTACGCTGTTTAGCAAATTGAGAAACGCGGCAGAATATTTGAGTGCCAGCAGCAAGCGGTCCAGCACTGAGCAGACTGAGACTGGCCCGCTGACTGTGACTAATGAGGATGGGCAGCTGTCGAAGGATAGCGGAGGCGACACTATTACGATAGACTGAGTGAGTGAGTGGATAGCGGCTTTTGCTTCTGGAGATAAGTGTGATGGGGGTTTTTGCTTTTTGGTGTGGTTGGTGCACACTTTCATACCAGTTTGGGGGACTTGGACTTGGACTTGGTGATCACATTTCGGGCTTGACGATTCATAAACTGGTAACAGCGGCTGTCCTTTTTTTCTGGGCGAGGTTCCTTCTTGGGTGGGCGAGGCTAAAGGGTTAAAAAGCACTTGCATCCTCTCGGCGCTGGCGGTAATATTGAAGTTTTTTCCAGTTCTTCATTTGGAATGCATTCAGCGATAGGCACATTAGCTCAGATTTTCAAAAGGGAGGGACACGTTTATTTCAGTTTTCAAGGAGGTTAACTTACAAGGTGCTTACTTGGAAGAAGTCGTCCTCGCACAGATAAGTAGATATCTTGTGCAAGGGACAGGACAGGCATCAGCAGCAGACGAAATGTCGGATCCGTCGCCGCACAGTAATTGTCATGAGAGAAGAGGGAGAAGACATCGAGTTGATCTCTACCTAGGTAAGCTGACTGCCTGACAGAAAATGGCATCTGGTCTCGCTCAGATGGGATAATATTGATTACCGTGATGGGAATTTCTTCTCATATTGTCCGTGACTCCGCATTGGCTCTCAACCCGGAGACAGATGCAATCACCCATTCGCACGCACTGCACCAAGTTCTCGTCAGAAAAGGTGACAAGTCGTGCCAGACCACGCTCTAGGTATTTTTTCAACTTTGAACGTGAGCTCCTCTGCCAGATGGACCTCAGTCTCACGATAATTGTCAACTTGAACGAGTGATGCACGACCCCTCAATTTTCAAGAGTGCAAGCGGAAATGTTGAGAAAGAGTGAGAGACGATATACCGGGTATGACACGATCTGACTGGCCGGACGGACATCACTTTAGCTCTCTCTTGAAAGAGGGTTTCATGATGTGTGACGTGTCTTGATGCCCGGGAACTCGGCGCAATGATCCTCATCCTGTTGTCGTGTGTAACCCGCAATGGCTCTCAACTTCGAAAGAGCTGGATAGGAACCAACCCCCATTCGGACGCACTGCACCCAGTTATCATCAAAAAAGGTGACAAGTCGCGCAAAACCACGCTGTGTTCGTTGGATATGGGCTCCGAGTGTATAGGCTGACGGAACATATCCCCTTTGATCCTGCTCCCATGAGGGCTGAATGGTGGTGGCTTGGCTCGGAGCTCGGCGCAACCCATCTAGTATAATATCGTCTGTGTAACCCCGCAGTGGCTCTCATTTGGAAGATGCGCAATCAACCCATTCGGACGCACTGCACCGAGTTCACACCAGAAAAGGTGACAAGTCGCGCCAAACCACGGTCTATTTGTTAGAACTCATTCGTTAAGTCGGACCGTGTGCTCCTCTGTCAGAATGGATCTCACAATTTCAGTCACGGTGCTGTCCGCTCCCCCAACCTGGTGCACTGCGCAATCCCTCGGTTTTTCAATAGTCTTCCTTCGTTGGACACATTCTACTGCACCTATTTCCAGGCAGCAGTTATAACTCCCGAGTTCTTGGGTCCAGGTTTGGTCCGCTAATCTCCGTTGCCGCTTGCGTCTGATAGTTCATCTTCCTGCCGATCCTTTGCTGGCACGTCGGAGAATGCAAGGGTCTCCTTTAGCGCGTTTTTGGCGTCTCGGTAAGATCCTCTGGTCCAGCAACGATAAGATCCGAAAGCGAACCGAGAGGATCGACACCCCGGACCGACACCCGCCGGAAATGTGACATCGCCTGTCCCTCGTCTGTTCTCGGCCCTTTGCGATCACACCCGGCCAATAAAACGGACAGAAAATCACGCGCGACACCACTGCAAAGAATCGACATCGGCTACTTGGGCAGCGGCTAGGTTAAGCTGCAATTGGCAGGCAGAACTTAAAGAACACGTGCAGCAGCCAATAGAGGGGGCTAATTGAGCCACGGTACTTTGAACCTGCCCACTGTTGTAAGGCATCCATGACAGACCATGTGTCTGGATCGAGACATATCTTGGCATCGGAGAATGGACACATGGGTGTAAGACATTGCTGATGCAACTTACTCGGGCCCGAAAGACGTTGCGGTGGCAGCCCACGTTGCTGAGGCTCTGAGTTATGTTACTCGGAGCTGCAGGAACAAAGCCACCTTACCTTATTCGGCTTACACCTTGACGACCCAATACAGTAAGCCAGCTACCAGGTAGACAGGTAATTGGTAATTAGCATGCCAGTAGGATCTCGATAGTACCACGATGGCTTCACCCACACGCATACAATCCGAAAACGAGCAGACTGCTGCCTACACTCGATCCTTCGCCCAAACTGGATCTATCATGCCCACCTTGATCGAGATGTCTTCAGGATGGAGTTCACGATACCTACTCAGATTTATCTATAAAACCCTCCATCCCATCACGATGATAATGTCTCACTTCCATCCCCAGCAGCAGCAACAGTCCCTGCAGTCTGCAGTCACTCCCTCACTCATTCCTTGAGTCTCTCCTTTAACACTCCAGTCCTTACAGACACTCATCCATTCATTCCTTGAAAATTGAAAATGAAGTCCTTCACTCTCCTCGCCAGCCTCCTGGCCACAGTCTCCGCAACCGCATTCCCCAACCACCCCAGCGGTCCTCCCAGCGGCACTCCTAACCCTACTTCCACTCCCTCCTCTCTCCCCGGCCCAGACCTGGCCAAAATCACCTCCGTCCCCCAAAACTCTTTCCAGAGCTACCCAGTCGGCGGCCTCCACCGCGGGAACCCCCACAGCAACACCACCTCCCATGTGACGAAGCGCTGGACCTGTAATGGATCACCCACGTTCACCTGGGGCGACACCGACAACGGCGGCAAGGGCATATTGATCACCAACGGCGACTCCGCCGGCTGGCGCGGGTTTTACGTCTACCACAACGGCTGTGACTCAGTCCCCTATAAATACATCTGGGTCAACGCGGGCGAGACTGAGTTCATCAGTCTTCCTGATCAGTTCGAGGGCCGCATTGTTCGTGGCGTCGACAGCAGCATGCTTTCCGGCAGCCCCCAGTTATTAGCCTCCTGGTTCGAGGTGTCGTGGGACCAGAACGGCGTGGCGTGGGGCGACGTTTCCTTGATCCGGGGCTGCGACGGCGGCGTGCTCATGTGGAGCACCGACGGGTCTGGCGCGTGGAAGGGCTTCACGCAGTGGATCCTGGACGGCGCGCCGACGGGCGCCTACGACATGAAGAACGACGGCCAGTGGGTGCTCAAGGCTACGGAAAACGCCGACGGCAGCCTGAACACGATCCCCAGAGACTGGGAGATCCAGCAGGTCGGCATTGAGTATGTGTATGTCGATGACTACCATGGCAACCCCGTCATCAGCGGCAATGATGGGCGGTTTGGGACGTACTGGCCTGCTGGTCGTCCTTGATCATACACTCATTTAGTGTAGAAGTGTGTGTGTTAGGTTGGGGGAGACAATAGACAGGGGAACAGAAGGGGGGAAAAAATGACAAGGGTTAGAGAAGGAAAATGGAGAGAGAAAATGAGAAATACTAGAAAAAAGCTACGTGTTTTTTATATCGAGTTCCGTATCTTTTTACACCATTTATCAACGTGTATACCGTAGCGGGGCCCTGAGGGTGGTGACTGCTTTATAAAAATAGGTACTGTCGTCGTAACAGTTGCTATTGAACTTAGCCGCTCTTATTAAAGCAAGAATAAAAAGGTTCTCTGATTGGTTAGATCTCTGCCCGGCAGTTTCACGTATAAAACCACTGTAAAAAAAAATGTAAACCCGGCTCCAGATTCGCTCTTAAAGGTCCGATCGAGATACAAATATACGGCATATATAAATAATGTATAAGAAAACTTACTAATATGCGATAGTTTTGGTTTGAACGTGAAGATAGCGACTTTACAGCGCGGTGACTTAACCTCTTAACCACAGAGTTGTCTTTACATTAGAACTGGAAGAGAAGGTGCTCTTTCTTAATTATATCTCGAGTTCGAGGAAGGAGCATGGATTGAGGAAGGAGTGTGGTGGTTAATTTAGTACCCAATCAGAAACCGGGACCGAGGCAATAAGAGTTGCCAGATAAATAGTAACTGTTAGGGCAATAGTAACTGTCACAGCAGTAGTTCCTGAAACTGTAAATAGGAGTAGATGTCCTGCGCATTTCCCCACTACGGTATGTATCACGGAGCATATACGTCGAGGCATGTCACGACGAGAACTCATTAATGCTGCTAACATCTGGCTTAATAAAGATATCTGATTGGGATGTTATGAAAATAGATAACAGGCAATTCTGGGGGCTAGTAAACTCAGGGTTGTATTCTTTCAGAAATGAGAAAAGACCTTCGACATGTGTTTCGTGTATTCCTGAGACGATGACCTTGCTCCTGCACGACAAAGATAATGTCTTGTAAACCACCCGCAGCCTAAACCTGTATTGTTATGCTAAGTGGCCGAAATGAAAGATGTAGCACTTCCATCGCCTCTTCTCAACTCCGTCCCTAAGTCTGCAGAAACCAACTGGTACTTGTAAAAAATCCAGTTGGAAAAACCAAAAATGACGGAGTTCCCGTCGTTGGAGAATTCAAGGGCCCGCAAATGGCATTCAGAATCCCACTCATATGTGATGTTTTCCGCGCCGATGATGTGCTGCTCAACGCCTGTTTTGGCGTCCAGCAGACGGAAGATATTATTCAATCTCAACTGCCGAGAATTTCCGCGGCGCCAGCAAGCAATATATCGACAGTCTAGGGACATCAAGTGACACTGGCCATACTGCCATACTTCAGGAAGCTTGTGATTTCTCTTTCTCTCCCCGGCCTCCCACACCTCCACAAACGTGCCACTACCAACCGCATAATGGCTGAAAATTATGTACTGGCCGTCAATAGCAATATAGATAGGGGCAAAGCTGGTTTGCGACGGTGAATTGGCGTTCACAGGAACCACTTTCCACAAGCGCATCCTCGGGTTTGACGGGTTTGCATTATTCGCGGAGCGTCTGGGCATACCTTCCATCTGAAAATGCCAGAGATAACCTGGCAAGCCGCTGCCTCTATAACCCATAACAGCACTCTTCGCTGTCCCAACCACAGCGAGGGTCCTTGCACAAGGTGAGAATGCCATAGAGTATGGCTTTTCAACATCAAGTTCCGGATGCGTGTCGAAGGGCTGAGATGATGTGACAGGAATGTGCGTAAGTGTGGCCGTGGATGCAGCTTCATCAACTGCCCAGACGGCCAGGCCACGGCGGTTCCAGATAGCTAATAGAGCGAGTGACGATTTGCTGGAATCGCAAACGGGCGCGCAGCAGATATATCGCATACCGCGTTGCACCGACTCCGTAGAATGGATGACATAAGGTCCGGATTTCCAATTCCAAACCTCGAGCAGGCCAGCATGGTACGATTCTGCAACCACCACTACCACCAAGTTGTGACGTGTTGGCAATATCTGAATTCCCGCGGCGAAATTTTGGCCAACCCAAGTTCTGTGCCACAACATGTCCCGAGATTCAAGATCAGTGATCATGCCGTCGTAATATTTATTTCCACCTCTCCAATTGCTCCCTTCGTGCAAAGTGGCCATTATTTTCGTGTTGGAGTCAACGTGGAAGTCAAATATTTTCGGGGCATCGCTGCTGAGGAGGCCTGTGAATATATTTCTCTTCGGTGGGCTGATTGCTTCAATTCTCTGCGCATTTTCGAAGGTCAGGCGAGATGACTCAGGCGAATCCTCTTCGGGATTCTTCGAGTCGTCAAGGGCGGTCTCGGCGTAGCTTGTTAGACTATCCAGATAGCGTTGAAGAATAACGTCGGACCTGAGATGGGCTGAGGCAACTTCAGGAAGCAAGCCACGAAGTCAGGCTATCTCGTCGAGAATGACAGCAGTATCTCGTTTAATCTCGGCTGTCTCAGCCTTACAGTGTCCTTCTTGATTCTCGATGTGTCATCTCTGATGAAAGCGGTATCTTGCTTGATGGTGAAATCTGGTATATATACCAGGTATACGCTTCGGCTGGCAACAGCCGGAGCCACAGTTTTTAACAGGTTATGAGCCCGGAATGGCGCAATTGGCAGACCACAGACAGTTTTTCGGGTCCGATTCTAAGGCAGACCAAACTCGCTCGAGCGGGGGGAGCAGGGAAAATCCCGAGCTCGTGTGTTCGATTCCGACCCGAGTCAGAAAAAATTAGGAAACTAGAAAATTTGTGAAGAAGAAAGTTGCCAAGCTCTGGTAAGGGCCTGATCGGCGAGACCGGCCATCATCAAAAACCGTGGTAAATGCTGCCAAAAAGATACATCTGGGCACCCCACAATTAGCCAATGTACCGCATTCAATATCCACTGCGGGAACCTTACCT
>MU853807.1:88617-222604 GCA_033297225.1 Diplogelasinospora grovesii | reverse complement strand
AACGCCGGAAAAGGATGATCCGCCGTTTGCTCCTTTGTTCCAGACCTGTCTATATAACTCATTGAACGGCCAGAAACGGCCTGCTAGACAGTTGACGAAGAATGAGACAAGTTGACCTCAATGACTACGTGTGCAAGAAAAGCCGTGACTTCCAACAGATCTCTTACGTCGCTTAATGCTTCTTTTTAAACGTAGAAGGACTCTAGATACTATAGGCGCGAGTAGCTATTCTAATTCACCATGGTCGACTGCGACCCTTCGCCTTACATGAGTAGAACACCTTGCTTAAGAGATTCTAGGCGCACGGGTACATTGACCGCGTCGCGAAAGGCCGATTATCACTTGCTTGTATCAACAGCCCGGGCAGCACAACCCTCTCCGGCGACAGGGATGCCATCGAAGAGTTGAAGACAGTTCTTGAATGCGATTCTGTCATGGCCAAGATGCTGGCCGTCGATGTGGCATATCACTCGCACCACATGAGGGCTGTAGCTGACCACTATCTCAATTCGCTCCATGGCCTGGAAACTTCGGCACCTCGCGACAATGTTCAGTTCTTCTCATCCGTCACCGGCGGACTCAAGACCTCGGGCTTCGGACCCGAGTACTGGGTGCAGAACCTTGTCTCGACCGTACGGTTCCCTGATGCCCTGTTGGCATGCTGCAAGGAGGCGCCGTCCAGTGCCGGTCCACGAGCTGCACCCCGTGTCTTCGTAGAAGTTGGGCCTCATTCTGCACTTGCAGGGCCCCCAAAACAGATTCTAACTTCCGGACCAAACAAAGGTCGACCACAAGTACGTCTCAGCTCTTGTCCGTGGCAAGAATGCGTACACTACTGGAGTCGCACTTGCCGGTAAACTGTTCGAATTCGGACTGGACGTCAATGTTGAAGCCGTCAATGCGATGAACGGCGGTGCAAAGGTCCGCGACATGATTCTGGATCTGCCCCCATATGCGTGGGACTATTCGAACCGATATTGGCACGAATCGCGCCTGAGCAAAGAATACCGATTCCGAAAGTACCCATACCACGATCTCCTTGGCCTGAGGCTCATTGGCAGCACACCACTGGAGCCCATCTGGAGAAACATTCTGAGCATCGACGCCCAGCCCTGGCTCAACGAACACATCATCGACGGATTTGCCATCTTGCCAGGGTCCAGCTTTCTTACCATGGCGATGGAGGCTGCCCGGCAATTGAACGAGGAACGTGGCGCACCCAGGATCAGACGATTCCACCTGAAGAAGGTGGACTACTCCAAGGCTATTATGATTCTGGATTCACCTGGCAAAGTTGAAGTCATGATCAGTCTTTCCGCGCCGGGCTCCTGCGGAGCAACACCACGCGAGTCATCGGAGTGGGAAAGCTTCAAGATCACGTCCTCACACGATGCGAAAACGTGGGCTCTGTATTGCCGCGGATACATTAGGCTCGAGTACGGCTCTGCGCCAAACGAAGTCGATGCGGGCCGCGAAGAACAACAAGCACTATCCGACCTGCGGAAGCGCCTCTCTCAAACCGACTCAGCCTGCACCCAGTCAATCGACCACGACTCACTTTACGGGGAGATGCGCCAGAACGGGAGAAGCGGCGACGCTACCAGCATTGGAGAGTGCGCTGGTGTCATTACAGCGTTGGGATCAGACCTGGCGCACTCGTTCCAGATTGGGGACCGGGTGTGTTGCTGGAACACCAACGTCGCTTTTGCCAGCCAGACCCGGGTCAAGGGCTCTTTTGTGCAGAGAATCCCGGAGTCGTGGTCGGTCGAAACGGGCGCCGCGCTTCCGCAGAATGTGTCGCTTGCTTACTACGGTTTGCGTGACTGCGCGCAGGTCGAGTCCGGACAGACAGTGCTGGTCCACGGCGCGAGTGGGCCACTTGTTCAAGCTGTGGCTCTTGTAGCCAATCTCCTTGGGCTCCAGGTCGTCGCAACGGTCAGGGCTGGGGCCGAGAAACAGGCACTGGCATCGTTCCGCGGCACAAAGCCCGCTCACATGCTCTATTCCGACGACAGTGCTCTCCCAAAGGCACTGCTACGCTTGACAAGAGGAGCTGGCGTGGACGCCGTGTTCAACACCTCGTCGACTCCTCTCTCAGAAGAGTTGATGACATGCGTCGCGCCGTTCGGCACCGTCGTCGACATGCATGGCTACAGTTCGTCTTCGGCCGTTGCAGATCGCGCTGTCAAATATGTATCGTTTGATGCAGCCCAGCTTCTTCGACACCGTCCCTCTGCTGCAAGCACTGCCTTCAAAACAGCCTTGGCTTTGCTTCCGGACGAGAATCTCGATGACTTGTTCCCGGTGACCGCAGTACATATTGCCGATGTTGCGTCGGCATTCAAGGCCGTGCAAGGTCAGGCGCATGTTGGCAAAATGGTGCTGCTGGCGGACGAGGACGCGATGGTGAACGTGAAGGAAAACGTCGCGCCGACGAATGCACTTGCGGACGTTGAGCGTATCATTCAGGCCGTCACTGATCTCTCTATCCCACAAGAGCAAAAGAACGCCCTGCTTGCTTTGATCGCACAATCATCTGCCGCGGGATCCGACGCGTCGTTAGCCACTGCAACGAACGGAGCTTCCTCATCCGCATCTCACGGTAAGATGAGCGCAGGGCGACGTCTCGCTGCTGCTTCAAGCATGTCTGAGGCACGCCAAGTAATACTTGAGGAGCAGATCGAGAAGACGGCCTCGCTCGTCTCGTGACCATCAGCGCCGAGCAGCTCGACCCTCACGAGCCTCTTGTGGATCTTGGCCTCGATTCTCTGATCGCGATTGAGTTCAAGAGCTGGCTGGGGCGTGCTCTTGGAGCCGATGTCAGGGTGCACGACATTCTTGACGCTGCGGGGCTTGAAGCTTTGGCAGCGTTGGTGGCGCAGAAGTCCACGTTCGTCCCTAGTGGTCTCCCAGAGGAATCTACCCGTATTCGGGCGAATGGCGCTGATGCTGTCACTCAGCCGACCCCCTCGAAAACTACAGAAAGTGCAGCGAACGGTACTGCCCCATCGAACGGGGCCGTAATTCGCGAATATCGCTTCGTTCCGAACAGGTTGCCCAACTTCCCCTTGCCCGACATCAATGCCCTGTGCGATGCGTTTCTCACAGGTGTCAAGGCATTCACAACTCCTTCAGAATTCGCCAACACTATTCGCGCCGTTGAAGAGTTCAAACGACCAGGCAGCGCAGGCCGACTCATTTACGACCGTGCCGCAGCTAGAGCTGCAGACCCAAATGTCGAGAACTGGGAATGGGAGCTACAACTCCAACGTGGCTTCCTCGACCGTAGAGTGTCGCTCACTCCGTGCACCAGCTTCTAGTTCAGCCATCCGCTCAGCAAACAACAACACTCGCAAGCAGAACGAGCCGCTCTCCTCGCATACACAGTAAACAACTTCAAGCTGAAGCTGGAGGCAGGACTCGTCAAGCCTGTGGTGCCTAAATGAACAAGAGCTGACAACTGCGTTCCACCAATGGATCTTCAACACGGTGCGCGTTCCTGGCGTTGGCAGCGATAAGATGCAGAGGCACCCAAACAACGATTACTGCGTTGTCTTCTGGAAAGGCCACGCCTTCAAGCTGAGCCTCTCCGTAGGGAACGAGCCGGCTACATACGAAGAGTTGTTCGCTGCCTTCGAGCTCATCTTGAGTCAGTCAGTGGCGCGTTCTTTCGTTACCATCTTCACGTCGGATAACAGGCATCCATGGGCCGAAACAAGACAACGGCTTCAACAGCTTGACCCGCAGAACGCTGCAAGCATCGCGACCACCGAAGCCGCAGCATTCACTGTTTCTCTGGACGAAGCCACTCCTACGACCGGAACCGAGCGGGGGCGACAGTTCCACTTTGGAGGCGAGAACGATGCAGCAAACCGCTGGCATGACAAGTCGCTGCAATTTGCCGTATGCAGCAATGGAGTCTCGGGCACCATCAGCGAACACACCATGCTGGACGCCCTGACGTTGAGCGAGTTGAACGATGCCATAGCCACCACAATCAGCAGCCATGCCCAGACAGACGTCCGCGCCCTGCCGACCACCACTGCCATCACGCCCGTATCTCTGCCCCTGAAGACAGACGCAACACTCGAAGCGCACATCGACAAGGTGCGAGCCCAATACGCCGACAGCATCAAGGACGCTGAGCATGCGTACTTGCTCTTCCAAGGCTACGGCTCTAAATTGCTACGAGCCCAGAAATTGTCTCCCAAAAGCGTCTTCCAAATGGTCGTCCAGCTTGCCGCCTATTCAACTTTCGGCTACACGCCCCCGTGCTGGGAAACCGTCAACCAAGCGCACTACCACCTGGGCCGCGTCGACATAATCCAGGTCGTCAACCCTCAAGTCGCCGCCTTCCTGACCGCCGCGCGCGACCCGTCCGTCGATATGTCCCAACGCCGCGCCCTGCTTATCGACGCCATCCGCGCGCACGTCGCCTCCATCAACAAAGCCGGCAGGAACCTCGGCTAGGAGCGCAACATGACGGCGCTGCGTGCTCTTTTGGAGAAGGGTGAGGAGGTGCCGGTCTTGTATGAGGATCCGGTCTATAAGAGGGTGAGGCCGAGGGTCATGATGAGCAATTGCTTTGAGACGGGGATGCTGGAGAAGGGGTGCATGTGGAAGGCTCCTGAGGCTGTGTGGTCGCACTATGAGGTTTATGATGAGAGGTATGTGTGTCCAGTCCCTCCCCTAATGATTTGATGGTTCCGAAGAGGATGCTAATCCATGCATGTAGTGTTTACTTCTCGGTTGTTACTTCAGAGGATGGTCGCGCGACGCGGTTTTGCGGGCACTTGAAGGAGGCGGCTGAGTTGGTTAGGCAGATTGTTCTTGCTTAACAGGCGGGCATGGCTTGGATAACGTTGTCCTTGCCCTTTTTGTTACCCTTTTGCTACTAACTGCCATCCCGCCTCTGAATTCGCCTTCATAACTATATCACACCGCCGCTACATGACTGACAGTTAAACCATCCAGCACCCTCCCAACATCAAACCTGACAACTTGGTATCAGGCCCAGTTGTCGGAGAAGTCATCCGCCTGCTGGACCAAGCCCGTTCCCGTGGCGGAGCTAGCCAACAAGGCAGTCCACGGCCACGTCTTTCGTCTGCAGTCTGACGGGACGTTCGTCCCGTACGAGCTCCAAGAAGGCGAGGTCGACGCCAAGGCAGCTAGCACCGGACCGGAATTCTTTTAGGAGTTCGCCAGCTTTCCATACCGTAACAAACTAGCCGACTTGGTTGCTCCACAACCGCTGGACGGCTCCCAGAATAGCAAGATGGAGCTTCTGGTCGGGCCGCAGGGCACTCCGATGGTGGATGAGAGGCAAAGGAACGAAATCTAACGGTCAGTGTAGGTAAGGAGTGCCATCTTCATAGCTCGGTCAATGGCCGAGTATGAGGGGACAGTCGTTGGCAAGACTTATCTGAAGGAATGGTCGCACGGAGGAGATTCGGTTCGCCCCTCAGATTGTCGAACGAACTTTCTTAATTAGCCTGTGTTTCTGGTTCTTGGGGCTTCACGAGATTGCAAACAATGTCCATCAATTCGCAAAAAGTGCGAGAGGTACACTGCGATGCCAGTCGCCGATGACTGTAGTCTCAGAGGCTCAGACCGAGCCGGCCCTTGCGCTATGTTCCTCATGGAAACAAAACGCGGGCAGCTGGTCGGAGACCAAAGTGAACGTTTTCGCCATGTTAAACGTTTAACAACTTCAAATAACCTGCAATTGCATCAATTACCGTAATCTAGGTAATGTATAGTAGTATAGCTAGAATCGTCTTTTTCTAAGGATTACAAATATACTATTGGCTAGTTGACCGGATTCTTAGTCTGTGATCCAGAGACTAAGAGGGACAGCAATTAACGAAGGCGCGTTAGGTGCAGGGAAGATGGGCCGCGCACAGACCAAATCAGGTGAGTTCGTTGCTGCAAGCACTCAACGTCGCGTCCAAACGCGTCTCCAAATCTTTAGCCGTGAGACCTTCCGTTAGTGACATCACTGTAACCATCATCATTGTCCACACCACGATGGCAGGCCCTTCAAAGACAGCAAAGGCGACAAAACAAGCTTCGCTCACTAGCTTCTTTACACAAAGAACCCCCAATGGCTCAAGCCAGAGCCAGAAACCGCCGCCAAGCTCTCCAGCCAGTGGGACAGATTCTGGGGCCACCCAAGAGCTCCCCTCGCGCAAACGGCCCCTCCAAGAAAACACTGACAATGGCAATGACAGTCCTGACCAACAAGACTGGGCGACGAAGCGCGTCAGGTCAGGGGTTCAGGAGAAGATCTCCCGCGCCTCGTCGAAAGCTCCAGCCGATGACGTCCCGCCCGCTCCTACATCCTCTCGAACAGAACGATATGTATATGATGCAACTCCTTCGAATAGTGTTGTGCCAGGACCTGAAGAAGACGCCGAAGATGCAGCAGCTAAGCGGAAAAGGGAGGAGCTGCATAGGAAGTTTGTGAAAAAGCTCGGTCATCCGGACAGTATGGCACAGATGAAGAGGCGGAATTTCCAGATCGACGACGAGACAGCTGCTCTGGACGGCGAGGATGCGGAGGGCGGGGAGGATGCCGAAGATGAAGAGCCGCCACCAGTTGCAACCAAGGGCAAGAAGAAGGGGGCTAAGACGGGCAAGCTGACTCCCATGGAGATTCAGTTTCTCGAAATCAAGAGGAAACACATGGATACCCTGTTGATCGTAGAGGTTGGATACAAGTTTAGGTTCTTTGGCGAGGATGCGCGGATAGCTGCGAAGGAGCTGAGCATTGTGTGCATCCCCGGAAAGTTTAGATACGACGAGCGTAAGCTACCCCTACCCCTCCGCGCCCTTTTACCTCCGCGAGGCTAACACTCCGAAGACCCATCAGAAGCCCATATCGACCGGTTCGCGTCTGCGAGTATACCCGTGCACCGTCTGCACGTCCATGCGAAACGCCTCGTCGCAGCCGGTCACAAGGTTGGCGTGGTTAGGCAGATTGAGACAGCGGCGCTGAAGAAGGCCGGCGACAATCGCAACGCCCCTTTCGTCAGGAAGCTCACGAATGTGTATACCAAGGGCACATACATCGACGAGACTGGCGAGCTGGAGCAGTCAGGCGAGACCAAGGGCGCTCCGTCTGGGGGCTACCTGCTGTGTCTTACCGAGTCCAAGGCCAAGGGATCAGGGACCGACGAGAAGGTCGATGTCGGGATTATCGCTGTGCAGCCTGCGACAGGGGACATCATTTACGACGACTTTGAGGACGGGTTTATGCGGCGGGAGATCGAGACGCGACTCCTTCACATCTCGCCATGCGAGTTTCTGATTGTCGGCGAGCTCACAAAGGCTACCGACAAGCTCATCCAGCATCTGTCCGGAAGCAGTACAAACGTGTTTGGCGATAAGAGTCGGGTCGAGCGGGTCCCTAAGGGCAAGACCACGGCGGCCGAGGCTTATTCCCACGTGACGCAGTTCTACGCCGGCAAGATGAAGGACAACGATGAGCGGTCGGCAGCTCTTCTGGATAAGGTCCTGCATCTGCCAGAACCTGTGACGGTTTGCCTCTCGGCCATGATTAAGCATCTGACCGAGTACGGCCTCGAGCACATTTTCGACCTGACCAAGTATTTCCAGTCGTTTAGCACACGACAGCACATGCTCATCAACGGGACGACGCTTGAAAGTCTGGAGGTGTATCGAAACTCGACAGATCATTCCGAAAAGGGGAGTTTGCTCTGGGCTCTGGACAAGACACAGACCAGGTTTGGCCAGAGGCTGCTGAGAAAATGGATTGGTCGTCCGTTGCTAGACCAGCAGCGTCTTGAGGAACGTGTGTCCGCTGTTGAAGAGCTGCTTGAGAACCAGAACACGATAAAAACCGACAAGTTGGGCCATATGCTCGGCTCGATCAGGGCAGATCTCGAGAGGAGTCTGATTCGGATCTACTACGGCAAGTGTACACGACCTGAGCTGCTGTCTACTCTGCAGACATTGCAAAAGATCAGCAACGAATTTGCCAGGATGAAAGTACCAGCAGATACGGGGTTCAAGTCACCACTCATCAGTCAGGCGATCTGCTCGTTACCTGCGATCGGCGAGACCGTTGTTGGGTATCTCGACAAGATCAACGCCGAAGCCGCTCGCAAGGACGACAAGTACTCCTTCTTCCGGGGCGAGGAAGAAACCGAAGACATTACGAATCACAAACTGGGCATAGCCGCCGTGGAACAGGATCTGGACGCGCATCGCAAGGAAGCCGCAGCGAAACTCGGCAAGAAAACACAAACACCCATCACGTACGTCACCGTCGCCGGTATTGAATATCTGATTGAGGTACCGAATACAGACCTGAAAAAGGTCCCGGCCTCATGGGCAAAGATCAGCGGCACCAAGAAAGTGTCCCGCTTTCACACGCCAGAGGTTATGGCCTTCATTAATGAGCGCGACCAGCACAAAGAAGCACTGGCAGCAGCCTGCGATGCCGCATTCACCGACCTGTTGCAGTCCATCTCATCTGATTACCAACCCCTGCGAGACGCAGTAGCCTCCCTTGCAACGTTAGACTGTCTGCTGTCTCTCGCAAAGGTCGCTGCCCTACCAGGATATTCCAGACCAACCTTTTTGCCGTCTACAACACCACCAACGATAACCATACACGAGGGCAGACACCCCATCGCCGAGCACACCCTCCCCAATGGTTACATCCCATTCACCACGTCCCTGTCCAGTCCGGCGCCGCTGGCACAGTTGATCACCGGCCCAAACATGGGCGGTAAATCGAGTTACGTGCGCGCCGTAGCCCTCCTTGTGCTTCTAGCCCAGATTGGCAGTTTTGTACCTGCCACTTCCATGGAGCTGACATTGATGGACGCGCTATACACGCGCATGGGCGCGCGGGACAACCTCTTTGCGGGGGAGTCGACGTTCATGGTGGAGGTTTCGGAGACCGCGGCCATTCTCAGGTCGGCGACGCCACGATCGCTCGTGGTCCTGGACGAGCTGGGCAGGGGGACGAGCACGCACGACGGCGCCGCCATCGCACAGGCCGTGCTGGAGCACGTGGCCAAGGAGGTGCGGTGTCTGACCCTCTTCATAACGCACTATCAGTCCCTCGCGAGGGTCGCCGAGGGTCTCGGCGGAGGGGTTGTCAAGTGCGTGCATATGAAGTTCACCGCGGGTGGGCATCAAGAGGGTGAGGATGCAGACGACACGGACCAAGAGATCACGTTCCTCTACGAGGTCGCCGAGGGCGTCGCGCACAGATCGTACGGGCTGAACGTGGCCCGGCTCGCGCGCATACCGCGCAAGGTGCTGGACGTGGCGGCGAAGAAGTCGCGCGAGCTGGAGGAGGAGGTCAAGACCCGCAGGCTCAAGGGTGCCGCGAGGTTACTGGAGGATGTGATGACGCAGACCGTTGTCACTGGAAAGGAGGACCAGCTGGATCACCTGATTTCGAGTATCGAGCAGCTTTGAATATCTTGTTTAGCGAATGACCGGGCTGTATAATATAATATAATGAAGGGCTGTCTGGATAAGTACTGTGCCGGTCTGCGTGTTGCCTTCTGTTAACTGTTATCACGATGGCGATGGTAATACTGTAAGTGGGGCTTACAGAGTAATTGGGCACAGGTGTGAGGACCTAGGAGTATGGATAGTGCTGCAAGGAAAGAGAAAGAGAGAGGGCCGCGTAGCTAGCCCCGTGACAAATACTATCCAAACCTTTCCGTGTTCTTGAAATCGGAGTCTGATGAGTTGATTGTTTGAATTATGCTGCCTCGTGTACATAGCTGTCTGTAAAGCAAGTACGTAGGTAGTGTACATTGAAAAAGCGTACATGGAAAATGCTCCCAGTCCTCTCTCTCCCTGAAGCAATGGATGATGCTAACCAACGCCCAATTTTTAAGCCACACGATACCGACCAAGTTTTGCAAAGAACCTGGGAAAATCAAATAAGAAATACATAACAACCTCTGAAGGCAAAAACCATCTCAGCCAGACCATCCTATCAATCCGTCAAAGGGCCTTCTTCCGACTCACACTGACCAGCAAACTCTTCTTCAAACTCTTCTGGACCGGCTTCGCCTTCTCTTTGACTCCGACGTGGGGGAGGACTGATTTAGACGACTAATCATTCTGCTCCTCCCTGTATCGTAGTGGTTTCTGCCGCTGTCTTCTCAGCGATCTGTTGACGACTGATTCGTCGTCATCCTCTCCCTCGTGACTGACACCCGTACCTCCACTGATAGCGCTTAGCGGGCTCGGGTTTTCGTCGCTCAGGATGGGCTGGAATCGATCCTGTCTAAACGTCGTCGTTCCCGTCGAAGTCGTTTGTGCTGGCGCCGCCTGAATTTCTTCGCGGCTTTGCTCGAGGGAGCCATCAAATTCGCGATCTTCCCAGAACGCATCGGAGTCAGACAAGTCAGAGTCCATGACCACTGCCTTTCTCTTATTCTTTTCCCCTCCTGTGTTTGCTGGATTTCCAGCAGCAGGCAACGGGGTACGTTCTGGTGCGTCAGCCCGAAAAGACGTTGACAACCTCATCAGCGGCGTGTCGTCCGAGTCTGTCCCCAGCGACACTCCGGTATTCTGCGTAGTAGTTGCCCCGTTGTCTTTGGCTCCGGCGGTAGATGAATCACCGTCGATATTACTGTTGCCTGTAGATAAACGCACTTTCTTGTTCTTGTGTTTCGGCTTGCGACCGGCACCAGGGCGGGCACCGCCGCGCTTGGATACCTTCTTCACCTCACCGTTGGCCTGTTCAGGGGTGGATTGGCCCCCGTCATATAAGAGACCACCACCGACAGGACTACCAGCTGCCGCGGCAATGATATCGGGACCGAGTCTGGACATGGTTGCTGAGCTTCGCTTCGACCTACGTGAGGGCGTCTCGACTTCTTGGTTGCCACCAACACCGCTAATTGCGGTGGTGGGACACGAATCACTAGCCTCCGCTGGAGGAACAGCAGCAGCAGCGGCAGCTGCTGCCTGCTGCTGCTGTTGCTGCTGCAAATGGTGCGACTTCTTCTTACGCCCGGCTCCGGGTCGTGCTCCGCCGCGCTTGTTGTTCTTCTTGCGCTTCGGGGTTTTATCCTCTGCCCAGTCCTCAATGTCCTCATCGTCGGCCGCTAACCCGCCCATCCAGCCCATAGCATTGTCTTCGCCTAGTCCGCCCAAGAGGTCCCTGCGGGGCCTGCTACGCCCGTTCTTACCGGGAGGTGCCAAATCGGGCTCCTTGGCCTTGACCTTGCTGGTAGTCTTGCGTGCCGCCGCTTCGTTCTGTCGAATACGGCCGCCTCCCTTGCGCTTCTTCCCTCCCGCGCCATCATCCTGCCCTTCTTCGTCTTTGTCGAGCAGTTTCTTGGTCAGGTTGGGGAAGTTGTCTCCATAGTTGAAAAAGAGTTCCTCTCCGGCCTTGATGTCGCGAAGTGCCGTGAACTTGATACGATATTCCCCGTTCACGTATAGAATCTTTGGCGTGATATTGCAGCCCTTTCGGTCGCTCTCGGACGCGTGGTTAATGTAGCGACTGAGATTGCCATAGATGGCAGCATCGACCCAGATACCCTCCTGCTCGAGGAGCGTGAACAGATAAGAGCTGTTCGACTCCTCGTCAAACACGTCGCCACGACGGGCTTCGCGGCGCACACCTTCGTCGTGTGTAATAATCTCACCGGTGTACTCGATTATGAACTCGTCCTGGGCGACGTCCTCCGCCGTGAACAGCCCGTATCCACAGCCGTCCAGCTGCGACTTGCCGAGCAGAACAGCCTTTTGGTTACCACGCTGAAGAGACACGTTCTGACAGCCAGTCGAGTGGAGGTGGTCGTCGTGCATGTTCTCTGGATCGGCCCTCTCTCGTGCTCCACAGCCCTGGCAGAGGACCGGATCGCACTCTCGGTTGAGCATGATGCAGATGCATGGTTTGCCCTCTCTTTGTCGCTGTACGCATGTCTTGCCGGTGGAATGGCAGGCGCACCCCGTGAACTTGATAGCACACTCGTCCGCGGTGCAGTGACAGAAGCGCTCGCACAGAACCGTGTGCGGTCTGGCCTTGGCGCAGGGGCAGGCGTTGGCCACGGTACAGGGGCCGTCGTGCTTGCAGGGCTCTGTAAGCTCGCGCAGCGAGTGCTCATGTGAGACGGTGTAGTCCGACCAGTCGCCCATGAGCTGCTTCTTCTTCCGATCGTACCAAGGAACCTGCTTCACCCGCGGTAACTCGGCGCGTGGCTCCACGAGTGGAAGCGACAGCTTCATCTCCTTCAGCTTCCGATAGACGTCCCAGCACTTGCGACCCAGCACTGCGGCGACAAAGCACTGTGGCTTCAGGGTTGCACTGAAGCCAACCGTCGCAAATGCGCTTTCAAGCACCTGAACCTCCGTCTCCGACCATGGGGCCAAAGGATGAGCAGGATTTCCAACGTCGTATTGTCGATAGCATTGATTTTCGCACGCCGGGTGCGCCGGCTTCGGCATCAAGCCATTCTGCTGTTGCGGGTTGTTCTTGTCCGCCTCGACCTGTGCTAGCCATCGCTCCCTCAGCGTTCGTGTCAATCCTCCCGTGGACTCAAGGGAGAAAGCCCCTCTCTCGTTCTCGGTATTGAACTCGCCGTGCTCGCAATCGTGACCAAAGCAGATCTGGCATCCGAGAATGCCGTAGCTTCCCAGTATCGTCTCAACCTTGGGCACCAGGTCTTTGTTGCGTTCCTTCTGCGAGCTGGGCGTCTCCTTGACCCTCTTGTTGTCCATCACAGTCTCGAGAGACTTGTCGAGCAAGAGGATGTCGCGGAGCTGGACACGAGTTACCCTTAATTCGTGGTTAAAGACACGATCGAAGGCGTCCGTGAACGTTTTTGCCTCTCTCGCGGCGCGGGGCGACAAGGGCTCATTGCCGTACGCATCCAAGATGCTCTGTTTCTGCTGCTGCGTCATGGCCTTTTCGTTCTCGGGCTGGCTCGCCATGTAGCGGATCAGGATTGATTTCGTGGAACTGTCGTAGATGCCAAGTGTCCGGAGCCACGGCTCGAGGTACATGGAGAGCGTTGCCGCGAATTCGTCTCTTTGACGCTTGGCTACCTTCTGAACACGGTCCTGGACTTTGAATCCGGATTGGCTGTCCAGCTTTTCAAGCTCCGTAAGCCAGTTGCTGTATTTCTTCTCCTCGACAGAACCAGGATCCACGTCCCGCAGATGCGGCACAAACCTGAGCATCGTGTTCGGCGTGAGGATGTTTTTGCGGATCTCCACATGATGGAATCTGTACTTTGGAACGGCCTCTTTGTCCGTCTTTATGCAGGCCACCGGATACGTCAACCGCCGCGGAGCGCCCTTACACTTCCCGGCCTCGCCACTATGTTGCTATCAAGACCGTCAGTCATCCTCGCTCAGGAGTGAAGGAGGCTGTCGTCACGTAATCACCTTGAACTTAGCCGACATAGTCTGCATTCCAGCATCCGGCGGGCCATCAAGGGCAGCTGACTTCATGTCGGCGAAGTCGTCAATCGAGCTGACATGTCGCTGCTGGGGCGCCTTTTTCTCGGCCTCCTCCAGCAGAAACTCGACAAGTTTGCTGTGGCCGTGGGTTACCTCGTCGACAAAAGTGTTCAGCTTACTCGCCATTTTGTCCATAGTCCAGTCCATCCTCTTAGGAGTCTGGGATTCGGGTGTCTGGTGAGCAGCTCGCGTCATGCGCCGTGTTGACTGCGGGGTGAAATTTTGCAGATTGCTCCTCGTACTTCGGCTACTTTGTGGCCGAGGCTGTGAAATGGCCGACTCTTCTCTCCAAGCCCTTCCAGACTTTGTCGGCGTCGCTTCAACCCGACTTGACGCCGGCATCACGTTCACAGGCGAGGCCCTTGGCGTTCTCTTAGGTGAGGTGGTAGTGAGACGGCGAGTCGCATCCCGGCTCACATCCGGATGCTGACTGCCGTCTTGGGCCAGTCTCTCAGACATTGGCGGCGTTCGTGTTCGCGGAATTCTGACAGACGACTCCCAGCCTGGAAAGTCCCACATGCGACCAGAATCACCATTTCTGTAGTCGATGGGCTCCGGTGCAGTCGACCTCACCACAAGCTCGCCATCGCTGCTGCCCTCACGTGACGACAGTGTCAGGTCCACGAGCTCAGGCATCAGGTCGCCTTGTCGAAACTTCACTCGTTATGACCTGCGCATTGGATAGACCCGGGCGCCCGGGCTGAAAATCGCTTTTCACCAGCGTCACTGAAAACGGTTGAAGTAGAGTGCAAACGGGCGAATTTCAACGTCTAACACATCTGTGCCGCCAAATGAACGCGGGAACAGCCTGCTCAGCGTTCGTTGACGGCTCTACTTCGTGTTGGTTGCCAATTTTGCTGAACTGGTGGTCATTAAAGTGTGACGCGCTTCCGAAGACGCGATTCAGCAATCGTCGCAGGCAGGCGAACGAGCGAACGAGCGCACGAGCCATTTGATGAGACCCGCGCAATTGATCCTTTCATGAAATACTGCGCAATGCGAACTACCCGCTATTGCGATGCGTTCTCTGTATGTACTTAAATTCGGTACAACGGTTAGAGTACAGTACGAAGTAGTTCTCCAGCGACTCTTGAGCTGAGGAACTCTCAAACCACATCGTAATCCATCAAGTCCAGACATCCACCAACCAGCCACCACATGCACGAAACATTGTTGCACAAGATGGGAAGGGTCCAAAAAGGGTTAAGTATTCACCACGGATCAATGCTGCTTTGAGGTCAGCTCTGTTAATTTATCTGCTTTTGTATTGGGACTGCACGTCACGTCGCTGTGCCTCTCATGCCAATGGACGCCGGTCACAAGTGCCGCCCCGATCCGGTTTATCCCACGCTAAGGTGGCCGTTAGTGCAATCTTGAACGTCATCGCCTTTCCCAACTCATTCAAAATCGGTATTTACACGTGCAGACCGAACAAAAGCGGACCATGGGACAATAGCATACTTATTCCATTGTCAGTGGCGCAGTCATAGACCTGAGTAGGGAGTATCTACGTGAACGAGAGGTCTATCATTGCATGCGATCAGTGACAGAATGTGCAGTTAGCCATCACGTAGAAAGCCCAGCCTACGGAGTACTGTTTACCGAATCGTCCCATAAGAGTTGACTGGTTTGACAGATCGGGCCTATTGTTATCCAGTACCTGGCATACGAGACTTGACCTGCAGCCAAGGAGCTGAACATGGCAGCGTTCTTGCAACAAGCGTTTAGCAATTACGTGTAGCCTCTCGACTCCGGCGAGTACGGATGGCCCGTATCCGTGGATGCCCCACAAAAGAGCTCTGACTTGCTCCGCATAAGGTCGTTAGCCCACTGACTAGCGCTGTGCCCCAGAAGCGGCACGCAACACACACCGACGTCATCTGTTGGGTCTCCATCTCGACCGAAAGTCGTCGTCTCATATAACCGCAGGCCTTATCCCTCGTTGTCCTGCGCGTCGCATAAACTTTCAATATTCTCATCCGTATCAGACCCTTCTTACGTGATACCTAACGAAGCCGCGTCTATTTTCACTCTTGATACCCCCGCCCGCTCTTCTTAACATCTCGTGCGAGCAGTCCGTTGCACGCTTTCTCCAAACCACACCACCTCTTGCCCGGCACGCGCCAGACCATCGCGATGCATCGAACATACTCTATGCGCGCGACGAGGGCGCCCACAGCCTCGCAGATTCAGGTAATTGATATGGATCCCAGTTGCGTATTGCGAAGATTTACTTTTCTGACAAAGTTCAATAGAACCCTCCTCCACCCCCGTCGAGCACGAAATCCGGACGATTCTTTGGCAGAGGCGGACTCGGTAAGCTTCCACCCAACTACGAGCCACGCATTCAATGCTTCTATGGAAATTCGAGCGCAACGCTCATGGTGTTTTGGGCTAATAGGAGGATTAGGACATGCTCTTCGACGCAATGCCGCCGGCGCCTTCGGGCCCGACCTGGCCAAGAAACTTTCACAACTCGTCAAGATGGAGAAGAACGTTATGCGCAGTCTAGAGATGGTTGCCAAGGAGCGCATGGAGGTTGCTGTAGGTTCCGGCAAGCTCGTCGATCACTGCCCTGTCTTTAGCTGACTTAGCATTGATAGCAACAACTGTCAATCTGGGGTGAGGCCTGTGATGAAGATGTTTCAGATGTCACAGACAAGCTAGGTGTGCTGCTATACGAAATCGGCGAGCTCGAGGACCAATACGTGGACCGATACGACCAGTACCGCGTCACCGTGAAGAGTATTAGGAATATTGAGGCTTCTGTGCAGCCCAGCCGAGACCGTGAGTCCCAGTAACCCACCTTACATAGTAATAGTTCTGACCTGGCTAACAATGAACAGGAAAGCAAAAGATCACCGACCAGATCGCACAACTCAAGTACAAGGAGCCAAACTCGCCAAAGATTGTCGTCCTGGAGCAGGAGCTTGTCCGAGCAGAAGCCGAGTCACTCGTGGCCGAGGCCCAGCTGTCCAACATCACGCGCGAGAAGATCAAGGCGGCCTACACATACCAGTTCGATGCACTTAGGGAGCACTGTGAGAAGGTTGCCATCATTGCTGGTTACGGCAAGCACCTTCTCGAGCTGATTGACGACACGCCTGTGACACCGGGCGAGACTCGCGCGGCGTACGACGGCTACGAGGCCAGCAAGGCCATCATTCAAGACTGCGAGGATGCCCTTACAAACTGGGTGACGCAGAAGGCTGCCGTCTCGGCCAAGCTTTCTACCCGTGCCCGCACACTCTCGCAACGCCGCCGCAACAACATCAAGGCCCGCACTGAGGGGCACGACCTGTCTGGCCAAGACGCCCCGCTTAATGATCAGGACTCTTGGGTTCCGGCCAACCAGCACAAGGATGAATACGATGACGACGAGGATGAGGATGACATTGACGCACCGAACCACTCCATTCACGATAGCGAGAGCGGCATGAACGGCGAGAGCCGTGGACGCAACCAGGAGCCTGTTGCGGCTTAAGTCAGGCCTGCTATTTGGTCGATTTGTCAGCACTTAATGGGTTAATGACAGTCTTTTTTCTCAGACACATGAAGTTGGTATACGAGTCTCTCTGGCACAAAGCATGATACCAATCCAAAGGCCGGAGTAACGTTAATAGGTAATTGGCGGGCGGGCGGTCTGCTGGGGAGAAGGACTTTCCAACGTTGATCGTGGGTTCCATCCACACCCTTAGTACGAGTACGAGCATTGCTTTTGGTTGTATGTACTATAAATTCACTCGATATCCCTCCATGCCTTTTTATGTTGACTGTGTAAGGAACCGATGTGACTGTTAAAAAAAAATTTTTTATGCGATCCTCTCCGTGACCGCATTCCTGACTCCCTAATCCCGCTTGTATAAAACCATAACCAGCCCAGACACACTTGCCTTATCACTCACGCTGTTAACTCAAGTTTTACTTGAGAAATTGCCTTCGCTTGTCTCCATTTCCTTTGTTTTTCCTGTCCTTTCAGTACGTTTTTTCGTTTCAGATATAAAAATTACCACCACCCGGGGGATAATGTCGACTACCCTATACAACCTCCTGCTGCTGCTGCTGTGTTGGTATGTTGTTGGGGCTTTACTTGGGAAGTTGGGAAGCGAACTCCTCGACCTCAATTTTCGTGATATACTTCCCCGGGATGACGACAAGACCGAGGTAGCGGGACTGCATCTCCATTTTTATCGTGCCGTTGTTGTTATTGCCAGTAGTAGCCACGGCTTCTGCGAGCAACAGTTGTTGAGTGCTGGGGTGGCGGTATTCGTAGGTGTGTTGGAGGATCACGTTTGACTCCTACCACACACACATACGTTAGTTGTCATCACCCCCTGGCCATAAACAAAAAAAAAACAAAAAAAAGGTTCAGGGACAAAAGATAGACGGAGCAAAGGAAAAGGAAACGGGGTGTGTCTGTGAGTTAAGGGGCAAGGATAAGGGGAAGGATAAAGGGAAGGGGAAGGAGAAGGGATAAAGAAGGGGGGAAGGGGGGGAGGGGGGAGGGGGAAGGGACAAAGGGCGGAATTGTTAGTGGGTAATTAGGGAGGGCGAGAGGAAAGGAAAGGAAAGGAAAGGAAAGGAAAGGGAATTTGGGTGAGTATTAAGAGAGTTAAAGGGGGGGTGCGAGTATGAGAGAGAAGAAGGGACAAAAAAAGAGGGCGAACGGTGGTAATGTATAAGGGCGTAAAGTAATAGGTGATAGTATAGGTGAGCGTACATGGATGAGGGATGCAAGGAATACGTATCAAGACAAATGGGAACGTTGCATATAGATTGTACAGATGCGAGTGTTTGTGGGTTCTTAAGAGTGTGGGTAAAGAACATATGGGTAAAGGGTGTAGATGAGTGTATATGGGTTGAGAGTGTACGTAAGATGGGTGAGAGAGACTTACGGGATCAGTACACTTGAACCCGCCCCAGAACATGCGGGCATCTGTCGTGGTGACCCGGAGGTTCTTGTTGAGCAGGGACTGTAGGAAATCCCCTGCTTCTCCTCTTGACATCTGCTCCGCGGCAGGCATATCTACTTGTGTTGAAGCCATCTCAACTGACATTATACCATCAAACGCTGCTTGATCATCAATCAGTGCGTGATAAGTTATGGATGGGTGGTGGGTATGCGTATAGCGGGGCATCAGACTGTCAGTGGTGGTGACCTGCAGTGGCTTATCGATAAGGAACTGATAAGCGTCATCGGCAGGCAGGCACCACTGCTGATCGACAGGGAAGCTGGGAAGGCTGACTGATGGAGTCACCGGCGCGAGCTGCGTCAGACAGCTGTGCTAGAAGCACTTTATATCGCCACTTACAGTTCCCTCCGTATCCGATGCGCTTCAAAGTCGAAACAATGCGCGTGTTCTGCCGACCGAAGTGAAACCTTCCGCACCGCGTGCGCGATCTGTACGCCTTTCGTTTGCGATCCGACAGTCCCTCATACGACTCCGAAGATCCCGCCACTCGAAGCCGAAGCTCGCCGCGCGAAGTGATTGATCCAGCATGGGTGTCCAAGGCCTATGGACAGTCGTCCAGCCCTGCGCGCGTCCAACGAACCTCGCTACCCTCAACCGCAAACGTCTTGCCGTCGATGCGTCGATCTGGATATACCAATTCCTCAAAGCCGTGCGCGACAAGGAGGGTAACGCATTGCGCAACTCTCACGTCGTCGGCTTCTTCCGCCGTATCTGCAAGCTGTTGTGGTTCGGTATCCGACCGGTGTTTGTCTTCGACGGTGGCGCACCTGCCCTCAAACGGGCTACATTACAAGGCAGACGGAGGAGGAGAGAAGGGAGGCGGGAAGATGCTGTTCGGACAGCGGGGAAGTTGCTCGCTGTGCAGATGCAGCGCCTCGCTGAGGAAGAAGAAACCTCTCGGAAGCAGCGGGCTGCGAGAGCAGCAGACCGAGCAACTGATGGAGCAGCAACTGGAGCGGGATATACAGTAGAAGAAGAGGAGCAAGAGCAAGAGCAGCTGCCGGATATGGACAATATTGTTTACGCCGATGAACTGGGCATGTCTCAACAGGAGCGGCAGAAAAGTCGAAAGTTTTACAAAAAGGATGCCTACCACCTCCCTGAGCTGGAAAACGGGATAGAGGCCATGGGCAAACCGGATGATCCGCGTATCATGTCTGTGGAAGAGCTGGAGGAATATGCCCGGCAGTTCCATAACGGGGAGGACATAAACCTCTACGACTTTAGCAAGATTGATTTTGACGGTGAATTCTTCAAGTCGCTGCCTCCGGCGGACAGGTATAATATCTTGAATGCGGCTAGGATAAGGAGTAGGTTGAGAATGGGGTTGAGCAAGGAGCAACTGAACGACATGTTTCCGGATCGTATGGCCTTCTCACGGTTTCAGATTGAACGGGTCAGGGAGCGAAACAAACTGACGCAAAGGCTGATGTATGAAATGGGCATGACGGGGACTGACCTGACGGTTGGTGGCGGTGGGCGGGTTGCGGGAGAAAGGAACAGAGAGTATATACTTGTCAAGAACGAAGGGGCGGAGGGAGGATGGGCGCTAGGAGTGGTGAGTAGAGAAAAGGATAGGGGAGAGATACACCAGCCTATTGATGTCGACGCGCTGGACTTTCAGTTTCAGGGGAAAGATGACGAGGACTGGGAGGATGAGGACGAGGAGTTTGAGGATGTTCCCATTGAAGGATTGAATCGGTTACCGAAGCTAAACCCAGCTGCGTACCAACAAGCGCAGGGAATGGGCAATGCGAGGAGACAGCTGTATGATTCAAGGCAAGAGGAAGAAGTAAATGGGGGAGATGAGGACGCGTTATTTGTGGAAAATGATGCTGACCTCTTTGGAGATGATGTGGAAGCGGATGAAGACGAGGATCTTAATCGAGCTATTGCCATGTCACTCGAGAATCAGTTTCAGAAAGAGAAGCGAGATGGGGAGGAAGAAGACGAAGAAGAGTTTGAGGACGTTCCGGTGCCTGAATGGACACAAAAGGCGGTAGAGGCATCGAAGCCGATTGCCAGCTCGAGTGGGCGCATAGTAGCGCACATCGTCAACAACAGGGCGAACGCTGCTGTGCCTAAGGCAAGACATCAGAGTAATGAGGATAGTGACAGCGACAGCGATGTGGATTTGCAAACGGCACTGGCAGCTGCCAGGAAAAAGAACCCGAAGCCTGCAGCAAAGCCGGTCCAGAAACCCGTGGAAAAGGCACCTCTTCAACCGAACGTCAAGAATCCATTTGAGCTTCCGTTTGAGAAACTGGATTGGCGGTCCATGTTCTCACAGAAGCCGGCGCCCTCTCAGCCGTCTCGGCCGCTTCAGCCAGCAAAAGAGCCTGAGAAGCCTCGAGCAGTCGAGAAAGAGACAGGCGATCTCGAGGCCGAGTCAGACGATGATGCCGGCGGATTTGTAAGAGAACGTTCAGAAACCCAGGATCAGGAAGACGAGATCATAGATGAGCAAAACGACGACGCCCCTCGTGAGTTACCGCCCTGGCTGGCTGACAATACGACGGATATCAGAGATTCTATGAGGAAACAACAGGAGCTGGACCAGGAAATGAATGCAGAGGACGGGGAGGCGGCGCGAGAGGAAGAATATCTCTTCCAACGACGACACAACGAAATCGTCGAGATTGAGTCGTCAGACGACAATGACAGTGATATTGAAATTATTGACGCTCCTCCTCTTCCTGCAGCCAAACCTCCTCCCAAACAGCCTGCCTACCAAGAACCTGGTGCTAGTCTACCGTCACTAGACGACCTCAACCCTCCAGAACAGGTTGAAACGCCTGTCCAAGAGACCAAGGAGGCAGCCCCTCGATCTCCATCTCCCGAGGAAGAGGAAGAAGAGTTTGAAGATGTGGCCTTACCTACTCAACAAGAAATACAACTATCAGCACCCGCCCCAGATCAGGAGGAAGTAGATGCCGCCCTCGAAGCAGAACTGTTCGGTGACGCAGATGGCACACCATCCATTCCGCTACAGTACGAGCGAAGCGAGGGCATCGCGGCTCCTCAAGACGACGTAATGGCCGATCCGGACCCCGACGCGCCCGCTCCCGAAGAGTTTGACGACATTAGCGATCCAGAAGAGGAAGAGCTCATGGCCCAATTAGCAGAGGAAGCAGAGGAACACGCACGGTTCGCGAGCCAGTTAAACAACAAGCCCCAGGCCGAAAACCAGGTGGCCTACGAGCAGGAACTCAAAGCCCTGCGGAATCAACAGAAGAAAGACCGACGAGACGCAGACGAAGTGACACAGATCATGGTCACCGAGTGCCAGGCTTTGCTCAAGCTTTTCGGCATCCCGTATATCAGCGCGCCAATGGAAGCCGAAGCGCAGTGTGCCGAGCTCGTTCGCCTCGGTCTTGTCGACGGTATTGTGACGGATGACTCCGATATCTTTCTATTTGGCGGGACGCGGGTTTATAAAAACATGTTCAACAGCAACAAGTTCGTCGAGTGTTACCTCGCCGCTGACCTGGAGAAGGATCTCTCCCTCTCCCGGGAGTCGCTCATCTCGTTGGCCCAGCTTCTAGGGAGTGATTATACCGAAGGTCTGCCCGGAGTCGGACCAGTGACTGCCCTCGAGATATTGTCTGAATTCCCCGGCGAGAATGGTCTGTCAGAGTTCAAAGAGTGGTGGACGGATGTGCAGGTGCATAATCGCCCCAAGGAGGCCGATGCCGGCAGCAAATTTCGTCGCAAGTTCCGGAAATCACAGGCTACCAAGCTGTTTCTGCCCGTTGGGTTCCCTTCTCCGGCAGTGGTAGATGCCTACCTTCATCCAGAAGTAGACAGTTCTCCAGAGCAGTTCCTGTGGGGTGTACCGGATTTAGAAGGGTTGAGACAGTTCCTGATGGCTACGATCGGGTGGAGCCAGGAAAGGACCGATGAAGTGTTGGTGCCCGTCATCAAAGACATGAATAAACGAGAGATGGAGGGCACGCAGAGTAACATCACGAGGTACTTTGAAGGCAGCGTGGGGAGCGGGACAACAAAAGACGCATTCGCGCCTAGGCAACGGGTGCAAGGGAGTAAACGGATGGCGGAAGCGGTGAATAGGTTAAGGGGAGCAGCCAAGGGGAAGAAGAGTGGAGGTGGTGGTGGTGGTGGTGGTGGGCTGAGCATGGATTTACCGGTCATGATTATGGCTGAACCTAAACCTAAGGGCACGAGAAAACGGAAAACCAGAGAGGCCACTGTTGTGCAGGATGATGATGATGGTGATGGTGATGGTAACGATGCCGATGAGGAGGAACAAAACGGAAATGGAACCGCTGGTGCACGAGGGAAAGGCAAAGGCGAAGGAAAAGGAAAAGGAAAAGGCAAGAGGTCCAAGGCTTCGGCCGAATTAATGTAATGTACCGTACCATGACACGATCCTATGATCCCCGGAAGAATCCTTGGCATGGGAATCGAAAGGCCCATATCCTAATACCTACCGGGTCGTTCCTTGAATAGGTGCCTACACTTTACGCAGGCAGACACGACTGACATTGACTGACATCTGGTGGAACGTTGCGGCGTGGAACTTATCTGGGAAGGCGGCCAAACGATACAATTCCCAGATATCGAAACAAACAGCCCTCGACCATATTAACTCAGCCAGTAAGTACATCAATAAGCTTCCCATATATCGTACACATCCCACTCTTTGAAGATCACGCATCAACAGCCCGTCTGGAAGACTCCTTGATCCTCCTTAGGATATATATCCTCGGCACTGCGCGTGGTCCAATCCACCTTCCACCCGTCAGCTTCTCTATTCTTTGCTTCAACTGTTCCACAAGTGCTCCCTTCCCAACAACCACCACCCCCTCATCCTCTCCCCCCTCTCCCTTTTCTGTTGGGTTCGGTGTGAGTTGTACTTCGACCCCGCCAAGCCCCTTGACAACACCCACCGTCTCCCACCTCCCTTTGTTGGTCACCTTTTGCGGGTCTTCAGAGAGGATGTAATCGAACCTCGTCCAGAAATCATCCCTCGCTAATGTCGTCTCATCTTCCGTTTTGTCGAGGGCGAGCTTGACACTCCCTCTCCCATGCGTCCCTATCAGGTCACTCCCGCCCGCCCCGCTGCCAGTCCCACCTCCACCACCAGTGTTGGGTGGGTTGTGCAGGGAGGGCAAAGCTGAGGTAGTAGCTGTTCCGAAAAGCGTAACGCCCGTCATGCACGCCAGAACATCCGCGTGAACCGGTATGACCCCACTGCTTATCGGCTCGGGTTGCTGTAGGATGAGGTTGTCGCGCAGATATGCGAGGGCTTCACCCCCGGGGTAGTTCAGGCTTGACACCAACAACATAGCGCTACTCGCAACGAACGAGACCAGGACGGAGACGATAAGGGCGAGGGTGAGGAGTTTGTACACGATGGATTTTGAGAAGCGGTTTGAGATGAAGTTTGCCCCCAGCGCAGCGGCTGCTGTTAATGGGGGTACGACGTAGAAGATGAACCTCGCCTCTTTATGCGGTTGCAACGAGTAGATAGCGATGAAGAGGAGGGATGGGATGACTAGACGTCTACCAGCTGGTGCTAAAGCCGGGTGTCGTAACGATATGGGGATGAGTATCATGTAGGTTAACGGGTTGACGAGTAACCGTGGTATGGCGGACGTGAAATAGTAGTGCCATGGCGATACCCCCCAGTCGGATGAGATGCCAAGGATAGCATTGTAGTAAAACCCCCACAGCTCAGGCCATAATGGCTTTTGCCAAAAGTAGCTGTCTACCGGGACGGATACAAGGAGAGCGACGAGGAAGGAGATGACAAATGGTGGGATGAGCTGTTCCAAACTGATAGCGGGGACAATTAAAAGGTAGAGGGCGCTGGTGGCCAACAAAAGGGCGATCTCGGACCGGAATACCACTGCTGCAAATACGAATAGAGCGATGCCCAGACGTTGACGAGGGAGGATGGATTTTGGGTTCGGATGGGGGAGGAACATCCCGAATGCCAACGTTGCTACAATTTGCATAAGAATGTGTGTCAAAGCAAAGGCGTAGGGGAGGGGACGTACTTAGACCGAAGGCAAACATATTCGGTAGCGTTCGGGAAGCGTAGAAAATGACATGGAACTGGCTCGCTTGCAAGACCAAATACCATCTTGCTACGCCAGAGCCGTATGCACGTCGGAGGTTGCTGGCGAAGATGAGCAGCGCGGCCGAGTTAAACAGCCCCAAGACGGCTCGTACGATTAACTGGGCATATTCGAAGCCGAGAATGGTAACAAGAGGTTGAGAGATTCCGGCTAACAGAACGGGCCCGATGAAGGTCCGCGGCACGGCACCGGGAAAGGTAAAGTGGTCATAGCTGGATGATAACTTGTGATTAATGTCGCTGGTAGGGGTCCCGTAGACGAGCACGTCGTGTGTTGCTTGGATGTTGAAGCTCTCTTCTACTTTTGTGTATGGAGCGATTAAGAGATGGACCAGGATTAGACCTGGTATCAACAGGGATAAACAAGTATCTGAACGTGTTAGAAATATGATGTATATGAATGGGTGGGTTGGGAGGGGGGGCTTACCGATGAGCCGCATCTTGAAAGCGGGCCGTAGGAAGATGAGAAGTGAGAGGATGAAAAGCCCGCTAACGAACGGCTGTATCGTCGTCATGAACAACTCAAAAGCAGGTTGAGATGATAAAAATGGAAGCCATGAATCCTCGCAATTAATTGAGGTTTCTGACGGGTAATCGCTTGTTGGGTTGGAGCTACAGAATGCAGAAAGGGGTGCTGGGGCACTTTTCCCGATGTTGACACCTTCGCCCAGGCCCATCCATCCAGGTGCTTAAGGCGAGTATGAGTGTCCGAGCTCCTACCTCCCGCGGTGAGCACCCCGTAAGCGTGCACGGTCCAAGACAGCTTGAGACGCCAAAATGGAAACCCCAGCAAGCAACCCCGCCAAAGGGAACCGAACCGTTAGCACCTGAATTCGCGACACATCCCCCCGCCATTACAGTCTACTTTACCTTAGTTAGCCCGACAGACCGTTAATCGCACCTTCACCGCAAACCCTCAACAACCCCCCAATTCTCGATCGATAGGTTTGGTTCAAGATGGCAGCCGATCCGTTCGACTCAGCCCTGTACGTCCCCCCTCCTTCCTTTCCCTCCCCCCATTGTCCCGTTTGTGTAAAGTGCTAATGTGGTGCGGGGCAGAGACCTCCTCCGCCGGCTAAACCCCAAACACACCTCCTCGCACCTCAACTCTCTTATCGCCATCGCGCCCGACCTCACCGAGGATTTACTGTCGAGTGTCGACCAACCCCTCACCGTCCGCCGCTGCAAGCAAACCGGCCGCGACTACCTACTATGTGATTATAACAGAGACGGCGACAGCTACCGCTCGCCATGGAGCAACCAGTTCGATCCCCCGCTAGACGAGGTTGGCGGTGCCTCGCAGGGGGGGGTGGGTGCAGGAGGTGGGAATGAGGGTGCCGGAGAGGGCGCTGTCCCGGGTGAACGCGTGCGGAAGATGGAAATCAAGGCAAATGAAGCATTCGACGTCTACCGGGAACTATACTACGAAGGAGGCGTGTCCAGTGTGTATTTCTGGAATCTGGATGACGGTTTCGCTGGGGTTGTGTTGCTCAAGAAATGTACCCCCCCCCCCCTTTTTCTCCCCCAAAAACAAAACACACCCAAAATGTTGGAGAGTACGGTAAGCTAACAGTGTACAGCATCCCCCTCAGGCGGCAACAGCGAAGGCGTGTGGGATTCCATCCACGTGTTTGAAGCTTCTGAGCGCGGCCGGACGTCCAACTACCGCCTTACCTCGACCGTCATACTCAGCCTGTCTACCAAGGGTGCCACTCTAGGAGATGTCGACCTCAGCGGGAACATGACCCGGCAGGTCGAGCAGGATATGCCGGTCGAGAACGACGAGAGTCACATTGCCAACATTGGCAGACTCGTCGAAGACATGGAGCTCAAGATGCGCAACCTCTTGCAAGAAGTCTACTTTGGCAAGGCCAAGGATGTGGTTGGTGATCTGCGCAGTGTGCAGACTCTTAGCGAGGGCCAGCGCGATAGGGAGATGCAGCGGGAGATCATTGGTAATATGCGGAGATAAAAAAAAGATTAACGGGCTATTTTGATCTTGTTCATGTCTTTTTTTGTCTGAGTTGGCGAGCATATTTTGTCTAATAAATGGTGTCTACAACAATGGTTTCGGATGCGGAATCAGCTGTCAGTCTCAGTCTCGGTCTCGCTGTGTTGAGACGCGTCCGAGTTCTCGATACGCGTTTATGTTGTTGACGTCTGACGTCTACCTGAGCAATCGTAGAAGAGAAGTAAGCTCCTGCTGGACGCAACTCTCGCACTCGGTTATGGCAACCCCGTCAATGACTTTAAGCCACACGAGACTCGTTAATCATGATATCAATTGCCTTGTTCTTGGACCGCAAGTCTGGACCCAATCGATTAATACTCTCGCTTGTTGGCGGCAGTAATAGAAATGAGAACGGGAGGGGAAGGGAAGTGGGAAGTAGGAAGTTGCGGGAAGTTGGGATCTCTCTCCATGTTTCAATATCGATTACGCCACAAACGCCCGCGGGAAGATATGGCGATCGCAAGTGATCGAAATGACTTGCATATGTCGGGTATGCGCAATATCTCAAACAGCCGTAGATAATCCGCAGGTATTTCCCGTCGGTGTGGTGATTCATTGTCGGTTGGCCGAACCTCCCTCTCTCTCTCTGAGCGCGTATCTGAGATTTGTCACTGCCAGCCCAGGAACAACAGTCTGGGACTAATGTCTTGGTCGCACCTTACAACCACAGACAGTCGACGCTGTCATTCAGCCTGGTCTCTTCCGAGCAGTCATGTGTGTCCGGGATGTTACATGTTGACATCTAGCTTGTGATTGGTATATGCGCGGTGCTTTATCTTCGTAAGTGGCTACAGGAAAAGTGCGGAAAGCAGGCCGTAAAGAAAAAAACGGTCACTGGAGCCATATGCACAGTCAATAGCACACACACACGTCGGTCCCCAGACTTGGGATGTCGCAAAGAAACAGCCACCCCGAATAGTTTCGGAGATTGGGGAATCGAATGGCCTGACCCGGGGACGTGGACGTGGATTTCTTTTTCTTCGGAGACGGATTTGCCGCCGAACTATGATGCGAGCAAAAAGGAAATCTAGATCTGACGGCGTCTCGCTCCTGGACGTTCTCCTTTCCTGCCAAAATAGGAATGAGCTCAAGTTCTGCTAGACGATGGGCATTAACATCGAAGCGGGTGACCATCGCGAAGCCGTTGCTAAAAGGGGGGGCTAATTGGCTTAACATCCGATCTGTGTGTTGGAAAGCATCTGTGCTCTCTCCGGGTCAGGAAAGCCCTGAAGAATATTGGCTGAATGAGAAGAGAAATGAGACAAAATCAATGGCTCCTTTGCGCAAAACACGCAATGCAGAAGGACTTTGTCGGCTATCAGCCTAGTATCTTGGTATTTGAAAAAGGGTTCTGCAAGCGCATTGACAAGGACAGGCGCCAAACGGAAAGATTTGTATTACTCACGCGAGCGAAGGGCTTAAAAGATCTTCAAGAAGCGACGTACATTCATCCCGTCAAAATTTGCGTAGAAACCTACCGTGTACGTAGCTGTGCAGCGAAGCGCCCTCGCTTATGGAATACATGTCGTTCATCTCGTCTTTTGCTTTGATGCTATTAATGAAAATACTACAGCAAAGGCAAGTCGGTGTTTTGAGAATTGTCAGCAACCCACAAGAGCTCTTCCAAGTCTCCTGGGACGTGCACTGTGCACAACGGACGTACTGCAGTAGTCCTGCATGTGCCACACGTTTTGAATCACCAGGGATCCCAGGAGAACAAAACTCACCGACGATCTAGCTCTGCCGTGATTCCCTCTCCGGGACGCAGTTGCGGCAGGAAGGGAACTTTTCTAGAACCCTGAATTCTGTGCGTCTGATGCGGTAAGATGGGTAGCCCCTGAACGGGAGCGGCTCTAGGGCGGCTTGGGGCGGCGGGAGTTGGCGCTGGATGCTGCTAGGTTAGGCAGTATACCCCTTCCTTAGGTAGTAACGGCGGCAGAAAAGGGCGGCGTAACCGGCGCATGCGGCATGAGATTGAAAATCTCGAGACTCTAAGACTCCTGACCGAGATGAAGTGCCATAAGCGCCAATTGGTGAGCTCGCCAAAAGCATTGTTGCAGGCGGTTCCGCATAGATATTTTCCATATGTTTTTCTTCTCTACTCTTCCACTGCCAGGGGTGGTTCAGACGCCGAGCCTGGGAAAGGGATGAGGTGCGGGCCGACGGGGTGGGTCACTTCGCCGAGACTGAGATTATTGGAACTCATCCAGACGGAGCGCATCGGAGCGCCATCGCTTGTCATACCTTGGTTCGGCCTGTGGCTGCTGAGTGCAGAATCTGGCAAACCCAAGTCATATCGGTGCTGTATGCAGTATGGTGTTGCCGTACAGCAGGCGTCTAGTTGCCTCCTTTGTGTGTCTCACCAAGCCATGTCGTCCGCCCCAGATGTCATGTTTGCTGCGTTCAATAATTGTGACCATCGTCAGTCCAGGTGTGTAGAATTACCCCGCCGGGCGGAGGAGGGCTGATCAGCTCGCTCCACACCCCTAGGCATGCGGCCGAAAGGAGAGACAGCCCACCCAAACCAGACGGACGATTTCAGAAGGCCCAACCGATCTTGGAAAGTCGCACAGTATCTCCGTCGATGAGCTACGGGGAAGGCGCCTGTGTTTGTGTCTTGGGCGTGCCTGGTTCTGGCGCCTCTTCAAACGACATCAACTGAAGATCGGTGACGGGAGAGCAAATTGAGCTGCGGGCGAACAGACGTGAGCAGACAGGTAGGGCAGGCAAATCCACCGCCCTGCATACACACCTATATCTCCTGGATGTTAAGAGTATCCATGACCGGAAATGCATAAAGTTCCGCTCATTGCCGCCGTCTCCGCCGCTGCCTTCGTAAATTCAGTGTATTGTAATACTTCCTTCGCATCGGCGCCCTTCGATTCAAAGACACACATAAGGGCACACTTGTCAGTGATCGTTGTCGCGATTGGCAGCAGTTATAAAGTGTGGGGAGAGCGCACTGAACCTGCCAGCTTTTTGGCTCTTCAGTTTTTTGTGGCCGGGTCTATCCTAGGCTCCCCCTCACTCTCGTTTGCTCCTACCCCTTGCCCCTTGCTCCTTCCTTAACGGCCAACGTTGTCCAGAACCGCAATTAAACTCAAACCTGAACCTCCTCCTCGACTATCTTACGTCGTCTGGATCAGCATCATTCCAATCATCTAGCACTGCGCCCTCCGTACATGAAATCCACCGAGGCCGTCGAGCGCATATATACTTGACCATACAGCTGCGATCTGACTGCATCATTGCAACATCAACCCCGCGCGCTCGAACCCCCTCGACCACCCGACGTCGCAAGCCGAAATCTCACAGGCCCGCGCAATTATGGCGGAAAAGCCGTCGGTGTTGATCATCGGCGGTCTTGGATACATCGGCCGCTTCCTGGCCCTCTACATCCATCAGAACAACCTTGCGTCCGAGGTGCGGATCGTCGATAAGGTGCTGCCGCAGCTAGCTTGGCTGGCGCCCGAGTTCGAGGAAGCATGTTCAGGATCCAAGTTCATGCAGGCGGATGCGAGCAGAGAACGTATGGTGGCCATAGCACTCCCGCTACTTTTGCGCGCTAATCGGAGATGATGAACGTTGCTAACATTTCCCGTGACAGAGGCGCTAGCGCGGATATTTGATCGAGCAGACGGAAAGCAATGGGATCATGTCTTCAATTGCGGAGGCGAAACGCGCTATTCACAAGACGATGAGGTGTACAAGCTGCGGTCACTCGCGCTATCGCTAGCCGTGGCAAGAGAGTCAGCAAAGCGGGGCATCAAGTGCTTTGTCGAGCTAAGCACGGGAATGGTCTATAAACCGGACTCCTCGCCGAGCAAAGAACAGGACAAGTTGAAACCATGGAGTAAGATTGCTGTGTTCAAGTTGCAGGCGGAGGAGGAGCTGGCACAGATAGAAGGGTGAGTTCCGAGACTGAAACGAGTGGCCCGAGTTTTCCCTTCTGACTAGGGGCTGATACGTCGCAGATTGAACCTTGTTATCGTCAGACTCGCTCATGTCTATGGGCCGTACGCATCACAATGGGTTGCCACTGCGTTGTGCATGGCGAGAGTTTACAAGAAACTGGAAGAGGAGATGAAGTGGCTGTGGACAAAAGACCTACGCACGAATACAGTGCACATTCATGACGTTACCCGCGCACTATGGTCGATCGCGAACTGGTGCTCGGCCGGAAAGCCGAACTGGGATGACAAGTCGATGGGCAAGGTGCCGACGTTCAACGTGGTTGATAAGGGTGTTACGACCCAAGGAACCGTTGCCGATATTATCGGCCAGATTTTTGGCATCCAGACGGGATTCCAAGGACAGCTGATTAGCACATTCGCGAGGCTAAACATGGATAGCGTGGTGGATGATGTGAACGACGAACTGTTAGGACCGTGGGCTGAGCTCCTCGAAGATGCGGGGATCACAAGACCTGGTCCTCTGACTCCATTCATGGAGAAGGAGTTGCTCAAAGACACAGACCTCAGCATGGACGGGAGCCGACTAGAGAAAGTCGTAGGGTTCCAGTACGAGAAACCTAAGATCTCCAAAGAGTTGGTCGAGGAAGTGATTGAGAGTTACAAGAAGATGAACTGGTGGCCTTGATATGCGGCGCAAGGGAGGTTTCGTTTGAATTGAGGCGGTATCATTGACATCAGTTGTAAGATGGTATATAGTGGGAGAGTTGGACGTCATGACTTAGTTAGCAAGACCACATTTAGGTCATAAATGTCGACATGAGCGGGAAAAAGGGGGGAGGGAATGTACTATTAGGATATCCCGTTTGAAGGAAGTTTCTCAGATTTTTCTCATACAGAGGCTGAGGTTAATATGAAATGCTGTTTTATCGCCAAGACCTGAAAGTCGTAAATCTGGGTTGTTGTTGATGAAAAGAGAGATGAAGAGAGATGCGAATGTGTATTGCGCATTATCTTTGGGTTTCGGAGCCGTGCTCGTTTAGTTGACAAGCCCGCACCCGGTTCCGTTCACATGGAGCCTCGGTGGCTTGCTACCGAACGACGGGGGGAGACGCCTATCTTATCCACAATCATAGTGTTACCCCGCCGCGGGACAAGCACACACCCCGCCGTCTCTCTCCCACAAACTTCCAAGAGTGGAAAAGATCAGATCAAACCTACCAAACCTATCAGACCTGACTTAAAGCGTGAGAATAAAACTGGGAACCCGATCTCTTGGTATTTTAGGGGTGCTGTGTGTTCATGCACGACCTTACGATGGATGCAAGGTCGAGCAGCACGGGAGTGATTACCTACTGCAGTCATATCATGCAGTCGGCTTCCGTCCGCCGAGACGTGTGGAGGGAAGGAGAGGGGAGGGATTTTTTACTGGCGGTACAGACCGAGCAAGGCTAGGATAAACCTGGAAATTCTGTAGACTACAAAATAAGAAAGTCTTAGCGCTTGGTAGTAGCAAAAAGTAAACCTAGGTACCTCGGCCGCTTTGCATATCTGTAGCTTGTTGATTTGAATGTGACCCGGAATGTGACAGCTATATTCAATGCTCCCCCACCTCACTGCTGAAATTCTGACCTATGAGACAAGACGGTCTTTCCACAAACTAGGTTGGCCTTTCCGTCCGTTGCCCGTTTCGTTGAACACTGCCCTGAACCTGCACCCGAACCTTGCCCATCTTTGACACACGCGGGGTTCCTCCACTCCAAAACGGAATCACAAGCTTACGTACTGTACGTGGCTTTGCTGCAGCTTAATAGCTTACCACCACCCACAGCTATAACCTCCCCTTAGCTTCCCCTTCCCACATTCCATCTTGACTCGACCTTTGCTGTCCCGCCCGCTCTTTGTCTACTACCTTCACCTATTCATTTGCTGGAATATATCCCACATACCTAAACCACATTACCTACGGTATCTTACGTACTTCGAATTATTCGCAAAAATGGCAGCCCCACCAAACAAGACGATCAAGGACCTCGGCGGAAAATGGCAGATGGTAGACCTCCCCTCTCATCCTCCCACCCGAATTCACCTCCCTTTTCTGTCCTGTGTTAACATAGAGGTAGAACAAATCGCAATCCACCCCAATCGACCCGGGTCTCGCCCTGCAGGGCATAGGCTGGGTGACCCGCAAGGCCATCACCATGGCCACAGTCACTCTAGACATCAAGATGTTTGAGGCGGCCCCCTCACCCCCCGCCGACCCTGCCGGACCGGCCTGCACACACGTGGAGATCGCACAGACCATTACCGGCGGTATGAAGGGGTCCACGGAGAAGCGGTGTCTAGACTACACGTTCCGGGAGCACAGCGACTGGCTTTTTGGGAGGGTACGGGGCCAGAGCAAGTGGATTTCCGGCAGCGAAATTCAAGACGACTTTTTGGCCAAGGGCTGGCTCGAAGACGAAGAGACGCACATTCTCAGCTATGTCGAGAGCCTGGACAATGGCTGGACGGCCACGCAGATCTGGGGGTTCCAGATGGTCGAGGGCATCCGCAAACACTGCAGACAGATCGTCATCAGCAAGGGGGATGAGGCAGTCGAGATGAGGCTCGTCTATGACTATCTTGGTGAGGCTGATTCTTAAATTAAACGTAGCATACATTATATATGCACGGGGAGCACGAGGCGTAACGTATCATGAGCATTAATCTCAATTTAAACAACCTAGTCCAGTAACTACCGGGAAAACGTAAAACCAATCCCCTTAACAGTTGATGTAATGATAAACCTATGTTGAATGCTCCCCGCCCATCTACCGAACTCCAATAGCCCATGAAAACTCCGTATAACAAAGCTTATGACAGCAACCCTCCCATTCTTTTACTCAAAGTCTCAAAGTTGTTTTGCTGGACTTGTTCCCCGGGACAGCCACAGCCTTCCACCAGATGGCCTCGCCTGCATCCTAAGCAGGCCGCCGCTTGACAAACTCCTCGAGATCGTTTACCGTCGCGATGCCTAGTACAAACCGCCGGCGGTCATCGGTGATGACGGCAAAGTCATGTTTTTGACCGCCTGTCTCGGCGCCAGCAAAGAACGCTTCCAACTCCTCCAGCGGTGTGTCCATCGTGATGACTCGGTACTTGTTGGCCTTTGTCCGGCGGAACCGGGTCATGGCGGTGCGCACTTCGTCTTCGGGCTTGACCTTGCCGGATTCCAGCAGCGCCTGGAGATGTGGGATAGAGATGTAGCCGAGAAGAGCCCGTGTGTCGCCGTCCACTACGGTCAGGTGTGTGTAGTCGCGCTCAAAGGCCGACATCATGGCCACGGAGATCGGGTCGGAGGGGTTTAGGGAGAGAGCAGCGGGAGGGTCAAGGTCTTCTACTGTTGCCTATCATATATAGAAATGTTAGCCATTGCCGAGTTGGACTTGCTAAAATGGCTGTAGGAGCTGTGGGGTGATTTTGCAATAAAAGGCAAGCTCCAGAGAACATACCCCGCGATATCTCGACGCCCACTTTGATACGAATGGTTGATTGAGAGCATTCGCTCCATCGTGTGGCTGTACGGGCTGTGCCATTATGTCCGCCATGTTGTTGGTGAATGTTATGGTCTCTTGGTTTGTTCGTTCGAGTTGAGTTCTTTTTTCGATTTTCTCGCGAGTTGGAAAGTGTCCAGCCGGCCACAGTTGCAAGTCGGTGTAACGAGGGGCTAAGGACAGGAAGTCTCGGGTAGTGTCGGCCAAATCCGCGCTGCGTTCAGAGCTTCGAGCTTGCCGTTTTGATAAGGTTGCTTTGCCTCGCTGTAAAACTCTCAATAATTAACTTCAAAAACACCAATCTTTCAGATTTGTCTAATGTCGTTCAACGCGTCTGTTCCCCACAGTGTACATGCAATCGGTGTCTTCCATCTTGAGGGGTGACAGCTCTGTTACGGAATTAGGTAAGGCGGGCATAGCAAAAGCTCGGCTCTCTGACATCACATGCTGGTGGGTACAGTGCTTCGGCGCTGCTTGGCCCACTGGAAATTCCGGGTCGGATGGCGCCTTCCGTTGTCATAGTCGGGGTGGAGAATCGTCGGGATGCCGTTTCAACAACTCCTAATGTGCAGATATGGGAATACTACAGAAACAGCTATCACTTAAGATGCAATTGCAAGCACAGTATTCACAGCTGTGCAGCGAATTGAAGGCCGTTTCTCTTGATAAGGCCAGAAAGGTAAAAAGATAAAAGCGCTGGTGAGATGTCACCCCACCGACGTCACCAAGTGTGTGTGACACTTGGCGAGAACGTCTATAAGGACGGTCGAAGATCGCTATAACTAAGGACGGTCGCTAACTGATAACCAATAAGCTTCCATATTCAAGCATGTGTACCCCACCAGGTACCCCACCAGAGTCTACCAGCCACAAAAAAGCCACAGAAAAGTCAATCCGCAACCAAAAAACAGCGCGCGACCGGTCGCAATCGCAAAGCATTCACGACCATACACTCGCGCCGCCTTCAGAGCGCCGCGTTTGATGCGTTAGGGTTAGTTTAGTGTTAGGGTTAGTGGTTAGGATTAGTTTAGGTTCGTTTTTACCAGGGGATTATTCTTCTATCTTTTGCAGTTAGCAGTTAGTTGTGCTTGCAGGTGTTTTCTGTTCGCAGTTTGGTTAGTGTGGCTAGTAAACTTTAATTGGGTGCATATGCTTGATTTGGTTTAGCGACCGTCCTTAACGTTATAGCGATCTTCGACCGTCCTTATAGACGTTCTCCACTTGGCGTATCTCTCGTCTTACTGGCCAGTAAGTAGCAGCTTCCCTTGCTTCCTTCAGGATTTCTTCCTTGTTGGTCACTTCCCGATTCTTCCCTTTCGCTCGGACCTAACCCAGCTCTTATCTCCGAGGTTCTCATCATCCTCGATCGTCCTCTCCAACCTTCCTGACCTTCGTGCCATCACCGGCTTCTTGTACGACCGAACTCAATTCATTTCCATCAATTGAGGAGCCGCTTCTCTTGCGACATTCTTAATAGTTTGCGACATTCTTAATAGTAAAGACTCGCGCATGGTAAGCTGTCTCTCCGGATCGGGCATTTGCCTGATCTGGCAAACGCCCGCTTGAGATCCCAAGCACTCCTCCACCCGCCCATGACTGTCTCGGTGAATCCTTTCGAGTGACGCATCTGAATTGTGCTCCTCAAATCGAAGCCTGAGCAATTCATCAAGCTCGTACATGCGTACTAACGAGATTACCAGGTAACTGACTTACACCGGTGGTCATCTTAATACCATCACCATGTCTCCTTTGATCCCAAAGCTGGAAACACTCCAGAAGACCTTTGGCGACCCATACAACCTTGGCCGGCCACCCAATAGCCCTAAGGCAGACGGAGCCACGCCCCGCCAAGCTCGACTTGAGCTCTACTCGGCTTATTCAGTGGTCGACGATGCCAAGAACAAGGCAAAGAAGCTGAGCGCCGAAGCTACGAAAGAGTTTGAGGCTGCCAGTCAGAAGGCCCAGGCTAAGACTGGCCATATTGAGCTCTACTCGGGGAAATACTACGCCGCCTGCACCTTTGGTGGCCTGCTTGCCTGTGTGAGTGTTGCAGTGGGTAACAGGATCGAGCGTAGAGAAGCTGACCGGTAACAGGGCTTGACCCACACGGCTGTTACACCTCTCGACCTTGTCAAAACGCGACGCCAAGTCGACTCCAAGCTTTACAAGGGCAACTTCCAGGCATGGGGTCACATCTTCCGGACCGAAGGCTTTCGGGGTATCTTCACCGGCTGGAGCCCGACCTTCGTCGGTTACTCGGCGCAGGGCGCATTCAAGTACGGATGGTACGAATACTTCAAGAAGACGTACTCGGACATGGCTGGTCCCGAGGCGGCTTACAAGTACAAGACGGTTCTGTACCTGTCGGCGTCCGCATCGGCAGAGTTCCTTGCCGACATTGCGCTCTGCCCCTTTGAGTCAATCAAGGTGCGGATGCAAGGCACGATCCCGTCTCAGTACACGGGCACTCTCCACGGTCTTAGGGCAATCACTGCTAAGGAGGGTGTTGCGGGGCTGTACAAAGGTCTCTACCCGCTGTGGGGCCGGCAGATCCCCTACACCATGATGAAGTTTGCATCCTTCGAAACCATCGTGGAGAAGATCTATGACCGACTCCCGGGCACCAAGAGCGACTATAGCAAGGCAGCTCAGACCGGTGTGTCGTTCGCTGGTGGTTATCTGGCCGGTATTCTCTGCGCCGTCGTGTCCCACCCGGCCGACGTCATGGTCAGCAAGATCAACGCCTACCGGAACCCTGGCGAGGCGTTTGGCGCCGTTACCTCGAGAATCTACAAGGACATCGGCTTCGCGGGTCTCTGGAATGGTCTGCCCGTCAGAATCGTCATGATTGGTACTTTGACTGGTCTTCAGTGGATGACCTATGTAAGTTCTGACCCACATCTCGAAGCGGCTTGAGAGGACATTGTAGCGAAATGATGCTAATCCAACCGCAGGACTACTTCAAGATCTTCATGGGATTACCCACGACCGGCGGCCCTCCTCCATCGGCAAAGCATCCAGAACCGCTCAAATAAATGCAGCTAATGTGATGGGTTGTGATTGATGAAGGTTTTGCGATTGTTTTATGTCCTTCATGTGCACATATTGTTCCAAAATGGCGAAAAAGTATTGGACCGAGTTAGTTCCCTCTCAACGATGTGAAGCGACTAGTGCATGTCCCTTGCTAGCTGACTCGTCATCTGGAAACGAACACGCGGAATACGGCGTATTTTCTGTCCTATACTTTCAGCCTCAGCGTAGTCAGTTTGACAAGAGAGCTTAGATAGTCGCTAATGAAACATCAGTTAGGTAGTACGTATACGCCGCAGCGCCTATACGCGGCACGGAGAGGGGAGGCCTTGGACTCGCATAAATACGCGTTTAAGGGTCAAGCAATCAGAATGCCTCACTTCGGCAACTAAGCCCCAACTGTGCAACCCCGCCACAATTCCCGTCGTTACGAACGTCATAGCTTCCCCCCAACCACTGCAGTTCCAACGATTAAGGGCAAGCCGTTAAGCAAGTTTGCGCACCCGTCGTCATAAAACAAAACGGCTGTATGTGATCTCCAAAAGACGCACGGGGTTTTGAACAGTTTCCCGTGTCCGTACTGCTCACTTTTATTTCTGGTCTTACTTTGATTATTCTTCAGATCGCTACGTCCGCGCCTCTGCTCCCAGCAGGCTCGGATTTGTTAGCGCAGGAAGACGACCCTGTCAATAGGTAGCTCTTTCAACTGCCTGAGATACTGCCCCTCTCCAGGGCTGCCCCTCCAAGCGCCAATCCCTAAATCCTTCGCTGTAACCGACAAGGGACAACAACGGAACTTTGCGACACAGCCAAACTCTCTGGGCTGAAGCTATTAAACATGAATAACTGCGTCTAGACAGTCTCACCTGCTGCTCTTACCACCCCTACTACTCTTTGCGAAGAAGCACCGCGACAGTCAGCTTGCGAGGCCGAAGCTGTATCGCACGCACCTAGCTTCTCCACCAAGCAAGAGCTGCCTAGAGCTATCTCAGGTGTGAAGCTCCCCTAACCATGACCATGACCGAGACCGGCGCGGGCCACGCTGGCGATGCTTATCGGCGACGGGAGGGCCAAACAAACACTGTTCCTACAACTGAGGAGCATGACCCGCGGTTGAACGAATTTGAGGTGCCAGACCTGGGCGCCGCCGATGACGCGCCGCCTGCCTACGGCACCGGCGATCATCTCGACCAACTGCAGCTCTCTCAGGCGGGTTTCGAAGCCGGTGCTGCCGTAACAGAGGATGGCCGTGTTAACATCAACATCAACCAAAAGAACCGGCGCCTAGCCGACCTCCTCGCGCCCACTATCCGCAGCCAACTCCTGCACGAAGCCCAGCTTCCCTCTGGCCCCCTACCGCCAGCCTATATCCCTCCGAGTCTTGGAGGTCAGCCAGGGCAAACGCCGCCTCCTCAACTCAACGTGGTAATACAGATCGTTGGGTCGAGAGGAGATGTGCAGCCGTTTGTAGCGCTTGGCCAGGTGCTGCGTGACACATACGGGCACCGCGTTCGGATAGCTACACATGCTACCTTTCAGAAGTTTGTGGAGGAGAATGGGCTAGAGTTCTTCAGCATCGGTGGTGACCCGGCCGAGCTGATGGCCTTCATGGTCAAGAACCCGGGACTCATGCCGGGGTTGGACGCACTCAAGAGTGGCGAGATCAAGAAGCGAAGGCAAGGCATTGAGGAGATAGTTGCTGGGTGCTGGCGGTCTTGCATTGAGGCTGGAAACGGGCTGGGCCCTCCGCTGCCACAACACAGGCCAGAGGAACCTGTCGATGAGAGGTTCGTCTTGCCGGGCGATCCAGCCGACAGACCGTTTATAGCGGATGCCATCATCGCCAACCCACCCAGCTTCGCGCACATCCACATCGCGGAGAAATTGGGCATTCCGCTACATATAATGTTTACGATGCCATGGTCACCGACGAGGGCTTTCCCGCATCCCCTCGCCAACATCGAGTCGACTAATACGGACGTGGTTATGACCAACTACGTGTCATACGCAATGGTGGAGATGATGACTTGGCAAGGGCTAGGCGACGTGATCAATCGATTCCGTACGAAGATCCTGGACCTTGAGCCGCTGTCTCTGATCTGGGCACCGGGGCTGCTCAACCGGCTACGAGTGCCTACTACCTACTGCTGGTCGTCCGCTCTTATACCGAAGCCGGCCGATTGGGCTACAGAAATCACCATTTCGGGCTTCTTCTTCCTCAACTTGGCCTCGTCATACACACCCGAGCCAGATCTCGCCGCTTTTCTGGCAGCCGGGCCACCGCCGGTTTACATCGGCTTCGGTTCGATCGTGGTGGACAATCCAAATGCCCTCACCCGGATGATCTTCGATGCGGTCTCTGCAACGGGTGTCAGAGCTTTGGTATCGAAGGGTTGGGGCGGCTTGGGTGCTGACTCTGTTGGCATCCCTGAGGGGGTGTTTATGCTGGGCAACTGCCCGCATGACTGGCTCTTCCAACACGTGTCGGCTGTAGTCCATCACGGCGGTGCGGGCACCAGCGCAGCGGGCATAAAGGCAGGCAAGCCGACAGTTGTAGTACCATTCTTCGGAGACCAGCCGTTCTGGGGCTCAATGATCAACAGAGCGGGCGCCGGGCCAGCTCCTATCCCCTACAAGAGGCTGACTGCTGGAAATCTTGCCGCCGCCATCCAAGAATGTCTGAAGCCGGAGACGCAGGTACGGGCTCAGGAGCTGGGTGCGAAGATCAGGGAAGAAAAGGGGGCTGATGTTGGGGGAAAGAGTTTCCACGAGTTCCTCAATACGGACAACATGAGGTGCGCCCTGGCTCCCAGCCGCGTCGCAATCTGGCGCGTGCGGAGAACCAAGATTAGACTGAGCGCGCTGGCAGCGACGGTTCTGGTCAAGCAGGGCTTGCTCAAGTACTCTGATCTCAAGCTTTACCGCTCCGTGGAGTACAACACGGAAGAACAGCCGTGGGATCCCATCTCAGCTGTCACCTCGGCCCTCGTAGGCGATATCGGCAATATCGCCATGGCCATGACAGACTTTCCTCGGGACATCTTTACGGGAGGTGACAGGAAGAAGAGCAACAGCAATGCTGACGCCTCGGGTTCCGCACTGCCGTCTGGAGAGAATAGATCGGCTGAAAGTCTGGCGTCAGTTCCAAGCTCCACGTCACAGAAGGCAGCAGGCACCCGATCTGATATGGCCAGCATGGCATCCTCCTCACACCCTTCAGTCATAGTCAGCGAACCATCGACGATTGCCGGCGCATCTCAGTCGTCCCTGACTGGTGTGACTTCGCCGCTTGACACCAACCTTTCTCCGCAGCGGACTCGTGGCAATTCATTCACAAGACGGCCGTCGAGCCGAGGTGACGGTGACAGTTCACCTCCAACTCCTAACCCTCCTATGAACCTGGAGAATGCGATCGGCGCAGGCAGGGGAGTCTCCCGCATCGTGGATACAAGTATGAAGATGCCCATGAACTTTTGCCTGGGTCTCGCTCGAGGGTTCCGCAACGCGCCGAGGCTGTACAACGACGAGACGGTGCGGCCGACGGAGAAGGTGACCGACTTTGCTTCGGGGCTAAAGGTGGCCGGAAAGGAGTTTGGCTTGGGATTCTACGACGGCCTTGCAGGACTGGTGACCCAGCCCCTAAAGGGTGCCGAGAAGGAGGGCGGCATGGGTCTCTTGAAAGGGTTTGGCAAGGGGCTGGGAGGTCTAGTCCTCAAACCTGCTGCCGCCATCTGGGCCCTACCTGCTTACACGATGCAAGGCGTGCACGCCGAGGTGCGAAACATCTTTAGCAGGAGTTCGCAGAACTACATCATCACTGCGCGCGTCCTGCAGGGCAAGGAGGATCTGCAGTCGTCGACAGTCGAGGAGCAGAGGGATATCCTGATCAGATGGCAGGCGCGCAGGGATGAACTCCGGCGTTTCTATCTGCTGAAGCAAAAGGGAGACAAGAGCCCTGCGGCGTCAGCAGTTGAACTGGAAAGGTCATCGGGGACTCCACAGGTTGAGTTGGAGGGTGATGCCCCGCCGAGGACGGGATGGTTGCACACGAGGAACATGTCGATGGAGGACAGGAAGAAACTGCATGCGCAAAGGGATGCGTGGAAGAAGAGGCAGGTTGACCTAAAGGTTGCCGGTCGTACCAACAGCGGTGGTCTGGGTAAAGGTGGTGGCGCGTTTGAAAACGAAGAGTTTGAGCGCGCTATTCAGGCGTCTGTCCAGCAGACGTCTAGGGGTGATAAGGATGAAGACGCCCGCGTGGAAGCGGCTATCAGGGCGAGTGTCAAGGAGATGCGCAAGATCGCTGAGCACAGCCGTGACTTCAAGGCGCCTATCCCTGACGACAATACACCGACTACGTGGACGACGGGGCAGATGCCAGGTGACGACCACTGGACGGATATTACAGATGAGGAGTATCAGGCGCTGATTGAGCAGGCTGTTCAGCAGAGTCTATCTCAACAGCAAGCAGGTGTCAGAAGCCATGTTGATGATACTGATACCGACGATGAGGAGCTGAGGAGGGCCATTGAGGAGTCAACGCAGTACCAGCAGCAGTCGGGCGTTGGTGGTGGAGGTGGTGGTGGTGGAGGGTTGGGTGGGCTGGGAGTAATAGGGGGTGGTAGTGGTGGTGGTGATGATGATGAAGAGATGCGCAAGGCACTGGAGGAGTCGGAGCGCGCGCACAGGATGGAGATGGAAAGACAGAAGACGGAGGAGGAGATTGTGCTGGAGTATGTCAAAAAGCAAAGCCTTGCTGAGGCAGAATTTCGGAGGAAGGGCAAGGCTGTTGCGAGGGATGATGACGCTGAAGAGGATGATGATGATGAAGATCTCAGGAGAGCGCTGGAAGAGAGTCTGCGGGTGCATGGTGGCGGTGGAGGTGGTGGTGGTGGTAGTAGAGGGGCGGGACCATCCACAATCAGAGATAAGGAGTATGAGGATGAGAATACCAAGTTCGCGTACATGGGATGATGATTTTCATGTTTTTGGTCTACCTTAGCTACATAGATAGATAGATACCCTTGAATACATTTCTTCCGTTCCCGGTTTATCCAACCGTTTTTTGGGGGGGGCGGGAAGGGGTGTAAAGTGAGGTTATGTAGTTAGCTATTTAGATAAAGCTGTGTTATTAACACCCTGATTCCCCATCGTCCACTTCTTGATAACGACGTATTTGGTGATTCGCCATGGATTTACCCCCTTTTCCTCGAGGGTCTGGTTACGTTCCAGCTCAATGTTGAGTAGGCCCTGGTAAAAGTTAGTGATCAACATGTATTATGTAAGTATCAGAATTCATTTTCTTGTGTCTAAGGAGTTCGTATATGTGTGTGTGTGTGTTCGGTTGGGGGATGGGGGATGGGGGTGGGTACGTACACCATTCTGCAGAATCGACCCAGCAGCGTCAGTGGCGGCGGATGCCTTGACCATTGTCGCCATCGCTTGGGCGTCCACGGTTACTATGTCCGGACGTTGTTGTTTTGTTCCTCCGCTAGGCTGCGGGAGGTTTATGACCAGACCACTTGTATGTACATACATGTACACCCAATCAGTATCGATCGCGGGACATAATTTAGAAAATAGGTTGTAATTGTAATTAAGGACCAGGGACGGGGACTGTTGGCGGGGGACTTGATGTGAGAGCGAGAAAAGAACAAAACCTGGATGTTTAAGAAGGGGGGGGGGCATTGCAAAATGGGGGAGCTTATAAGAAAAGGGAACGGGGGGAAACAAGGCATGCACGAGAAAAAAAAAAAGGAATTGGGGGGAAAGGGGGGGTTAATGGAAGAAAGATAGGAGAGAAAAGGGGACACACGTAGTAATGTGCTGCGTGGAGTCATACGCGCTGATAATCTTGCCCAGTCGCTCCGACCATTCGCTACCGCCCACGCGGAAGGGCGAGCCGCCCAGTATCGACGTGTAATCTACATCTACTTCGTCTGCGAAGACGTCCTTAATAAGGGTGGGGATGTCTTGGGTGTCATAGCAGATTGTCTTCACACACATATACGTTAGCTCATCAAAGCTGAGAAACAACAAATATCAAAGCCAAAAGAGAGCGCAGCAGAAAAACGAAAAAGGCGGGGAGGCGCAGATAGACGGAGTGACAATCAGAAAAAAATGAAAGAAAAACGAAATAGATGGGGGAATGTGGGCGAGGACTCGAGGAAACTCTGACAAAAGGACATACATAGGTTTTGATATTTGAGGGAAGGAGAGAGTTGGAATAAGAGAACTTACGAGCTTGGTGACGGTGTCGTGGATGTTTGCCCTGTCGAGGAGGTATTGCTCGATGTTGTACGCCATATCTTTTTTGGCTTGACATGAACAGAGCTCGGAAACTGTTGATGCGATGCGGGCATCGAGAAAACTTCTTGTTCTATATATACGACTTCGAAAGTCTCCAGTTGATATCTCGCGGAATGACAACGCATGTATCCGTACTGTGTAATTATGTTGAGCCCTCATGTTCGGGGCGTACAGCGTTAAACCCCTTAACCCCGACCACCTCCGTGATGATTGCATGCATGCATGCAACCCATGTTTACTCCCAACACCATCAGGCGATTGCCTAAGTTTTCCTAACGAACGATCGTACCTGCCATTGCACCGACGGAGGAATTGCGCGGAGTTGAGGTTTCCCATTCTGGCAATTTTTGCTTCAACAAATGGACCGGATTCCATTGGCTGCTGGGCCCTCATGCGGGATGATTTCATACTTGCGTTGTGCTGAAAGTCAAAACCGTCCCTTACATTACGGAACCTCACCTGATCCACCAATCCATCCATTCTACGTATTTCAAAACAAGTTTCGTTGATGAAAGATTTTTCATTAGCAATATACTAAAAAATGAGTTCACCAATCTTCATAACAGGCGGCACAGGCACAGTAGGCAGCCGAATCGCGCGGCGGCTCGCCGCCTCCGGCCACCCTGTTCTTCTCGGCTCCCGGAAGGGCAAAGCAATCGGAGCAGGCGCCAGCATCGGCTCACACGATGGCATCGGCCTGGTGCAGTTCAACTGGAACGACAAGAACACCTGGGGCCATGCTTTTGCGGCTGCTGTCTCAGGCAAGAAAGGCCCCGGGATGGGGTTGCACCGCATTTACCTGATCGCGCCCCCGGCACTGGATGCACCGGGCGTGATGATGGATTATATTGACTTTGCCCGGGAGCAACACGGGGGGCAGCGTTACCGGTTTGTATTGCAGAGCGCATCGGCTATCGAAGCCGGTGGGCCCGCCATGGGCAAGGTCCATGCGTATCTGAGGGAGCTGGGAACCCGCGGGGAGGTGGATTGGGCTGTGCTTCGGCCTACTTGGTTTCAACGTAAAGCTCCCTACAAAATGAATGGGAAAGGGCGGAGTGGTGCTAATAAGGGCGTGCAGAGAATTTCGCCGAGCATCCGGGACATGTCAATGCTATCAGGGACGAGAGCAAGCTGTACTCGGCCACCTCCGACGGGAAGATTCCGTGGGTATCGGCTGACGACATCGCTGCCGTCGCTTGTCAGGTGTTGACAGCCGAGGAGCCGCCTAATACGGAATACCTCGTTCTTGGCCCGGAGCTGTTGAGTTATGGTGATGTAAGTCCCGTCTCAAATGGAGGGGGGGGGGAAAAAAGGGAGGATCGCTGACGAGATATAGATTGCCGAGATACTGAGTAGCGTTCTGGGGAGAAGGATCGTGCATGTCGACCTCAGCAGCAGCGAGCTGGAGAAGCGTCACCAGGCGTTCGGCATGCCGAAGGACTACTCGAGGATGATGAGTGCGCTGGATACGTCCATCAAGTACGGCGCTGAGAACCGGACAAACGACGTGGTCTTAATGCTGACGGGTAACCCTCCGAAACGGTTCCGCGAGTTTGCAGAGTCGGTCAAGGCTGTTTGGGGTTCTGGTAAGCAGCTTTAAACTGAGGCTTTGAATCCCTGCAGCTCTTGCAAGAAAGTTGATCGGCGCGCGCATTGTAACTTGGATCGGAAAGTGTCGAGATTCCGGTGGTGGTGGTGGTGGTGGTGGTGGCGATGCGTTGTTATATTTTGTAGTCCTGGCTGATAACCCTGAAGGAAGGGTGGAAGGCGCTCCTTCTCGAAGAAATAGTCAAATCCGAGGGCGGGATACCTCACCCGCCTCAGTAATTGAAATTCCCTGTGCCACCTTTATGCACTGATACTTTGTGGCTCATCACGCAAGCGTTCCATCGATGGATGCTCCCGGAATTCTCAAGGTGTGGGAGCGAGTCCGAGGTAGCGAGTCCGCGAGCCTCCTACGACTCGGGGAATTCAGCCCCCAACACGTGGTCCGTATTCCGTAATCGCTGTCTTTCGTCCGTTTTCTTTGCTCAACACTTGAAAGAAGAATTTGTGAGAAAAACTCAAAACTTGCATAAAACTAGCTTTCATCGTGTGACTCATCAGAAACAACTGATGACGACGCGTCATTGCGCGGAAATCTGAATACGCGCTTTCTTCTGTTGTACCTACAGCAATTACATTAGCGTAGAGAATGCGACTGCGACTGGACTGGAGCGTAAATGCACCGACGGAGGTGACCGGAGCTATCACAGTAAAGTGGGGCCGGACGAAAGTCTCCAGATGGCCGAAGTTAAGGTCGCTAGAGAAAAAGGACGTGACAAGATCCATCCCACTGGGTGGCCTGGCCGAGCAAGAGAAAATATCATTGGCACATTACCGCACTGCACTACTGTATGCTTCGTGTGCGGTACTAGCGCCATGCGACCAGGTAATAGGGCTGGCTGAGGATCTACACGTGTACCCGACGTGTAGGTAGTAACTAGTTAGCGGCGGTGTTTGAAGTTGGTGATACCGGAATGTTTCCGGAGATTTCGATTGATGCTGTCCTACGTCGTATCCGCCCTTAACTAACCACAATACTACAGTCGGCGTCTAGTCGTACCGGAGGAACCGTCTAATCGTACCGTACGTCTTAAAAATTGGAGCCGGCAGAATGACAAAAATCTTTTTCCAAGTATCTTTTTATACCCAGATGGCCCAACTTCTAATGCAGCCGCTAAGGTTAACGCTCTACACATATAGAAACGACCATAAGTCGAAGCGATTCATAACGCAGTAAATAGATAACAGTAGTTAAAGGTGCCGTCGTACATCTTATAAGTCTGATAGTCTACTTAGCTACTGTCTTTTTAAATGCAGTCTTCTTAACTTTAACCTCTCCCTTTAAGTTACGGACGGCCGCGAGCTCTTTATAAACGGCTGTGCTAAGGGAGAAAGGCGTGTGCCTGTCTATATTCGCTCTCCCTCTCCCTTATACGTAAAGGGGATACAGCACGCACAGTACGCACAGCACGCACAATACGCACAGCACGCACAGCACGCACAGCACGCACAGCACGCACAGCACGCACAGCACGCACAGCACGCACAGCACGCACAGCACGCACAGCACTTAGTGACAACTGTGTAAGTGGGCTTTTTAGGTATGTACAAAAAGCTACCTCTTCTTTAACTTGATGCATTGGGCGGTGAGAGGAATTTTTAACGGGTTAGGGTTTTATATGAGAGCCTACGGTACGATTAGACGGTTCATACGGTACGACTAGACGCCCTCATACTACAGGTCCTAGGTTGACGAAGTTCTAGTTAGTTCCTGCTCGGTTGCGCTGTGCAGCACACAACTCCTTCTAGACGTAGTTACAGTCTGTACATACAGTGGATGCCCGGCCGCGAGATTGGGCCTGTGCCGCCTGTCGCATTGATGATTCGCGGCAGTCCGAGATGCAAATTTAGGGCGCGCGCGCGGGCTATCAGCCCTGCAGCTTAAAAAAAAAAAAAAAAGAGAAACCGCAGTTTGCGAATAGACGCTACCTTACCCAGGCGGTTGGGGCCGTTTCGCCGGCGTGTCCCTCGGACAGCCACGTTTTAGAACTATTGAGCATCGTGCTTACATTCCGTGAGATGGTGGCTTGATTTCAGCGCTCAGCGAGCTCACAAGCTAAACCAAACTGGCGGAGTAAACGGAGGCGAGCCTCCCGAGATAGAATGCGGGGAGTCGGACGAACATCTGCGCCGCACCTTTTTCAGCGCTGCGCTTCCGTTCCGCTGTAGACGTCGGCCGCCCACAACAAATTCCCCTCCCCCTTGTCCAATGGTCACCACGTAGTCTGTAGTACTATGTGTGTAAGTGCACTAAAAAGCTGGTGCACATGCAATGCTCCTGCATTTCAGCATTTCAGCATTTCAGCCCTATTACCTAACCAAAGAGAAGAGAAAAACAAGGTTAACGCCAATGGCAGGGCAGCTAGTGGTTAGCGGTTAGGACAGGACCGGACGACATGGTTGCACCGACGGGGGTGGACCTTCGTTTTCGCATTCTCCTATACGCTGGGGCTTCCATGACACACAGGCATCGCATGGTATTATGGCACGGTATGGGTATGGTGTGGCCGACGGCTCTCGGAGCGTTTCCTACACGGCAACTGTCTTCGACGACCCAGTCGGGATAACGGATATCCTCCGTACTGTGTATGTACATACCCCTTCTTCCAGTGAAGAAGTATAATCTTTACTATGCTATGGCATCTTCTTACCATAGTATATCTACCCGCTGCCCCCTCTCGTCCTTGTCCGGACTTGTTCCCTATGTTACTCCCCAAGATAGACTCCTAACCCAGTCAACACCGCTGTCTGCCATACAGAGACACAACAGCAGCAAATATGGCTTCCAACGAACGAGGAAACGAGTCCGACACGGGCTTATCGGCCATGAAGGACGAAACACCCGCCGTCGTCGACGGAATGGCTGTTGACACCGGCTCGGACAACAAGCCCGTGTTCAAACCGACACGAGACTTCCTCCTTGCCTTCCTCGCCCTCTGCACAGTGACACTGGCAGTTGCCTTTGACGCCACGAGTCTGTCAGTTGCTCTGCCCACCATGAGTACAGCCCTCGGCGGGACAGCGTTGGAGGCGTTCTGGTCGGGCACCAGTTTTCTCCTGTCCAGTACAGTGATGCAGCCCAGCATTGCGTCCATGAGTAACATCTTTGGGCGGAAACATGTACGCCACACCCACCCATCCCATTTTCTCCTCCCTTTTTTTACTCATGAGCTAACAACAATGGTGTTGTGACAGTTGATCTACGTAACCGGTGCCCTCTTCGCAGCAGGGTCCCTGATCGCGGCTTTAGCAGGCAACTTCACCATCATCCTCGCCGGGCGGACGATCCAGGGTATCGGCGGTGGAGGGCTCATTGCTCTCACTGAGGTACATACATACCCCCTCATCCCCTTCCCAACCCCCCAGATGTTCGATACTGATAGTTGTATGTGTGTGTCTTGTGTTAGGTGGTCGTGACAGACCTTGTCCCCTTAGCCGTGCGAGGCCAATGGTTTTCACTGCTGTCAGCAATGTGGTCCATCGGTACCGTGACCGGCCCACTCATCGGCGCCGGTTTCGCGGAGAACATCTCGTGGCGCTGGATCTTCTACATCAACCTCCCAGTCATCGGCCTCGGTCTCGTATTTGTCGTGCTCTTCCTCCATCAGGCCAAGATCCCCGGCGGCATTGCTCAGAAGTTACAAAGATTCGACTACTTTGGCAGCGCACTCTTCACAGCCAGCATGACTGCCTTTTTGTTCGGTCTCACGACAGGAGGGGTGATGTATGAATGGAGCTCGTGGCGCTGTCTCCTTCCGCTGCTGATCGGTCCAGTCGGACTCGTCGGCTTTTTCTTCTACGAATTCCGGTTTGCGTCGGAGCCGATCATCAACAGACGCATCTTTAACGACTGGGACATGATCGCCAACTACATCATGACGGTATTTCATGGCGCGATTCTGTGGTCGCTGCTGTACTTCCTCGTCCTGTACTACCAGGCTGTGAAGTTTTATTCACCGATAACTTCAGCTGTCGCAATACTACCGGAGACATTGACGGTAGCGCCGGCTGGTGTGGTGGTCGGTATAGTCGCTGCGCGGACAGGGAACTACAAGTATTCGTTGTGGATCGGTTGGGTGTTGACCACCTTCGGTGCGGGTCTGTTGTTGCTCATGGGACCGGGAACGACGGTACCGCAATGGATCTTTCTCAACATCCCTATCGGCATGGGCGCGGGCATGTTGTTCCCTGCCATGGGCCTGGCTATTCAAGCGGCTTGCGATCCGGAGCTTAACGGGCAGGCGACTGCGTTCTTCAGCTTCTTGAGAGGCCTGGGGCAGTCAATTGGCGTTGCGATCTCGGGTGTGATCTTTCAGAATGTATTCAAGCAAAAGCTCGCGGGCATTCCTGCCTTCGCAGCGGTTGCGGATCAGTTCAGCCGTGACGCGACTATTGTGGTTGGCATCATCAACCACATGCCGGACAGCAGTACCAGGGTGGACTTGGTACAGGCGTTCTCGGACAGCTTGAGGATTATATGGATATCTATGCTTGCGTTTGCGGCGTTCTGTATGGTTGTCAGCTGGAGTATCAGGGGATACTCGCTCAATCAGGAACATGCTAGCCAGCAGAATCTGGTCCACAGGACGTCAAAGACTGGTGTTAAGGATGAGGAGGCCGTGAAGGCATAGAGGGTTTAGAAAGAGCGAGACTAGAGAGGTTGATATTGGGGAATAAGGGGTTACGTATGACAGGTTGAACAAACGGCGTTTACTGGCGCAACGGGGTTTGCGGGAACATACGGGACAGACTGGACTTGGGATTTGCATGTTGGATACTATAGAGATGAAACACCACTCATAGCTCGTCATACAAGATTAATTCCGGCAATCACATTGGTTTTACGAGCATCATTAGATGTTAGTAGTGGATGCCCAGCCGGCCGAGGAACTCCGTCACTAACTACGGCCGAGTCTTACGGACCCTGACTGACGTAGTCGGGACTCCGGCGGTGCAACTCAAGTAGTGCCGAATTCCGACTGGGCCGTAGCATCCATTTGACGCCATGGTAAATTCAAGCACGTGCTGGTAGTGCATAGGTGTGCTCATCAAGTTTACTGTTTCACATGCTGCACAGCGCTTCTCTCAAAAACCTTCACGATAAAGTGCTCGTGCGAGCAGTTTTGCCCAGCATTTGCGCGCATTCTTTAGCTGCGTATTGCGTGCTCGAGATTTCCTCTTCCAGTTGCATGTGCATCAGCTACTGCAGGTCCTCCGGCAGCGGAGAGAAGTCTGTGCAGGTGTGTAGTGAAATCTCTGCAAAACTGCTATGTTTGACAATTTTGGGAATTATCATCATGACTCGAGTAGGGGTGAATATCAAGTTGTGTGACTGTCAGGAGTTTCAGTAGTTCATCCAGTTTACCCAGTCAGTCGGCCCGGCAGTTAAAGGTGGTCACCAAAGTCGTCACCGAAGTCGTGTTCGTCATTTCTGTTGTGGTCAGGGACCTCGGGACTTGCGCGGGGTCTTCTTTCACCCCGCCAGTGCCTAAGAATTAGGTTCTCCATTTTTCTAGCGTTTTCACCAGGCCACAGTCCGCCAACAGCGTGCTAGTGAACACTCTCTTTTAGTGTAGGGTCCGCCCGGCCAAACTAATCCGGTCCCTCACCCCAGACCGTTGGAAATTCAGGGCCCAGGGGTCCGGGTCCACCAACCAAGCCCGCCCGCCCGCCGGCTCAGCAGCACCAAAAAATGACATCATAACCACATTCCCGATTCCCATGGGGGATGCGATGATGGAAGATGAATGGAAGGAAGGGTAACGCCAACGAAAAAAGCACGCGACCAGCATGATGTAGCTACCTACGCTACTTCCAAGGAAAAAAATATAAGCTTTCGTACCTGCCTTTCGTGTAACTACGCAGTTTATGTATCTGATCTCCTCTCCGAATAACCTCAAAACCCGAACCTCATGCACCTCTGGATCCGTAGGTCCTCATACAAATATATTTTACCAACACATACTTTTGATGCCCACATACGTCTTGCTCGCTTCGCAACCTACATACATACACTACTGCATACTGCAACATAACCCTGCATTACCGCAACAACCCCATCACAACCTGATCTGATCCGGTAGCGGCAATACACTATTTTGTGTTATGTCTCAGAGATCTACATTCCTAGCCCATCCCTGAAGTCTAAACACACAAATATAATACTTTCCCTCCTCCTATCTCCTCAACTTTCTGGACACCTTCCTTAGTTAGATAGACAGAAAAAAAAAATGTCAAAACGACACGACAAACAACCAAAACAATCAACACAAAGTTGTCAAGGGGAGGACGTCAAACCCACCCGTCCACCACCGGCGCCACAACCACCAAAATCCATCCGCGAGCGCTTCCTACACACATTACCTCCCTACACGGGTCCATATAACGTCGGCTTTTTGGAAATCGAGTTACCAGCCCGAGACCCACGACCATTCAGCCACATAAAACGGAACCACGAGTACGCGCTCAAGTTGGACACCGTCTTATTCTCAGTGTATTACCCCTGCACTCGGCCAGACACAAAGACTTCCTCCCGAGTACCATGGCTCCCTCGACCGCGGGTGCCCACCTGCAAGGGCTACGCCAAGTTCCTCAACATCCCGCACTTCCCCGTGACGGCTTACATCGCCTTGACATCAATGTTCACCAAGCTGCCCGCGTTCCGCAACGCAAGGCTGTCAGACAAATGGCCCACAGTGACGGGCGAAGGCGCAGATGGTCAGACTACACTGGTGGATGACTCGGAATCACAGCAGGAGCAGCAAGAGGAACAGGATAGCGGGGCGGATCCGAAAAACCGCGGAAACCCAAAATTCCCCGTCGTCATCTTCAGCCACGGTCTGGGCGGGTCAAGGACGTCCTGCAGTGCGGTATGTGGCGAGCTAGCTTCGTTTGGATTTGTGGTGGTCGCCATGGAACATCGCGACGGCAGCGGCGCAAGGACATACGTCAACAAGATAGGCCACCAGGACTTGGACAGCCAACATCTCGACAGAGAAAAGCCGTCCCCCGAGAAGGACGCCAAGGACAAGGCTGCTTCAGACCTACGCAAACAAAACACCGACCCAAAAAACTACTACATGGTGGACTACATCTTCCCCAAAGACAATGCGCAGGATACATCACCGCACAACGCCCGCGGAGTAGACACGGAGCTTCGGAGCGCCCAGATCGACATGCGTCTGGCTGAGGTTGAAGAGGCCTTTCACGCACTGAGTCTGATAAATGACGGTCGGGGAGAGCAAATATTGGAGCAGAACCTCAGAAAGAAGGGCAATGCCGGTTCAAGTTCCAATGGGCTGGACGGCATCGACTGGGAGCAGTGGAAAGGACGTCTATACCTCGAAGGCGTCACCATGATGGGTCATTCCTTCGGCGGCGCGACGACGGTCCAAGCCCTCCGACTGGAGCGCTTCAACTGGATCGGCCAGGGCATCCTGCTCGACGCGTGGGGCCCGGCCACGCCCGAGGTGGTCCCGGGCCAGACCAAGACCGTGCACAAGCCGATACTGTCGCTCGGCAGCGAGGCCTTCATGCACTGGAAGGACAACTTTGACCGGGTCGAGCAGATCTGCCGCGAGGCTCGAGATGGCGGCGCCCTGAGCTGGATGACGACCATTCGCGGGTCGACGCACCTGTCGCAGACGGACTTTGCGGTCCTCTACCCCAATTGGATGTCGTTGTTCATGAAGACCATCGTCAACCCCAAGAGGGCCATCCACCTGACCATCTGCTCGGCACTTGAGTTCCTCAAGATCACACTGCCGCCGCAGCGGAGGCGGTACAACACCAGCACGTGGGTGGACGAGCAGCTCCTCAAGACCGAGGCCGACGACGACAGCAGAATCTCGTTTGATCATCGCCCCGATGACAAATGGGTCGCCGCCCGGCTAAAGATCCCCAACGAGTTCTCGCTGCGCGTCAAGCACTGGCTCGGGCGTCTGACGTGGCGCAGAAAAGCCGCCGAGGATGTGCCAAGGGATGCATCGGGAAAACCTCTTGCAGGTCTCCTGAACTGGGGTGCAGGAAACGAGATCTGGGTCCATCTGAGCCCCGACCAGGCCGACGTGGACCACTATATGGAAAGACACGACTGGCCGCCCGGCGAAGGAAAGCCGTATACCCACCAGTGTCCCGCCGTCTGATATGTTTCCTAGTCCCGGGGCTGACGGGAAATGGGGGATGGGGTGGCGATCATGATCTGCCGAGACTCTGCGAAACTCGGACCAGTAGTGGCCAGGAGGAATGAGGCACGATCGGATTCCGGGTAATTTTCGATCAGATCAGATCAGACTCAAGAGGCGTCAGTTTGCCCTTGGAGTGGTTCTGACACGCATGCACAAAAGAAGCCTTGTACTGTGCTATTAGCCATTGCATGTTTTTTGACCACTTAGCGTAGCGTTCAGCATATACAATGATGCCATCTGTTCCATGTAATTGTACAATACCTTTGCAAGTGTCGACTAACCCCCGGTACGCCGAGAGGTTCGAAGGGTGGGTAGGTAGTTAAACAGGCAGAACTGGGCATTGCTTACTTGAGGTAAGCTTGCCGACTGCCGGTGTGCCGCCGAGATTAAGTTGTCCACCTTGACTCAGAAATAGCAACAGAGCGCATACCCCATGGGGCCATTCCCCATACAGTCGAGCCAATGGCGATGGGCGCTGATTCCCTCATGCTCAGACCAGAGGTCGAGGTGTAGGCCATGCAGAGGGCGAGAGCGGGACGAAAGTGCGTTCCAAAGAGGAACGCGTAATGCCCAATATATAACATATTCTCTGCTGAGGCCGGGCCTCACGATTCCGGGGGCATTCCGGGGGCCTGGACACTGGTTGTGGCGGGGAACTATTCGCTCGCCTGCTGGCAAAAGTGGCTGGATAATGTCGTCGGGCCTGCTATGTCAACCAGGGAAAGCCAAGCGAGAAGCGAAGGAGCACGCGGTTTCCATAGCCGACGAACAGATTGGAGCCGAGTTCCTTTTCAAACATGTTTTTCTGTGCCATCACAGCATGCCAATCCGTCGAGCAAGCTACCCTGCCGAAGCTTGCCCTTGTCAAAAGACAAGACGAGCCTCAACACCTGGGGTCAGTGGGGAGCAGATTAGCCCAGGAACGGACCGTGACAGACCAAGACCCATGGAAGGTTTCCGGAAGTAACCCTCAGTTTTCGGGATGTTTAAAATTCTGAAGACCGCCTGGACTGCCCGGGAGTCGTGAAGATGCAGTCGTCGGGGCATTGACGTCGTATTGCTTCATTTGAGCGAAGCGTGAATTCGAATCCCGGTGAAGATCCGGGAGATGGTCAATCGCGATCGCAGTGTGGAGTAAACACCATCAGGAGCCAGGGAATACGACGCTTCTCGGAGCGAGCTGCACGACATGCAGAGAAGCTAAGGTAAAGCCAGGAACCCGCAGCTGCTGCATCGGAAAGAATCTTCTCCATCGAACGCGCCATCGTCGTGGAGAAAGGCGTGACATGTCCAGAATGCCATCTGGGGGAGAGAGCTAGTCCAGGAATGCACGAAATTCACTCCCCATACTCGTATGTACGGGATGCTGACCTAAAAGAAGAAAGGGAATATCAACTCACTCTGACCAAAGGTAATAATCGGTGTGCTACCGGAGGTAAGCCTTCATCCATGTTCAAAGACTGCGCAGCCAAGCTAGCGTCATCGTATTTAGCGATGAGTTTCCGGTGCGTAGTCTTCAAGCTCGATCATGAGCCGTCAGAATACCGCAACGGCACCTGAGCGGCACAGTTCTTCGGAGATATGGGTAGATGATGGGTATATGCCGAGCAGCACACTTGCCGGACTGTCGATCAGACGCCCGGTCGTCCTTCAGATTGTTGCCGCGTAAGAGCCCTCAATTCTTCCCCAAGCGCTGCCGGAAAGCAAAGTGGGAGCATGGATGATCTTTTGGTGATGGATGACGAACAAAAGACGACACTGGGGTTCCCGGCAAGTATAAACGAACAGGGCTAGGGCATTTGATGCGGAGGAGGAGGGTGGGGAACTTGTGCAGGTCATCGCATAATTGGACGATTCGCTTTCAAACAAGGAGAACAGACGAATGAATCGGAAAGCAAACAGCTGGAGATCGCTAGCCTCGTACCTGCCTTGCACCCGCTCCTGCCCTGCGTGGCCCCCATGTTAAGGTGTCGGTAAAGCCACCGTGCCGGGATTTCGCTCCCAGCATGTAATCCCCACATGGCAGAGGTCCGGCAACGTCTCTCGTCAGCTTCCCTCTACACAGTATCACACACCTCAACTTTGTACACTCTATCTGACCCGCGTCCGGATATCCATGAGGTGCCTACCGCTAATTTGCTCACGGATACGCAGTGCTGTGCTGTGTCACACCTCGCGACAGGTCATAATGTGGCACCGACGGGCAACAAAAAATAGTGTCGCTAACGGCGCTCACCTGAACACTACAGCTGCAGGATGCCGTGCCCGTCATCCCGAAATATTATACGGTCTTGGAGGTCGTCGTGAATGGTCAATATCTCGGAGTAGCACACAACTCAGGTTCCTGACTAAATCCAGTTTTCTTTCTTCTTAGACCGCCCGTGTTCCTCGCAGTTGATTGTGGCAAGATGCAAGCGCGAATGCCAGGTCAAATTCGTCCCCCCTTTCGCACATCCGGGACGTGGGTCTCGTTGATGATGTGCTTCTGCTTACTGTTATTACTCTGGGGAACGGGCAACGCAAGCATGTAGGATTATAATCTCTTTCTCTTCTAATTCCAGCCCTCATCTCACTGGTAGTTTAATGTAATAGCCGTCTGCTCGATTCCCACCCATCCAGTGAGTGTGACTCTGCAAGTCCACTCGCCTCCGGATGAAGAGCTGTGACAAGGCATTTTATCCGTCGCCCCAAACATCTTGCATTCACCCACAGCTGCGGCTACGCGCGCCAGTTTCCAAGTCAGTTTTTCTCTTCCGCTCCATTGCGTTCAAGAGGTCGTCACTGGGCCAAACCAAGATTTCCGACTTCTTCCAGCGAGGGGCGTTCCTGCCTTGATTACGTCGTCGACGGCGGAAACACGGCGTTTACCTTGCCGGCAAACCTCCATCGTGCCTGCCGTCTTGCACTCACCCAATTACTATTACATAGGTAGCTGGATCGCTCCTTCCCCAGGAAAGCCTCTTTGTGGGTGGGCTGCCGATTTGTTTTAACACCACCCTCCTCGCCCTTCTTTTCTCTTGCCCCCCTCAGGTCGCCCTGCTTTCCTCGCCGTGGCTACGGGAGCTTCCTTCATCGGCCATGGCTGAGGTTGAGAATACGGCAGAGGAGTCCTTGAGGGCCAACAGTCTCCAGCGGATGCTGGAGCTGGAGAAGAAGTACAAGGTACGTCCATCCACACACGGACGGCACATTACCCTGGTCGTTGTTTCTCCGTTGTTACAATGTGTTACCATGAACGCTGTCTGACCGTTGTTTCACTCTTTGCCAATAATAGTTGGAGCGATTGCAGAACGCTCCAGCATCTCCTCCCTCATCACCACCGCCAGACGCCTGCCAAGACCGTCCCTCTCTTCAGATTCGCCGTGCCGACTCGCTGTCTCAGCAGCAAAACTATCTGATGCTCAAAGCGGTTCGACGAAGCGTCGCTGTACCTTCGCTTTCTATCACCATCCCTCAACCTGATGGTGACCGTCAAGATAATGCATCCAGAGACAAGAGAGCCGAGCGGGAAAGCGAAGAGCATCATGTGGTAGATGGAAAAATGGTTCCGGAGCCCTTACAGAAGCAGGTAAAGTTTCTGGCACCGGACGACGACGAAGAGGAGATGTCGGACCAGTCGTCAATATGTCAGTCGCCAAGTTGGGAGGGGTATGGACAAAGGAAGAAGGATAAGAAGAAGGAAGCCGAAAGAAGGAAGAAAGAGAGGGAGCAAGCAGACAAGGAAGCAAAAGCAGCGAAACGAAAACTCGCCGCGAGACTGAGCAAGTCGCCGCCGCCAGCCACGAATGGACGCACCTCACGAGCCTTCGCCTTGGCGAACGGAGAACGCTCCATGTCCGATCCCTTGCTTGTCAGCCACCTCTTGCGGGAAAATCAGTTTACGGAGGCACCAGAAGAAATCCACAGGGTCGCTTCAACAAGCAACCTTCCATACCGGCCCGCAGTGGATGAGATCCTATCTGACTCGGAGTTACAAGGCAGACGATTTGTGGGCGGTATTAAACTGGAGCAGGAGAGGGAAGCGGCGCTTCAGGGCTCCATTCATTCATCTCAGTCATCGCCTTCTGCTCTTCAATTCAACCTCAGCATTAGCCCGGAGCCGCGGCAACAGATACGAAAGGCCTACTCTGCCGGGCCCGGTCAATCAATGGCACCACCGGCCGTGCCGAATCTTGGGAACGGGTCTCCACGCGAGGCATTCCCACCTTCCTCTTCGAGGACACCCATGCTGAGACACACAACTGCTCCTCTTCAGGGTCGCAGCAACGGACTACTGTCCAAGAGAAGAGATGCAGACGCATCATCAAACTCTACCCACTCAGAGGAGAGCAATGAGAGGGGCCGTCAGAGAGGCGGATATGTCCGACAACAGAGAGAGCAGAGCGCAGATCGGGCCTTGACTGGATTTGCATATGAACAAATGGTTGCCAACCCTAGTCTCAACTCCTCGTCCACACGTAGCAGCTCTCGGAATACGCAGCATACCAGACGGTCATCCCTCACACAGGAAGCGAAAGGTCTGGCAATGAAGCTCGCAGGTTTGAAGACGGCTACAGCGGCAACCAAGGGCGATACGGCACGGCATACTAGGACCGACAGCCAAACTGATTATTTCACGTTCATGCAGCAGGCCTACTCAACCCCAGGCCTTGACATGCTGTCAATGGGAATTACCTTTCCTGTTTCGCGGAAAAAGCAGAAGCGTCAGACTCCGGCGATTGACCAGGCCCCAGCTTCCGGAGCGCCTCCGTCCCGTGGAACAGCCCATACATCTCAATCGCAGGACGTTGCTCAAGCGCAGGACAGGCCAGTCACCGCACCCGGTTTGGGTAGTTCGAAGGAGCCATCAATTGGCGGCTCGGGCGTCAGTTATCAGACTAAGAAGGCTCGAAGCCTAAAGGACGCGGCGAAGGCAGCTTTCACCATTCATAGAGGGCCTCTGCCCACGACAGACGTGCCCAAGTCACCCCTGGCAGTGCCGCCTTATCTCATGCTTCGGACTCGTATGCAATCCCAACCTGTGGTTCCCACCACAAACGAAATGTCTTCCCTTGAACCTGCTGCTCTACCCCCAGCGTCCGAGACCAGCGCAGACTCTTCGAAAGTCACCAGGGCCCCAGAAGAGAGTTCCGTTTCGAACAACAAGATGCAAAGTGCTTCAACGCAGACTGACTCGTCCGACCCGATCAAGACAACCAACTTGGAGACGCAGCCCGGGAGCCGCGTGTCGGAGGGTTCGTCATCGTCGTCTGCATATGAGGATGGCTCGCCACTCCCTTCACCAGCAACTACCCCTGATACTTCACGGCCGCAATCCTCGAGAGGTCTGACAATGACTGTCGGTGAGGTTTCGAAGAGTACAGTTGAGTCTCACATGATACAGGATGATGAAAGAACGCTTCGCCAGTCATTGCAAGGTTCCAAGAGCTCCAGCACATCAAGCACTCCTCGTGAGCTTGACATTTTGGAAGTACGCGAAAGCCATGAAATGACAGAAGAGGACAGGTGGAGCAGGACAGCGCTTCCTCTCGATATTGACTTTGAGGCCCCAGATTTTGCGGTTTCTTTGTCGAATCTTGGCCATCAGTTAGGCAGCCTGGAAAGTGAGCTGGCGGAAACGTCTGGGGGAGCTCAGCCAACGATGGAGGAGGAACGCTCGGGAGATAAGAGGGAACAGACTGCGCATACCCGACCTGAAACCCACGAGCACGTGAGGACGGAACGCCATCAGCCGCAACTCTCCAAATCGTTCTCAAATCCTGATCTTGGCACTGAATCCTCGGAGAAGACCGGAGACATCGGCCTTGTTCAACAGGATATGGCTATTCCTCCTCGATCTAAGAAACGGGTTCAAGCTGCAAACCGCCCTAAAATATCAGCTGGAGATACGTTGTCATCGGAAGAAGAACAGGAACGGGAGAGACAACAGGCACAACAAAGCACACAACGAAGGGTGGATGAGCCGGTGGACAAAGAAATGAAGCGTGAGATACTGGCTGAAAAGGCGCGCGAGAGAGACGAATCAACCATGACAAGAGAATCAGAGCAAAACGACAGAGAAACCCTACAGAGAAGAGAGGCGAAGAGGGAGAGGAAGGCTCGGAAGGAACAACGAAAACAGGAGAAATCACGAGAGCCACATGATGCCCAAGGGAAAGAAGAAGCGCCCGAGCCTACCCCTAGCTCGATGAGCCGAAGCCTCGCATCTAGCTCGATCTCTTCGAGTAATTCCAGCTTATTGTCCTCTAAATTCCAGTCTCCGATGGAAGGCTTTGTGCCGTCCGCAGAATTCACCAGCAGTCCTTACTTTGTTGACTTCCCAAACCCGACGAGGATGCAAGCCGCAACATCGTCTATGGCAGAACCTGTCAAGGCTTCCTCTGCCACTCACACCGTTACCGAGAGGTCTGCGACGGCCCCTGTTCCCAGCAATGCTCCTCAGGCTCCGATCAAGCCTCAGGCACAACCTCGCACGCTCTCAGCGCCAGTAGGGATTCTTAAAAATACGACCCGTTCAACCTCACCGCCTGCGGCTTCACTCCTGGCATCTGCGACTCGACCTCCCGTTCTCTCAGCGCTTCCGAAGCACATGCAATTGCAAGCGGGGATGCCAGTACGGCCTCCGGTTCCCGTTGGGGAATCCCGCATGGTGCCAATTGCCAAGATGTTTGTCGAGTGTTGCAACTGCAAGTTCTACCATGACATGCCGTCCAAACTCTACGAATGCATGGCAAAGCCGGACGCCGTGGTTGAAGATAAGCTTTTGGGCATCTCGGGCGCTATCACTACCATGGTCAAGTGCCCTTGGTGCACGCACAACATGAGCACCAAGTGCTGTGCTGGTTATGCAGCGGTTGTTTACCTGAAAGAGAGGCTGCACTGAGACACCCCTTCAGAAAAGAAGAATGGTGACCACGAAGATCAATGAGAACACGCAGCATGGAGGAGTTGGGCAGACGTTGTAGCCTGTCGTTTCCCTTTGTTACTATTATTTCCATATGTCGGGAGCATATCTTCGCACCTGTTCAAAGCTTTTCTATGTTTGGCTTACTTTCGCCTTCCCGGCTTCTCGCCTACAAACAGATACGAAATTTTACCCTGCACAACCATGCATTTACCTCTCCTTTGTTGCAGCATCAGATGGCGGACAGGGAAAAGCCAGGCAGTTTTTGTTTTCTTTCATATCAGTCTTATATTCAAAATGATCCGTGCAACTGTAAGAATAGTATGGAGAGGCGTGAATTGGCTCGCACTCAAACAGAACAAAACCTATTAGTTTCGAGAATACTCAAGACCAAGAAAGCGCTGAACTGAGTTCGCGTTTTATGTACAAGAAGAATACGATTTATGATACTTGAGTTTTCTCGCAGCCGTATAGCTGTAAAGGCGTGTAAGATGTGGAACTTGTGAATAAGACAAACCCTTAGCATCAACGATGACAGTGTCACAGGTCGCCTTGACATGCATGTTGGGATGGCGGCTCTTCAACGCCAAGAGAACCTAAAATCCCCGCCTTTCAATCAAACGTCTATCGGGCCTTCTTCAAGCCTTCGAGAAGGCCTTGGGTGAGGCTTACGCTTCAGCGCGGGGTGAGCGGTAAGAGGAACGCGGTTCGATATTGCTCTGGAAGCCCCTTGGAGAGAGAGGTTGTTTACGAAGGCTGGGGCCAAAAGTGTTCAGGATCCCAAGCGCGGTATGGTCTGTGCATACCGTGCGAATCTTTACACTATCTCTTCCACACTGTATTTTGGCTGCAACCTGGATCCCGTAATAATTTTGGGCATCAATTGAGCATGCCAAAGAAACATTTTTATCCCACAATTCAATCCATTAATAATGTGACCATTCCCAACTACGTTATAAAGAGCCTAAAAGAACGGGGGAAAAATGACCCGCTATATAAAGAGCCAGGGATGGAAGAAGTTAAGGAAGAAGGTAAAGATGAAGAGGATGTAGTTGATCTTGACGATGTAGAATTTTTATGGTAGGTGTATTTGGAAGGCAACCCACTGTAATTACAGTGGGCAGGCCTAAGCCATTTTAGGTGCACTGTGTGGTCTGTGCGTGAATTAGGGGATCCTGAACACTTTTGGCCCCAGCCTTCGTAAGAGCCGGCAGTCCCGGTTCTCTCTGTGGACCCCCTGGGGGTAAGCTCAGTCGCTGCTTTGCTTATCTGATCAATCTCAAAATCTTATCAGTAAAACCTTATCGTGCGTGACGAAGGGAGTGACCGACAGCATCAAGCGCCCCACATCTTTCCGACTCACCAATCATTAAGCTTCAGGTGGAGGTGACATCACAGAGAATCGGGTTTTAGCTCGGCTCGGCAAAACATCCTCCACGCGAGTGGAAGCGGATATGCCCGGGGAAAGGCGAAAAAAAAAGTGCTTTGGTCGAGAATGTTCTTGCTAGGTTAATGACGCCGAGCTACGCAAACAACACGGGGCACTAAGCAATTGAGGAGTCAACCTGGGACCCTCCTCCTCCGGTTCACCCTCCGAACGACATACCATGCCTTACAACGCCACTTGAACACATCTGAATTGTTCATCAAAATACGCCCGTTTCCGCACGTTTGTGTGGTACGGGGCTTTTAAACGCAGTTAACGGAAACGGAAAACGGGGCACAAGGAAATTGAAGACGAACGAGCAAATGTCTTCTGCGCAAACTGCGCAACACCACCTCCCTACCATGAACGCAACTACACATTTTGCCAGCGGACAGAACCATGATAGGTTACATCATCACACTCATCATGGAGAGATGCCGCTGCCGACGCCGATGGACGACATCCCAACACCGCCCGGAGGTGATGTAGTAGAGATCACCGCCGTGCAAAAGATGTTGTCGGCTACCTCGGGATCTCTGCTTACTGGTCTACTCGGTACGTTTCCCTCCCCTCCCCTCCCCCTTACGTTTCTTTCTGAGCGCAGCTAATGTTGTGTGTGTGTATAGTGACGCCGTTAGACGTGGTGAGAGTACGATGGCAGTCGCAAGGCGTCACCCCTCAACCTTCTTCCGCAGCCTCCGCAGCCTCCGCAGCCTCCTCCTCTGCTTCTTCAGCGGCGACCGAGTTCCATAAGCTGGCGATGCCCAAAAACCCAGACGCGTTTCGGCCGTCTAATCTAGGGGTGACTGCGTGTTGCAGGGAAGTTTTCTTTATGAACAACAACTCCGAAGTATGCCTCGCCGGGGCCGGGAGGATCGGATCCGGAACCATTGGAGGAGGAGGTGGTGGTGCGGGTGTGGAATGCGCGGTGGAAGAGATGCAGGCGCGGACGTTCAACAGCACCATTGACGGGCTGCGCAAGATCGCCCGGAATGAAGGCTTCACTACCCTCTGGCGCGGCCTCTCGCCAACCTTGATCATGGCCATTCCGGCCAATATCATCTACTTTACCGGCTACGAATGGTTACGGTTGGACCCCAAAAGCCCGATCCAACGGACATTTCGGGATGAGCATGCACCGCTGGTGGCCGGTATAGCAGCCCGGACGATTGCGGCGACAGTGGTTGGACCCATCGAGCTGTTCCGGACACGACTGCAGGCTTCCTCCGGCTCAACTACCGGCAGTCACCTGAAGGATACCTTTAGCGGTATACGGGATATGGTCAACCAGCACGGCTACCGGTCCCTCTGGAAAGGGCTGACACTCACTCTGTGGAGGGACGTGCCGTTTTCGGGCATGTACTGGCTTGGATACGAGACTATCCGAGGGAGACTTACAGATATCCGGGAACGGAATAGGGGGAGGACACTCGACTTAGAAGGAGATACTAGACTTAGAGCAAGAGGGCAGGCGAGGCGAAGGAGCCAGAGCAGGGAGAATCATACCGACACATTCACCGACTCCTTCGTGGCAGGAGCATTGAGCGGAGCGTTTGCCAGCGTAGCGACTATGCCGTTTGACGTTGGAAAGACGCGCACACAAGTCTACCGAGACTCAACCACCACAGCAGCGGGAGGAGGTGCCAAGACAGCTGCCCCAGAGGAACGGACCATGGTACGCCTGCTCTGGCACATCTTCAAGACGGAGGGTGTGCAGGGGTTATTCAAGGGGTGGATCCCCAGAACCCTAAAGGTGGCACCCGCGTGTGCCATAATGATTAGCTCTTATGAAGTGGGCAAGAGGGTGTTTAGGGGGATGAACGAGCGGGCTCTGATAGAGGCCCAGCAACAACAACAGACGAGGAGGGATACCCAAGACTAAATAAACCGACACTACTTACTCGATATGTTTTCAGCATTCTTCTTTGGTTTTGCAAAATCTGTTTTGGCATTTTTGGGTTGGCTTTTTTAAAAAAAAAGAAGCTTTGCATGCATGCGTCGGCGTTTATCAGAAGGGGTTTTTTTTAGGGAGGTTACATGTCGTTTTTGTGTGTAGGAGTACGAGGACGGGGATAGAATATTGCCAGTACGACGAGAGAGGTGTATCATTACCAGACAAGGCAGAAAAGAAGACCTGAGCTCGGTGGTAAGTTACCTTAGATTAGAAACACTCAGCTTATATAACTGTACCCATATATCAAAATATTACTAGAACTTAATAACCGCAACTCATAACGACCCTCTCTCTGTGGCGACTTTGCAACATGTATAGGAAGGAAGGGAGGGAGGGATGATGGAGAACCCACCATCGAATGTCTAATTGCCACACATAGATGTGTGAAACACTTTTTCGTTAGTGGAGTTGTCCAGGTGTGTGTGTGTGTGGTTTTGTTGCTGTTTTGTCTTTTGTTCTTCTTCTCGTGGATCTCACCGTTTCCCCCCTCCCCACCTCCTTTTCAGCTTTCAATGAATGCCATATACATGTACATGTACCCTTTGCTCGTCAGTGGTGTCGATATAATACCATTTACATACACTATATACAGACTACAGACTAATTTTGCCGCGATACAGTTCTCAGAGCAGAGCAGAGCCAGATGCCATGCCCGAGTTCTATTCCCCTTTTACTCTCTCTCTCTCTCTCATTCTCTTTCCCTTTCATGTTTTGTTTTATCTTCCCTCTCCCCTCTCCTCCCGCGTTATCACCCGACGCTTTACTTACTTACTCCCGTAACTAGAACTAGACAAACAGAAAGATGGACACACACTTTAACAGGATATGGCATTTATGCTGGATATTTTCCCTCCTTTCTCACACACCGGTAGTAGTTACATCGAGGGCGCGTCTTTCCATGTTGGAAAAGAGTCGTGTGTTGTATTGTCTCGGGAAAACAATTAAAAGAAGCATCCGCCCCTAACGGGTGTTCCTTACTCAGCTTCAGTTAAAATATATGCTAAGATTGGAAAACAAGCGACTTCGATATAAGCTAGATAGTTATAGTATTCCATTGCACACGTAGCATTGCTTCCCCCTTTTGCGTCCGTCCCTTTGCTTTGCTCGACGAACTTTGACTGACGAACTTGACTGCTTGCCTTGCTTGCTACATAAATAAAGGTATCTTTCGCACACAGCTTTTTCTAAGTGGTATCATACGAAACAAGAAAAAATAAGAAAAGGGTGTGCGCGTGTGCGTGTGTTTAGTAGAGTGCTCAAAACAGACAAAAGACAAAAGACATCCCTCGCATGTCGACGGTATTAGGCGAATATGAGAAAAATGGTATTACGAATGTCGACTGCGAAACCCTTTTCCCGTGAGGTGCTGTGTGAAGATTCCCCCCCAATTTAAAAATAAAAATAGTTCAAGAAAAACCCTCAGGCCGATAAAGTCGAGCAATGAACGTTTTGAAATTCAATCGACGCAGTCTTGTGTTAAGCAGTTCCGCGGGCGGTCATGTCATGCACGCGCAGCATCACAACTAGCGACGGACGGTAGGTGCCGGAGCGGCGCCAGGTCCGTTAGTGCCCTCCAAGTTTCCGGTCAGCTCCGCGACTCTGGCCTTGATACGAGCGACACGGGACTCGATTGCTATTGCTCTGGTTAATAAATTGCCCTACTTGAGATGAAGATACTTGGAACAATTACTTACTCTCCTCAGCACTTGTGTCACCATCATCATCCACGTGCTTTGCGGGGGCGGCCGGCTTCTCATCGGGCTTTTTCTGAGCAGCCCGCTCCGCTGCGTTCTTGCGAATCTGCGCCCATCGGTCTTGCGGCGAGGCAGCCGACACAGGGGAGACGGGCTTCGGCGCTGGGGCCGTGGCCTTTTCAGGCTCCGGCTCGGACGATGCTACCGGCGAACGAGACGGGTGTCTCGCGATAGGGGGAGGCACCGCCTCATCCACATCATCGGTACCTTCATCGGGAACGAAGGCAGGCTGGTCAAGGAGAGGGCCCTGATCAAAGCGAGCGAACTCGTCCTTGGCCTCCCGAGCGTCAGCCGTGTTGATGCGGGAGGCATCCTCAGGCGCAGATGGCGCATATGCCGGCCCAGACTGGGGAGCAGCAGCAGCTGGTGCTGCTGCTGACGCAGGCATGGGGTCCGAAGGCTCCTCTCTCGGTGTCATAAACTGCGTCTCCTCGCGCTCCATGGGAGGCTTCGCCGGTGCAACTGGCTGAGGCGCCGGAGCAGCAGCAGCGACAACAGGGGCCACAGGAGCCTTCTCAGCTTCGGCAACCATCGTCTTGACCTGTTCCGCAGCGTTGTCCGGAAGCTTGGACGCCCTCTTGTTGCGAGCGAACAGTCTTCTGAAACCAACGCCACCAAGGTTCTTCTCCTTGTGAAGCTTCTTTTGCTGCTTCTTGCTCTCTGGACTGAGGTCGGGCTCAGGAGAAGCCATGTTCTCGCGCGCCAACTCCAAGCTTTCCGTGTCCTTGGGCGGGGGCAGCGGGACGGTGCGAGCAGCATCCGAAGGGCGCTCGATCGGATGAGCATCCTTGGGTGCCTCAATGGCCTTTTCTGTAAGCTTGGCCGGTCCAGCCTCCGCATCCTTGTCCAGGCGCGTGACCAGGGGCGACATGGGAATGACGGTGACTGGCGAAGGCTGAGGGAGCAGCGACGGCGACTTGGTCGGCACCTCTGGCGGGCGGTCGTGACCATTGGTAGCAGGGGCAACATGGCCGTTGGTCTGCATAGTTGCGCTTCCCAAACCGCGACCTGCGTTTGTGTTCGACAAATAGGCCTCACGGATCGCCTCCTTGTCGTATTTGTTGGCCCATTTCACCGCTGGAGATGCTTCGCTGAGAATGCCTGGCTGAAGCGTAAGAACGCTGTTAGTCTTCTCCGCCATCACGTCGGTGTCGGCCCTTCCTCGCCGCTCCTGAGCCTGCTGCGCCTGTTGCTTCTCCCGAGCCTGGAGTTGCGCGGCCGCAGCCTGGATCTTGGCCTGCTGGTCCGGGCCGATGCTGGTTCTGCTAAAACCCATCGTGCCGCTCGGTCTCAGAGAGCCATCGCCCTTGTCTAGCGCGTGCTTGCCAGTCGACTTTCTACGGCTGACGCCTATTGTCTTGCCCCGACGAGTCCAGCTGAAGAAGCTCTTCTTCTCAGCGATGTAGGCGCCATCCTCAGGCTCGGGAGCAGCGCCCTTGACCATCTCCTCCATCACGAGCCATCGACCGGTCCGAATGATGGTCTCAACAACGGCACAGCGCCCAAAAGCAGCTTTCCTCTCCGTCGTCTCCTCGGGCGCAAGACTGCTTATCCACACCCACCAAAACGCGTCATCCAAGTCGAATCGAGAGATGCTTGCAAGTTCACCAGGCTCAAGGTGTCGTTCAGACTCCAGCCTGGGCTTGTGAGACTGCGAGCTGCGTTGGCGGACTGTCGTCTCGATAGGGGGAAGAACCTTGTCCGGCGGCAGCAACATGTTTGATGGGCTGTTCGGCCCATCATCCACAAAGCCAGACGAGAGGAAGTCTGCCCACGAAGGCGTGGTGGGTCGTCCCAGTCCATTGCCCGACGCCGGCGTAGCTCGCAAGCTCTGCTGTCGTCGAGTCGCGGCCATCTTGGAGTCGTTCTCTTCATCCTCTTCCTCGAGTGCCTGCGTGAAACCAATATCTTCGAATCGTGACCACGAGGCGTCGCGAAGGCTTGTGGAGATCTTTGAGCTGGACACGGCCTGTGACTGATTCGCTGCAGAGATCGCCCTAAGAACTCTGCGACACTCCTCAGTCAAGGCTTGGACCGGGTCCTCGTACTCTGACCATTCTCTCAACGCCCTGTCCTCGTCGCGGTACTGGAAGTGATTAGCTCGCCGGAGAAGCGCGAACGGCGTAGGCGAAACAGTGTCGACAATCATCACGACTTTGTTGGTCGACGACTGCATGAGCGCTGGTCGCTGGGGCGGGTATTCCGTCTCCTGGAGCAGCTTCTGCAGAGACATCGGCAGCAGGGAAATGGCACCCAAAGACGGCGGAGGCGCCAGCGATCGAAGGTATGCGAAGAAAAGGTGACTGGTTGCATCCGCGGCACTATTGATTGTTAGTTTGCCCCCAGATTCAGTCCCAGATTCGAAACCATTGCTCACCTCAACCATGACTTATAGCCTCCTTCGAAGCCGTTGGTCGTATCTTTGATCTCAAAGGCCCACCATGCTGCCATTCGGGACAGCTTCCGCCCGCCGAAACCGTTCGTTTTCCCATGAGCTGCGATGGCTGATAATAGATCGAAAAAGTTGAAGATAATTTCCGATCGAGTTTGGCTGTCAACACTTAACGGAATAAAGGTCTTGAAAGAATCTCGAGCCATGTTCGAGTCTGCAAGAAAACGAGTCAACAAATTTCCCTTGACGGATACGATCCAACCGACATCTCGATGTCTTGCTTACCTTGCTCTCCGACCTTGAATAGCTCATATGAATCCCAGCCAACCACACCTCCTTGAAGTCTGCTCCAGCACCATTTAATGACTCCTGAAATGACCTACGCGCTTGTCAGTATCCCGAAATCAACGTTACCGCGACAAACGTACCATTGGCTCGGTCATTCGCAGCTCCTGCAACAGGGCATCGCCTCGCAATTGAGGGCTGCCATCGAAGAAGTGTCGCACAAATGTGCGAACGGCGCTAGGGTCTGAAGTAGGCCGAAAAGGCAATAGAAGAAATGGGAGATCAAGAGCTGGAGGTTAAGCGTCAGCTGAGATGCTTCGCACAAAAGCATGCGGGGGCCTGCAAGGGCGCCGCAAGACTGCTGCGAAGCTAGTCGAGGGTGCTTGCAGCATTGCCGAGATTGATGTCATACCTCGACTTTTGAGCTCCTCCGTGCAATGCCGTATCAATTCTTGAACCTCCTCTGGTTCAACTGTCTTCCGGGTCCACGCGTCTTCCCATCGCGGCTTTTGTGGGAGCTTCTCGGACAGCTGATCTAGCTGGGCGTTCTTCTTGTTCTTGAGTTTGGGGAGGCCATCTCTGACCTTGAGGCGGGAGAATAGACTCGGCATTGTCGCTGAGTGGGGACGGCGTATTTAGAATCAGAAATCGAACGCAGTGTAAGACATTCGACGGGTATGGGTATTGAGAATACAAAAGAGACGAGAGCTCGAGATTAGGGTCGCGTTTTGTTTGAGCGCGGTGAAAATATGGTTTGCGACAGGGTGCTGCTGCCAGAAGAGCAAAAAGAAATATTTCGGATCGCGAGCTGAGCTGAACAATTGGCGTTTGAAGTGGCAGCAGTTCTGTGCTCTAGTTCTTGATGTGAAGAGTGAGTGGTCGAAGTCAAGGATAAACGTGCTAGTAGAAAACGAGGGCCGGTCAAGGGTATCGAATAGAATAAAATAAACCGGACGCTGGGGAAGAGGTGTAGAATGTGAAGAGGAAGAAAACTGGTGATGTATCAAAAGTGGGCGTTGAGAAGCTCTTCAGGGGCTTGCGATCGCAGTCAGGTAGGTCGAACCCAGGAAATTGCTTCACTGGCGGGGGTACCAGTAATTCAAGCCCGAAGTACTTTTTCGCCGGGACTAGCCGCGAAGAGCTACTTTATGTCTTGGATGTACCACAGTAGCCCAGACTGGGGTTAGTCGCTGGGCCTAATTGAGGGTGCTAACGATTTCCTACAACCCTGTTCAGGAACAGCACAATTGGTGTGGTGTGCACACGGCTGGGAGTTGTGTTCCGATTGATATAATATTTTGAAATGAAGGGCCATCTCTGGGCGCGAAGAGAACGCCGCATAGGAAGCCCGCAATCAGCCGTGCTAGCACCAGACCGCATGCATACAATCCATGTGCAGCTGCGTACTACGCTGCAGAGTCTGGAGAAACTGGAAAGGCAGTCCAGTCGGTAGCTTTGCTGTTGAGTTGGCTTGTCGTCTTGTCTTCAACGGGTCCGAAGTTGCAAACGCTAAGCGAGTCTTCCAGGTTTGCTGCGCGGGTTTAGCTTGAGATGCTGGGCTGAAGTGGGCTCCTGCCTGACACTGCCGTTGAGTGGGGAGCCGGTGAGAAGTGGACGAAGAATTGGAAGGCGCGATGTCTCCCCTCGGAGCTGTTCGCTATCGTTTCGTCCTGGGTCCACAGTAGGCTATCTTGAGGCTTTGAAAAAACCTTCGACACAGAGGTGACACAGAACGGGATCGCACTAATCGCTGCACACCGTGCTATTTCTTTTAAATTGATATAATACTCAAGGATGCCCGGCATTGGTGTGCACAGGACCGTCGAAACGAGAGCAAACAGCGCGACAGAACCCTTTGCCTAGGACTTCGCATCGACGCGACAGCAGCTTCGAACGACTGGACAGCCTTCCCCGCGTCATTCGCTCCTCAATCTACACCATGTCACGCAAACTTGACGCTGTCCTTCCCACTTCACTTTCGGCACTGCAGCCGAGGGACACCTGCTGTGAATCTCGAGGTACCGATCTGGCGGGGCCGGTAGTCGCAAATCGTTCGGTGAAGCAGCGCACTTTTCGTCTTTTCACTCCTTCGGGTCGTCTGGTCCTCTTTCTACTCAGCCACAGAAACGATGTTCTTCAGCTATCATCGTCACTGAAATAACCTGCACGACTCCGGATCCCCCATCGCCGAACCCGGCGAGAAGTTGCTTTTGCAACCAGTACCGCAAATCAGTTGTCGCTCAAGGTGGGGTCTCACAAAGCCCAGGTACATACCTGAATCATAATGGCCCCTTATTTTCCGTAACATCCCACTTCGTCCCTCATAGCAGCCCAATGCGCTTGCAGGATGCATGGTTTTGGTCAGTGCCAACTCATCCTGTCAAACCCATCACCATTCCTGGTCAACCAGCAGTGATCATGGCAGGCCTTGCGCGATCATTGGCCACTAATCTGTCAAGCTTGCCCCGGCAGGGTCTCTTGATCTGGGTTCTGCGCTGGCATGGCGTTTACCCTTATCCATTAAGACCGCAAGGCGGAGAACCTCTGCAGTCTGCGCTGTCATTCTTGCATCTTCAATTCTTGCATTAGTAGGGTAAGTGCTTCTTACATCCAGCCAACCAGCCTCGAACGCATTGCTCTGAGACACGGCTAGGAACTGACCGCCTGTTGGAGTTCGAGGTTGGAGACACGGCACCTCCGCTTTTTGCTTGAACTGGCCGGTGGAACGACGGCGCTCGGTATCTGCCTCGTCACTGACACCCACCACTTTCTCTACCCATCGGCATTGGGTCGTGCGTGTCGCTGCTCTCCCACTCGCGCGGTAGGCGGCCGAGGACTCTCAGTCAGGTGTGGGCGGTCGGAGACTTGCCTGCATTAATGCCAAAAACTAGGGCCTTGGACCTGCATGTCTCTGCTGCAGGCCGTCGACAAAAGCTTGCTTAAGGCCAGTCCATGCATCATCGACAATCAGTAGGCTTCCGCCGTAGCGACCAGCTCACAGCATGCACACAATGACCCCATGCTGCGAGATAACGTGAGTGATTTCCGGAGCTTTCAAGTTTAGGTATGAACTATACTCGGGCAGTACAGGGACAGCAGTGCGAGAGTGAACCTTGGCCTTATTGGCCTCAGGTGAACCCGCTGATCTGGTAATCCTCCACAATCTCCAATTATCCGCTTTGGATTCCCATGCAGGCAGGCAGTCCGCATCTTGGTAATCTACGATCCCGTAGCTTTCCGGCGATTTTCTTGTCTCTATTCGATATCTTCTCTCATCTTTCAACAGCTCGCGACAACACACGGCATGAAGATACGGGAGGGGTCCATTACCCGGCCTGTCGCAAACTGGCCATGTAAGACCCTTGATCGACGGGGACTGACCAATCAAAGCCTGTTATCAGGCGGGCCACTTTCCCGTCTAAGGAATCTGGAGGCACGAGCTTTTGTCGTCACAACTTCTCGATTGGCCTTTCATCAGTTGGAGGACGCTCGTCCAGCAGTTGCGCTGTACAGGCTGGGATGCCTCATTCTCTTCAATGCTGCTGTTTTTTTTGTGTTACGCAGTAAGTTATCCTATGGACAATAGGAATACGCTTTTAACTACGTACCTGTTCATGACAGCCAGCAGGCCCATAAATTATTAACTTTTTGGTTCAAAGGCCTCGAACGTTCTTTCAACGGGCACCAGCTAGAACCCCCTCAATATATAGCTTGCGAGGGAAGATCCGCTTATTATAGTGCAAAACTTGTATCCGTAGTCTGTATCTTGTGTCCTCCGCACGATACCCCAACGCCGGAGCGCCGGTAGGTATCCACGTTGTAGATCGCGTTCAACTGCACACCCTAACTATTAGCGGAGTGGAGTTGTCAAAAAGTCAAGTGCGTTACGCTAATAAAAAGTGTAAGCTTCGCCATGATGTCATATGCTTTCAAACCTGAAGCTTTTGCAGAACAGGGCTCGGAATCACGTACGGGAGCTTTATAGGAGTATTGTCATCGAAGAAAAAGTCAAGTTGCACACGCGGCACTACTTGTGAGCACTTGTTTCGGAGACCCTTCCGTCGGGGAACCTGGGTAATCGTTAATACTTGAGGTAATCGTCCGAAGTCCGGATTACCGGAGTCTTCAGTCCGCGTCGTGTGTGTGTGTGTGTGCGTGTGTGTGAGACATACATATATATCCAATGTATTATGTTCCGGACACAGAATACAAACCCAATGACGAGAAAGGACATACATAATTAGAATAAGCTCACCCATCTAATTCTAAAACAGGTGCCCCAAAAAAACTGGGCCAAAGGCGAAACATATGTAAACTTGTTATCCAATCCAATCCACTCAAATACATACATGATTTGATACCCCCCTTTCTCAATACTATATCTCCTCGGGCACGCTCCTCGGGCACGAGCACGACAACTTTTCTTTGGACAACTTCTTGCTTGAAACCTTAAGCAGTCAACTGTAAGCTATGGGGTGTCTCTGTTTTATTTGTGAATGACTATAGGCTACGTACTCCACAGTTGTTGTCGGAGGAGGCGGGACATACATACATTTGCCATCTAAATCCGCTAATATTTATAGTTACACACTACAACGCCGTATCCATATATACCAGACTAGTGCTATGTACTAGTTCATTCATATGAAGGGGCGTTTTCAGCTTTACTAGGTCCCACTCTGAAACGGAAGAAGTTGAGCTTAGGTCAACTAGATAGGTACCCGACCCGACCTTCTGCAATTTTATTGTCGGGATATCGGATCGGAAGTAATTGCCAATAGTACCAGCCCAATGGATGATAACGAAATCCGATACTAATAAGCCTCATACTCACATACCTACCTGAGTGAGCAGTGTAAAGAACCGAAGCATAATCCTAAAAAAAAATAAAAAAAATCCATCCATTGGAAAAAATACCTCATGTATATGTATAGTACAGTACACCGTTTACGCCCCAACCTGAGGGTAATCTTTGCCAGATCCTGACCCTCTTGAACAAACACGACAATGCTAGTATGTATATAATGTGTATCACATATAAACTCCCAGTCCATCTATGTTATCCACAACAAGACATTAAGTCATCCCAGACCAGAACAAGTCAACACACGACATCCAGTCCAACAACATACATATACACAACACATCTTCTAATCCGAAAACGTGTCCCACGCCAGCGGTTACCCATACTCTATAACACTAACGTCCCTCACCACACTCAACAACCCGCCTCAACCTTTTTATTGAGATGGTTTAAGGATACTCATCATCCTGCAGATCCTCCTCGGTCGGGATATCATTCTCATCCACCTCATCCATCTTCCTCACCGTCCCCGTCCCCGTCCCCGTCTTCTTATTATTATCCACCACTTGCGACTTTAATTCATTAGCATCCACCCCTCGAGCGACAGCAACCAATACCTTCTTGGCAATGCCCCCGTCCACCTTCTCCTCCTCTACCTCCCCTTCCACTTTCTTCTGTTCTCCTTCATCTTCAGTCTCATCTCCATCTGCCTTCTTCTTGGGGAAAATACTGCCCCCCGGGGTGAGCGCCCAATCCACCACCCCATCCTCCCCATACCTCGTAGCCAACCACTCATTAGCCCCCTTATAATGCCCACAGGTATAGTACCCCCTGGCCGCTGACAGCGGACTGGGGTGCACCGCTCTCAGGACTAGATGTCTCTTCGCATCAACCTTCTGCACCCTCTTACCCGCCGGAGTGCCCCACGCCATAAACACCACCCCTCTCGTCCGTTTCGCCGCCACGAGATCGATAATCTTCTGTGTGAACTTCTCCCAGCCTCTGTTTGCATGAGAATTCGCCTCGTGCGCCCTCACGGTCAAGCAGGTATTCAACATCAACACGCCCCTATCCGCCCAGGGCGTCAACAACCCCCCTCTATTCGGGGGTGGGTTGAACAGTGGATAGTCGTTCTGCAACGCGATGTACATGTTCTTGAGAGACGGCGGAGCAGGTGTCGGGGGGCGGACGGAGAAGGCGAGGCCGTGGGCTTGGTTTACGTTGTGGTAGGGGTCCTGACCTAAAATGACGACCTTGACGGTGTGAAAGGGTGTGTGCCGGCTCCTAACAACGTAAGACAGACAGACATACACATTAGCAAAAGGGGGACACAGTGGGACACAGAAAGGGGGACAGGGACATACCAGCTATACACGTCCTCCGCGGGAGGGAACCATTTCCTCTTGGCATCCGTCTCTCTCTCCAGGAACCGTTTCAGCTCCAGAAACTCCCGAGATACCAACTCGTCCTTGAGATGCATGAACCAACTCTCATGCAGTGTGTCGATCTCGAGCTTCAGGAGAGACTGCTGCTCGGGCGTCAAGGTGGACGCCCATTTTTGCTTGTCGAACTTTGGTGCGGCATCGGTACCGGTGGTGGAAGAAGAAGAAGAAGAGGAAACCTTGGGCGCGCTAAAGAACGCGGTGATGGAGCTGTTCGCCTTGGGTTTCTTGGGATCGGAGGAGCCGAATTGCGTGGCCGCCTTTCGCTTCAACGTTGGCGACATTTTTTTAAATTTTTTTTTTGCTAACCAAATTTTGCCGTTGACCACCGTTACGGAAGGTTTGTAAGAGGCTGTAAGAGGCTGTAAGACGGGAGGGAAGGTGGAGGAGGAGGTGTGGCCGGTGAGAGTGCCCGGTGATGAAATCGCCCGTTGTGTTGGAGAGGGTGATGTGACGAAACGGCGAATAGAATTATACTACTGCCCGGTCTAACTAGTTAGTACTACTACGAAAAAGAAGAGCAGCCAGCCGTACGAGTACGAAAAAAGACGAGAAAACGAGAAAATGAAAGAGGGCAATTGATCGTAAATAATTTTGACAAGATTTATTACTGAATCCTCAATAAAAAGTTGGGATTGAGTGTGGTGCACCGTGCAGGAAAATGTGAACTCTTCAAATTCAAGGAACCGAATTGACCTGACCAGCGTTTGCAGTTGCACTGCACCAGGGTTTTACAGCGCGTACGGATCCGGGATTGTACTGTACGTGGGTAATGGCCCCGGGGGTTGCCAAGGCAGGGCGGAAGAGCGGGTGGGAAAATGCTAGCTAAGGTAAGCCCTTTCCTGAGTCGGAGAACCTGCCTGGAATTCAACTGAAGAAAGAAAAAGCGCGTCTCTACGCGGTTTTTTTGGCGTGTCACTCATTGCCACTTCAATTAACGCGTAAAATGCAAGGTCCGGGTTGCAACGGCAAGGCGCGGCGCGGCGGCGCGCGTGGTCATAGAACAGAACAGACAAGAGCGTGTTTGCCGGATCTAACTGGCAGGCAACAGAGTAGGCAGGTTGTATTACAGGGCTGCACAAGGCAGGCAAGCGCCCCCCTACTACCGAGCCCAGCTGAACGGGGAGGTGCAAAAACCCTTCCGGACGCGTGCAAGCAAGCGAAGAAAACGGAAAGATATTTGTTGGTGTCCCTGCAACCACTTGGACCCGATAGGTTTTTTTTTCTTTTCTTTTGTGAATCCTTCGACAGACAATTTTAAAAGTTCGTCACGCGGGCTGGGCTGGAAAAGAGGCGTTTCTCGACCCCGGGCCGGGGAAGGGGGGAACCATGCCGGTCTTTTACTTTCTTCAGCTGCAGCTTGGTCAATCCCCGAGACTGTGCATTGCTCATCCTCATCAAGCCACAGTGCTGCTCATCTGTCAAGTTCGTAAAGAGACATTCGGAAGAAAGCTGTGTAACGGATAATAGCAATGCCAAACTTTTTCTATTTCGCAACGTCCCAACGCCAAAGTAATGCTATGCTTTACGGTAAGTATTACCAGTTAATACCTAACCCACACACGCATATGTAGTGCGCCATATTTTTATAAAGAGATCCGAGTAATATAGTACAGCATCCCATTAGATATCCCTGACAATCCAGTTACCAACCATCTCCCTGTTCTTTTGGTTACCCCTTGTAGGCAAGCCACGCAAAGAAGAGCACCGCCATCCAGGCAACCCGGTACGCCGTGGTCCAGAACTCTCTCAGCACGAGGCTGGTCTTCGAATTGGACCTTGACCGGCTGGCAGGCTTCCACTTGCCGCCATTGTAAGATTGATCATCGTCGCTGTCGGTCTTGATCTCGATCCTGGGAGCTCGTGACTGCCCGCCCCAACCCCATTTCCCAGTGCCAGAACTCTTGGCACGTCCATGATGACTCCGCTTGTAGCTGGCCTTTGGGCTGGCGAGTGGAATGGCGTTGCGTGCCTGAGAAGCTAGACCGTTCGCTCTGACACTAGGAGTAAACGAGCCGCTCCGATCTCGCGTGCCGCTGTTGGTGCCATAACGTGAAGACGCCGAGGATCCACCTGCCGGTCCCAGAGCATACTCGTCGTAATCCTCCACCTTGGCCTTGAACACGGGCAAGATGGTGAAGTTGCTGTTAGGTTCCGGGTCCAGAGCAAACGGGGTGAGCTTCAGGACCGGAACAAGCACGGCCCTGACAGCCAGGACGGCAAGACACAACAAGGCAAAGCCGATATATCTGAAATATGTCTTGTCCTGGGTGGGGAGCAGGCAGAGGTGGGTCTGTAGTGTCGGCTTGCCCGCGCCCAAAAGCGGCTTGCCGTCGGCGCCGATGGGGTTGTACATGCTGACCATGAGGAAGGCCGGAGTAGGCACGCCCATGGCCATGCTGATGCTTTTAACCGTGATCTCGGGAACGTTGCCCTGGTTGGCCGCGTGCTTGAGCTCGCAGTAGTCGTGGTCATCCCCAGAGAAGGCATGGACGACGTTGCCGACCTTCTTGACGAGCATCACCGAGTCGTCCTCGTTCAGCACGTTCTGATACTGGTAGCCCCGTGTCACGCTGATGGCATTACGGTCGTCAGGAATGACGGGCCCTTCCTGGCCCTTTGGAGGCTTGGTTGGCGGCCAGTGTTCCCGCAGCGGGCCGCACGGCGTGCCAGGTGGCCGGTACAGCGGAACGTGCGTGAGGAGGATGGTAGGTAGCTCAGGGGCACCCTCGGGGAGGGTTGGCCGGTTCTTGAAATCGGCCTTGTCCAAGTCCTCGATCCTATGTTCGAACTTGACTTCAGGCACCTCGCCTCGCATAAACCGCAACTCCTTCTCAACCGCCTTTCCTTTCGTCCACTGCACGTCGTCGAGGAAGTGTTCCGTCGGCTTGTAGATGTTGCTTAGATCGTAGCCCCCAGACACATCCGAGGAGCGAGCGCTGAGCGAGACTGTGTCGACGGACACAAACGTGTGGTTCCCTATCACATCCACACGGTTGCCCTCGCCAAAGTACGCCTCGAATCGGTCCCGCACCGGAATCTTAATCTCGGCGCCGAATCCCAGATCGTGGTTGCCCGGCAGGCTGGCAATCAGCTTCCGCCTCTTCTGCGCATTCTCAGGGCGCCTCCCCGCCTCTACCCAGGGGCTGAAGAAGATGTCGCCAAACCTGGCATATTCCCGTAGCCAAAAGTCCTCGCCGTACTTTCTGTTCCACGACTTAAGGTACTTCTGTTCGTTTGTAGGATGGGGACCCCATTCCGGATCCTTGAACTCGCCATGCGCCGTCTTCCACTCCCTGCCTCCGTCGAACAGGTCGCCCAGGAAGAATATGGTCTCGGGATTGAGCTGCCATTGCAGCTGGTTGTAGGATCGTCGGAGGTAGTTATCGGTGATCAGGACTATCAACGGATTTATCGGCCACGGCCGCCCGGGATATGAATGCGGATCGATGAGCTGCGGGTCGGCGACTAATATGAGATGGTGTGGGTTGGCGCCGGCAGGCTATGGAGCGAATGCGTTAGACCGACCAAAAATCAGGCATCACAAGGTCAATATCTGTGTTTGTCTTACCCATTGTTCCCAGTTACTCCAACGACACTTCTCCACCTTGGAGTGAAACACCCATCGCTCGCCCCAGAGCAGCAGCACCACCCAGAACGCAACGAGCAGGTGCGGGAAGCTGAAGAGACGGTGCCAGGCCAGGTTCTGCCGCAGACGACGCGCCGAAAAGACCATCGCAGCGACTACCATGTGACGACCGCGCTCGTTCCAAAACCTCCAAAGGCGACGCACACCCTGTGCTGTCAAGGTGCGCAGGTCTTCGAACAGCGACGTCGAGTTCGGATCGGGGTAGGGCCAGGCCGGCAGTTGCTGCTGCTGATAATGGCCGCCGTGGTGGCCGTGGGAGTGGTACTGGTTGCCATTGCTAGGCGCCATGACTGCGACGACGACGAGGTCCTGTTGCAGCCATGGAGCAACCCTTACGTTACGTCCCTCCCTCAGCTTTGCAGGGGGGAAATGTTCGATTCTGGGTAAGCGTGCGTTCCACAGCACCCAACGTGGGAAGTAAGGCTTGTCGTAAGCCGAAACGAACTCGCGGGTTAATGCACCCTATTTTTCACTGTCGCGGAAAGCTGCCCCGTCTGACGAGCACTTCAAACTGCAATGCGCCCGATGGGAGGGATGCGACCTGGACCTGGTCGATTGGAGGTTGATCGAATTGGTAATGCAGGGGTCGTGCAGTTTAGTAGTTATACAGTATTGACAGGTGTTGTCAGCCGATTTGCGTGCAGGAACCACCCAATAATGTTCAGCTCGCTTTCAGCTCACAAGGTCCCAGCGGCGATCCCCCTTCAAAGTCGACATTTCACTGAGAGCTGAGCAAAAAGGCGTGTAGAAAACAATTGGATTGCTTCGAATTCCATACTAATATCTCTCTTGTTCTCAATTCACCGTTATCTTGCGTCCTGTGCCGTATTTTCCTTCTATTCTAGAACGTCTAGTCCCATTGGGGGCCACAGCCCCCTACATGAAGGGCGGTAAGCTGAGATAAACATATCAACGCCCACGCCGCCCCCCTACTTGCAAAACGGTGGCAAACGGTAGAGCTTGGTGCTGTGTCGCGATTTATGTATGAATCCGTCTTGGTTCCCGGGACGGCGGGCTTTCCGGGTAGACGGCAAGCTTCTCAGTCGGTTCCGGAAAGCCTTCCGGGTCGACGCCCCCGAAGGCGACGTGGGATGTGGTCACGATGTCGTAGAAGCTTTATTACTGACACGCAATGTGCACAGACGGGCACGCATATCACGCATACATAGATTGGGACGCATATAAATGCCACATTGGGAGTCAAGGCTGCAGCGCGTTTCCGGGTATGTTGCCTCATGTAGTATATATGTCGTGGGGTTCCTCGGTAGCGAACCTGGAAGCATGCAAGGGACGTGGGAACGGAGGTCAGTGGCTTGTGGCATCCGTTCGCTTGATTAAGACACCACAGTCAAGTTCATCTCTGATATGCTCCAACACGCTACTTGACTCCAATACCATATTACCTAGACTGTAGATGGAGGTAAAATCACACAGCACGCAATATGTAACGCGCATTTCATGCTTCCATCTACCCCCTCGCGGACATACAGGTGCGATGACCACGGGAAGTCTTGAGTTGAGGATGGAGATTTCCCCCGGTTGCTGAGCCAAGTCTACAGTACATCAAGCTCCCAGAACCAGACCCAGTAATGACGTTCTGCACGGGGGTACCTACCGAAACAAGACACGGCAGTCGCGGAGGCAGCACAGCTCTGTGCGATAAGAAGTTTCCGTCCGGTTGATTAACACACCCTCAGGGCATATCCTTGGGGGCATAGATGCTCGAGCGAAATGCTACGGCCAAAGAGCTACCAGATCTCCATGTCTATGCCGACGGATACTTAGCAGATAACATGCAAGCATTGCCTGTTCCGTTGTCCTTGGGAACTTCCGGCCGCCTGCCGGCCAGTCCCTCTCTAGAGTAGCCCAACTACCGCCTATAACATTACTGCCAGTTAGAGGAAGAAGCGCACACGTGCGACCACTCTTACAAGACTGGGTTAGAAAGAAGACACCTGGGCGTGCGGAGCTATTACCGTGCTTTACACAACGAAGAAGGCTCCGGTATTCTCAAGATGCCCGAAAGACAGACAGGCCATAGCCACCGGAAAACACTGTCAATGGGGCATCCATAACGAGATGGTACACCACACAATACATGCATCTTAGCACTTGCGAAAGGCACAGTGACAAACAATAATACAATCTAACATCTCAATGCCCCTGCCGTATGACTTGTGCAGGAGACACTTTCTTCCCCATGTTGTTCACACAAGAGTGCTTCGTACTATATACAATAAAGCCTCTAGTCTGTATGCGAAGCACCTAGTAAAACGACCATCAGCTCCCCTCCTTGTTGTTCCCCTCAGCAGAAGGCGGAGCATGCCCCGTTCCGAGCAGTATCCATCATACACACCCATGCAAAATGCCCACCTCTATACGAAGAAAACCGACAAACGACGAATATAAACAACTATGTACAGATATTTCCACCACATTATGGTATGTAGGTGCAGATCAGAAGACCCAAGTAAAAGACTCCTTAACCTCAAACGGCACCGACCACCTGTAATCCCCCCCCCCTTACGTTAGCACACCTTTTCCCACACCTTTTCACCAGTTTCTCTCTGTTTTTGTGTGAGGAGGGACTTACTTGATATCAGCAGCAGAAGCACCCACCAAAACGTGAAACCTCCCTTCCTCCGCAATCCACCTCTGAATACTCGTGTCGTAGTACCCAACGGCATATTTGTCGATGTCAATCCTCAAATGCTTCGTTTCTTGTGGTTCCAGCGTGACCTTTTCGAATGCCACGAGCTCCTTTTCCGGTCTCGGCAATCTTGACTTTTCATCCCTCACGTAGATCTGCACCGTCTCCGAGCCCTCCACCTCTCCAACGTTCGTTATGCCTACAATCAGCTCAATACTCCCTCCGCCCATTCCCAGCACTTTGCTGCTCAAACTCGGTCTCCCATACTCAAACTCTGTATAGCTGAGTCCATGTCCAAACGGGAACAGCGGTTCCACCTTGACTCGATCGTAATGTCTATACCCGATATACAACCCTTCACCGTAGTTTACCTCGAGGTTTTCTCCCGGCCAGTTGTGATATGCCGGAGTATCCTCCAGCCTCTTTGGGAACGTGCACTACCCCCACACATCACCGTTAGCCACCATCCTTCCAACCTTTCATTTCTCAGCCCCCCCCCCTTCCTGCTTCCCCCCCTTTTTTCTTTTTTTGTTTGGGTTGGGTTCTTACCGGTAATTTCCCACTCGGACTCTTGATCCCAAACAACACATCCGCGAGGGCATTCCCAGCCTCCTGGCCCTGATACCACGCCTGCAGTATGGCAGGCACCTTGTCCGCCCACGGCATGGTGACCGGTGATCCGCTCTGGTTAACCACCACTGTCCGTGGATTCGCCTTTACCACCGCCCCAATCAGTCTATCCTGGCTGCCATCTGACGGAAGGTCCATGGTCTGCCTGTCGTACCCTTCGCTCTCCCACTCAGCATCGAGTCCCACAATCACCACCGCCACATCCGCCTCCCTCGCCGCATTTACTGCCTCTTCCAGGTAGTCGACCTGATCCTCCTCTTTAAACCCGATTCTGCACCCGCCGTATTTGTGCGTCATGTTGAACTGCTTCTGCTTCGCCACCGGCCTCAGTTCGTTCGTCATTTCCACCCTCAACTCTACCGCCTTACCCGCCTCCATTTGCACATCAACCAGGTAATCGATAGACCCATCAAACATGGCCTCCCCCTCCTCCGTCCAATCCCACAGATCCAAGGCCAACTTGCCATCTACATATAACCGCCCGGGACCCACTGACATAAAGCTCACTGTATGCTTCCCTGCCGTGCTTGCCGTGATGTGTGTAGTGGCAATGGCAGACCACTCCGCACCAACTTGCGGCAGTGGTGCGCTGTCCCAAAGAAATAAATCCGTATTGACCCTTCTTTGTGTCACCACCGGCTCGCCACTAAACTTGTCCCCCTTATACCACTCAATCGTCACCCCGGGCTTGCCATCCTTATCCGTACAGTACGGGCTCGCCACGGGCAGCCACTTGTAAATGTGACACCCCATGGCATAACTCACTTCCTGCTCCGCCGCCTTGCGAATACTCTCCAGTGGCAGCGTGTTGTAGTACGGGTTCAAACTCGCACTTCCCCCTCCGCCCGCGATTGCCCGGTTGGCGTTGGGACCGATGACCGCCACTTTCGCTGTCTTTCTGTTTATCGGCAACAACCCCCCCTGGTTCTTCAACAGCGTGAGCCCCTGAACACCAGCCTCCCTTATCAGGTCCCGCATCTCCTGTCTATCGTCTTCTCTTTCCTCAGGTTCCGGTGACATATCGCTGCCCTTCGTACGTTCCACCAGGGTAAGCACATTCTCCGCAGCCCGGTCGATATCTCCCTGGGTGATCTCCCCCTCCTTCAGCGCTTCCAATATCTTCTCGAACCGCCACTTGGTAGAAAATGGAAACTCAACATCACAACCCGCTTTCAGCGATGCGACGGTACTGTTCATGCCGCCCCAGTCTGAAACCACCGCCCTACCCACACACACGAAAGTCAGCTCTCGCCTATACCCAACCCACCCGACCGGAAACATAACGGGGAAAAAAAAACGTACCCATCATACTCCCACTCCCTCCTCAAGACATCCCTCAGAGTATGCATGTTCATGTCCGCATGAACACCATTCACCAGATTGTACGACGACATGATGGCCCACGGCTTCGCCTCCCGCACGGCAATCTCAAACGGCCGTAGGTAAATCTCGCGCAGCGGCCGCTCCGCAATCTTGGAGTCGATAGTAAGACGGTTCGTTTCTTGCTCGTTACCCACGAAATCTACATGGTACACCAAGTTAATTAATCCCATCCACACAGACAGAACCCCTCTCCATCTACACACACCTCCCCCCCATACCTCCCCCCATACCTGCTGCCCCCCGCCCCACTTCCGAACTGATAGAAAATAGGTAATGTACTGACGTTTGATAGTAGCAGCTACGCCCCGCTCCTGCAGACCCCTAATGTACTGCGCCGCAAGCTTCCCCGTCAACAGGGGATCCTCCGAGAATGATTCAAAGTTTCTCCCCCCCAGCGGATGTCTATGCATGCAGACCGTCGGCGCGAGGAGAATGTTGGCCGACCGCGCCTTGGCCTCCTCGGCGAGATGCTGGCCGACTTTGTATAAAAGGTCCTTGTTCCACGTTGCTGCTAGTGAGATGCCACAGGGAAATAACGCAGCCTTCGTCCCACCGACAAAGATGCCACCGCGTGCACCATTCGGCCCATCGCTCGTCTTTACCGCTGGGATATTCTTGGAGGGAATCGCCTTTGTCCTCCAAAAGTCTGCAGCAGAGAGCAGAGAGACCTGTTTTACATGTCGTCAGTTTTATCTATCTCGTCGATGAGAGAGCACATGAAAGTTGAGCCCCACCTTCTCTTCCTGCGTCAGCGTGGACAGCTTCTTCCTCGCCAGCTGCCTCTTGTCCTTGGGAGGACCAATATCTTGAAACGGGCTCTCTGGCGGCGAGAATTCGGTATCAGGGGTGGTATTAGTGTCTATGCTCCCTACCGGCGAGGCGTTTGGCTCGATTTCATGCCCGATGCCGACATTCTCCAGCGAAGCGAACGAGGCCATTTTTGGCACACTTCCCCTCAGAATCCCTAGCTGGTTGGTATGAGTGAATCGGCACGTGTTTAGGAACAGCAGCCCAAGACAACTGATATGGGAAGACGTGAAGATTTAAGAGAAAGAATGCTTCTAGTAGACTTAGAAGATTGGAGGTGCTAATCTATAGCCAGGCCACCCCGGTTCGTGTGCTAGACCGAACAAGTTCATCTGCTCGCGCTGAGAGAGAAACCAAGTCGGTGGGAAACCGGAAGGCAGTGAACTCATATAAGTCGCAAAGAAACCTGGGAATAGCAGGTGGGTATACTATGGACATGCCAACCGAATATTAACCGCCATATGGAAACGGTCCAGGGAAAAAGGTACGGGCAGAACGGTATGAGACAAGAGGAGAGAGCCTAACGGTCGATGCGGTCAACTTCCGTAAGGCAAGGGATGTCTCATACCCAGCGACCAACGAGAGAGGGACTAACAGCCGACGGATCTTTTGAGAGCATAGACACCCAAAAGGTACCTTCCTGCAAAGTCCCTCACTTGGGGAACACCGCGGCTGTGTGGATCGACTGTACAGCGACAGAGCGAACAAGGGATGCCGCAAAGCCGCCGAAGCGTGGGGAGTGGGCCTAGCTAGGGAATGCCATGCGTCTCTGGAGGCTTGACGGCGACCGGTCGTGTCACTTGACGTTTCCGTTTGAGAAGCTGTTGATTAGTGCCGTCGATGGGGAAATAGCCACATCGGTAGGAGCGGACCGTAGCAGCGGTGGTCTTGTTTGGTGCCAGGCCGGGGCAAGACGTCTACACGCCTACACTATATTGCATAAGACGCAAGCCTTCCTGGTGGACAAGCACTGTAATTAGGCCGAGTGGGGGCGTGAGTACACAATGGCGCTCTCTGGGCAAGGCCCATTCTGGGGTATCTTGCTCGAATCCTTGCTTAACAAACCGCAGAAACGGTTCCCCGGTTTTTGAGGCGCTCTTGAGCTTCATCACTTCATAGCGCTGCTCGACTCCCAGATTCTGAGCACGGCAGTCAGTTGACAAGCTGCAGTCCCACGAGGAGTTTGCAAGGCAGGGGTAAAAGATCCCACGCTGCATACGAAAATCTCTGGTCTATGGGCCTTCTAGGCTTTGCAGATCAGCCAGCCGGACTCGGCAGGCCATAACGTGGCGAAGACGGATACCGAGCGGCTTGTCCGTCACGCGTCTCCGTCCACTTGGTCAGGAACCGAATCCAGTCTAGCCGCCTGACCCTTGTCAATGCGGCGGCAACACCGGCTCGTCTCTGGGTTCACTAAAACGGCGTCTTAAAAACTTCCTCTTTGAGGGACGAGGTCGCAGATATCAGGCATACCAGGCGGACCATTGACGCCATTGTCGTGGAGGACTAACTGATGAGTATTGTGCGTCCAGCATATATCTTGCATACTCAAGCAGATTAAAGACAGTCTTTGGGAGTTCCCTGGCCGTGTTGGCTGAGATGACAAGCTCAGCAGCTCTCGGCTTTCCTTGTCCGTTCATTTTGATTGCCCATCGGGTTTTCTCACTTGACATGCACGCAAACTAAATAGAATCCAGCTGGCGGAGCTGATCAGCACGGGACATAAGGAGCGGGCAACGAAAACTGCAGAGCTGATCTGGCCATCAAGCCAATGACAGTTGAAAGGGCAGTCCGATGTAGAATCAAGAAGCGCGTATCTGCATGAACTGTATAATTCGGCTGTAAAAAGCCTTATCACAGGGCCTGGCGACCCTGGGTGGATGCGGCGAGGATTTTCGCTTCGGACGGTACTCCGGCCCGGCTTCCTTGAAATGGCGGGTCGGCCACTTGGGATTGGCTCTTTCGGTCAGGTACTAGCTCCTCCACAACTAGGGATTTGCGTACGACACTATCGCATAGAACCTCTATCGTGCCTCGGATTGTATCTGATGCAGATTTAGGTTTGGATATTGATTCGCAGCAGTAAAACAGCAACATGTGCCCGGATCCCATGTCTGGTTTGGTTGACTGATAGATGAGGAGAGATGGATGACGTACAGACGCAACCGGCCCTGGCGTCCTCAGTATAACCGGGAAACCGATTGATGCTGGAAAGATCAATGGAACATTGCTAAACCCTTTGTTACCAGCAAGCCGGCGAATCTTCTTTCCATGAACCGGATTCAAGCACTCGCTGATACAACCCATGCTCCCTGTAGCCCTAATCGAAAACAGCTCTCTCCTCTTGCAGTGGCACGGAAGAGCGTGCATCTTGGGACGGTGGTAACATGGGCATATTAACACACAACCTGAGGCTGGGAGACTTCCCATTGTCGGTCATGGGACGCAAGACGACGGAGTTTCAAGGCAATGGCCATCTTTGGTTAGGCTGACAGACACGCGTTCGTGGGGAACAAGATAGGGACCATGGGCAAAGACGCCTATCAGGCTAGTAGAAGATGTCTGGGAAGGCCAAGGTCGCATCTCGGTGTAGCGAAAGGGTGGCATTGTTTCGCGGAGCAGCTTGCTAACCTCCGCATAAATAACTCGAGCAAGGCTCATTCCATCTGCGAACCTGCCAGTGCTGGAAGGGAAGGCAAAATGTAGGTGTTGGGGGCAAATGGTAGAGGTCGCAGTTTGTGAGCATTTGAGGAGACCTGGTGTCTGGCACGCCTTGCGATCGCGTTTGGCGTGATGGCATGTGAGCATCATGCTTGATAGCTTCAAGATGAAGTCGGCTTGTGTCTGTCTCCCACGCCGTGGTTCGTGTTCTCAAAGCGGGTAAATCGAGATTGCCCAGTCATGGATATGAAAGCAGTAAATCGGGGAAATTTGTTTGCTCAAGCCTCAAGAATGCGCCTTCCCTCAATGTTCCATCTTTTGAGAAACAGGGGAGTGTGCAGGCAGGAACGGGTGCGATGACGCGCCCAAGTCTCGGCCGTGGTTGCTTCCTTCCCGATCTTCTGTTCCCCCATTTTTAGTTCCAACACTGCCTATTGTTCCTGCCTCATCTGCTTCGTACGCCGCCGGTACACGTGCTCGGCTGATGGGAATTGGCTGCTTTTTTGGGTTATCTCTCGTCAATTCACTCGCAAAACTTTCAAAGTCTCACCTTCGAGATCATCGGTCTGCTATTCACTTTTGCCGTGACATTTACAGCTAAATGCTTGACCAGCAATGGCGTTCTCTTGTTCAGCAATATATTTGCATAATGAAACTATTCTGTCCACTCCTACGTCTTTATTACATACCTACCTACGAGGTTGCGCACATATGCCTAGGTACCTGACCATCGTACCAGACTTTGTGACCCCTGCCTGCCTTTGACCTGGTACTGCACCGTTGCTTGCAGATTCCTCCGTTTGGCTATGGTGTTGCTATCAGTTAGCGCTGCATCGGGGCTTTCAGGTGCATTAAATTGTTCCGAGTGGCTTGGCACTGACAGCATCTCCAGAATACGACGTGAGAATGAGCCTCATGCTATGCTAGGTAGATATCTAGAGAGAACGCAGGCAAACACGTCGTGGACTACCTACACCTCGGTCACCGATCCCGACACATGCTTGGCGTGGCAATGTCGGAGCTGGCACGCGGCAACTTTGCCATTGGCTGGAATACGCCTAGCCTCACCCAACGGAAAGGAAAGGAAAGGCAAAGAGGGGGAAGGAGGATCGAAGGGATGGGGGCATGAAGTATTTATCAAGAACAGTTGACCTCGCGGTCGAGAGGCTGGTACCTGGAGCTTGGGGTCGAGGAACAAAGTGGGCCTAAATCAGGCTTCTGATTGGGCGCAGTGGGTAGGTCACGTGGGGCGAATGGAGATATAAACGCATTCAAGAGGCAGACGGCAAGTCCAAGCGATCACTCGCCTAGGTGATGTTTCCCATCTCTTCTGGTTGTGAATCTTGCTTCTTCCAGATGGTTGCTTCGCCGATATTGGTATGAACATGGGAACCGATCAGTGCAGGCGGATGCTGGTCCGGGAGTTTCAGTTCGTGTTCTCGCCCGAGGTTCCAGTTACCACGGTCTCATGTGGGCGTTCTTGGGGAGCGGGACTCTGGATGACTGGCGTGCTCCGCGCCAAGCACAGGCTCGGAATGCTTATCCGCAGACGGTTACTCCGGTCAATCTATTGTCTTCAGGGGTGCGCCTGACGCGTGTTACCGTGCCACAAAGCTCGATCCGAGATCTGATGAGGCGCGTGTTTAGCGGCGTGGGTCAATGTCCCCTCCTCACAGGGCGTTGGCTAGCCAGACTTCATCGCCTGCGCTGCCAGATGCCCACAGACAGCCTGGACGGGGAACCACTCCGAGTCGCCATCCACGGGGCATCAGCGTGGTATGCGGGCCAGCGGGCATATTCGCTTAGCTGGTGGAATATTGAGAGCCAGGAACTTGGTGTCTCTCAACCTCGGCGAACTACTCTGTCGAGGAGCCTCTGGCTCGCAATATCGTTGTCGATTCATCCTCAGCTTCGTTTATTGTTGCAACCGACGTCTGGTTCATGGCTTCGGCTGACAATTTTGGGAGATCGACAGTGCATGGGCGGGAAGCCGCGCCGAGACGCCAGGCTCATGAACATTGCTCTCCCTTGTTGTAAGCGGTTTGTGTTCTGCTCGATGAGCTGACACAATTTGTTTGCAGCCCCACGGAAGGACCTCATGCGCCGTATGACCCCCGTGTAGGGCTTCTTCAGCATAATCTTGCAAGCGGCGGCATTTAGGCTCTCGGGGATGTTGCTGCTGCAGGAACATGTGCCACCTGCACGATGGTATTTGAAGTGGTCATCCCTTCCCACCCCGGTCAGATGTTGAGGCACAAAGCATGCTAAATGAAGGGTAAGGTTCATCTTCAGTCGACTAGACCTGAGCCATGCTGACTCAGGCGACGGCCGCAGCTCACTTGCAGCTCATATTGTCGAATATGCCGGTAAACAATCGCACCCGAGACAAACGCAAGGAGGTCGTCGTGATATTGTTGCTCCCCGCATGGTTCGATAAACATCATCAGACACCGTGAATGATAGGCTTTGCATCAGGCCGGGCCCAGAAAAAGGGGCCGACTCCTGCGTCACAGCACACGGAGCCGGCCACTCCATCCTTGATAACGACCAGAACGAGTCATCTGCATTGTAACGAACTCAAGAACGCGCGTGCAATTCTTGAAGCGGCTCAGGCAAGTGTTGATCAGTTCGCGAAACGGTCTCTTGTGCTTCTGATAACGTGGCCGGGGTAATAATAGAGGTTAATGTCGGACGAGAGAAAAGAATAGCTCATGGCGGCTTGATATAAGTCCACATGGAATAAGGTATTCAGCCTCCCGGGAGCGGCGAACTTGACACATGCGCGGACTGGCGCTAGCAGCGGGCATATTTGGCAACTCTAATACCGTGCCAGAGTGATCGATATTACAGCTTTCTCCGAGAATCGGCATGTGGGAGATCCTTCCGGGTCAAGATAGGTTATATTCATCTATGCGTCATTCGACCACGTGCTGTCCTGCGGGCTTCTAACAGAGTATTGGTCATCGGCGCTTGAAGGCAACTCCGTGAGACGCTCGGGTCCGGCTGAAGGCCGATCTGTGGTGCGTTGATTAACGGTAGGCATGAGTTGGCAGGATCCGCCGGCTGAGCCGTCCAATATCATCGCTTCGAAGATGCGAGATTCGCTCCCGAGTGCGCGATCTATGCAAGCCATCGATTCGAGGGAGTGGACCATAATCATGGCGATCGGTGGTGAACATAGACACACGAACACTGCTTCGCGCTTCTGCTCTTGAGTAGCATCATAACCTCGCACAAAGCCGCCCTTCGGCCACGTATGAGTCCTGCAGAAGGATCATATTAAAACGAATCAAACCTGGGATAATTTAGCCATGTTTTTTAGACGAGACAGGCCTGTTGGTGACAAAACAGGACCCCCCCTCCGACAAGGGAACTCCTCATGGAACTGCAAAGGATCTGACCAGAACTAAATTACTGGATGATATCACCATGAGGTATCTACCAAAATTTTCGCCCCAATAATAGTGCAAAACAAGAAAAATTGTACAAGGTATCCAGTGAAACTGGCATCAACAGACGTTGAGGCTCCGGCCGGGGTGGCAGTTACAAGTGAGATCCTCTTTTAAATGGGTAGACCCACCGTATGGCACACCAATGGCCAATCAGACACCGAGACCCATATTCGCGGAGCGGAAGTTAGCGGGTCGTGATTTTTACTTTGCGAGCTTCCCATTCCAACGTGCCTGTCTGAACTCCGTCGAGTTGCTATCACGGGTTCATTCGTGACTAAAACTCCACACAACAAAAACGATGAACCGACAAGTGGTGCACTCTGCCCTCGGGCGGAGCGCTGCCGCCGCCGCCGCCGCCATTGACAGCAGCCAGTGCATCATCATCCTTCGATCATCATCATCATCCCGCCCGTTCTCAACCACGTCTGTAGTCCGAGGAGGAGCCGACAACGTTCCACCGCCACCATCACCACCCACAACGAGCAGCAGCTCGCGCGCCCAACGATCCGAAGGGGCAGTGTCTAAACTGGGCCAATTGGCAAGAGGAGAGCGGACGACGAGGTCAGCGCCGCCTACCGCACAGGGAGCCGTCGACGCCCGTTCCTTAGGGGTGGCTGGTCATGCCCGTGCTGGCCCTTTTGGGGCAGGTGCGGGTGCGGGTGCGGCACCAAGGGTGATTACTACGCCCGCCGGAAACGTGCTCAACCTGCGCAGTCTTCGTGGACGGCCTGGTGGTGGTGGTGGTGGTGCGTTCACCGGTGATCGGGCGAGCCGCTTCCCTTCTTCTTCTTCTTCTTCTCCGGGTAGAGGAGGAGGACCTGCTGGTGCTGGTGCTGGTGGAACAGGAACAGGGATGCTTCGTGTTCCGGGGAGATTTCAATTTCAACGGGGGCCAGGTGCCGCCGGCGGTCCTCCGGGATCTAGGTTTGGCCCGGGAGGACTTCAACGGGGTGGACGCAGACCTGGGGGAGCAGCAGCAGCCAGACGACCGCGAAAGAAGAAGCCCGAAGGCGAGGTTAACGAGCAGAACCAGGGGAAGCTCACCTGGTCCGCCGACGAGCAGGCATTCATCAACAAGGTCGAGCAGGGTGTCGTCACGGAGTATACCCCGGAAGTCACGTTGGAGAGTCTCGCTGGGTACGGACCCGCGTTGGCTACGGAGACCAAGATCTCAAAGGTGGAGACCGCCCTGAGGACCATGAGGATCTTGGGTGGCGGTCGGCCGTTTGACAACGAAGGCGTGACTGTCAACACGAAGGACTCGGTGATCCGGTACTACCACGAGAAGAAGCCCTTGTTTATGAACTCGGTGGAGGAGAAGGAGTGGTTGGAGAGCAGCAAGCAGGGGTTCAAGATCTACCCCCCCACGGAGAGCACGAAGAGCATGATCGTGGAGAAGAGCATCCTGGGCGTGTATGGCGAGACGCCCAAGTTTGTGGCCGACGTCAAGGACACCATGGGCATGCTTGCGTCCTATCACGCCCGGGACTTTAGCTACAAGAGCTCAGATGCGAAGAAGTTTGATGACAAGATTAGGAGTCTTTTGGCGGAGGCGGCGCCGAAGAAGAAGCAGCAGCAGCAGCCTGCGCCGAAGAGGGCTTAACAAACACATGAAGGATTGTCGGGTGGTGGGGCTTGTAATATTAGATTTGTATAGAAAAAAATGTACATGTACACACTTTTAACATGCGTTTTTATCCAGCCTTAGACATGATAGCCTGCAGCACCTCCTTCTCCTTTTGCTGCACGACCTTCATCTTGTCATCCTGCAGCTTCTGCACCTTTTCCTTCAGTTTCTTGACGTCGTCGGGAAGTAAATGGCCGTCCGTCTTCCACTTCTTATGGAGTGTCTCCCGTTTGTGTGATTCATCGCGGATTTTGGTCCGCCACGCCTGACACGCCTCTTTTGCCCGTTTCGTCAGCGCGTCTGCCCGCTCCGGCTCGACGGTCAATGTGAGTTCGAGGGGGTTCTCCTCGTTCTTCTGCGGCTGCTGGTTGAACTGCTCGCTGCGCTGGACAGCAGACATGATGCCCTTGACGGACGCCTGTTCATACGCGACGATGCTCCATTTTCTGACGACACCGCCTGCACCGCCGACCGGTGTGACCGTTGCCACATCGCGCAGTGGGAAGGTCTCGGTGGTGGAGGAAGAACCAGACTTGAGCGCAACTGGTAGGGAGGAAATGGCTTCGCCGACTAACTTGCCGGCGGACCGGAGAGACTTGAGCTCTTCTGTGTAGTGCTTCTCGGCCTTGTCGAATGCGAAGGACAGGTCGGAGAGGTTGAATGGGTCTTCGGGGTCTGCTTGGGGGCGGCCGTCAGGGGAGGATGACCCGGAGGAGGGTTTGGATGAGGAGGCGGAGGAGGAGGAGGAGGCTTTGGTTGAGGGAGCGGGAGCGGGAGAGGAGGAACCCTTGGATTTCTTGCCGTGGCTGGGCTCTTCCTCCTTTTGTTGTTGTTTCTTTTTCGCAAGTTGGGGAGACTGGGAGAACGGCCTGGCGCAAACCAATTGGTTTCTGGGAGGGAGCGTTTGGAGTCGCGTGCTGTTTGCAGCTGATATACTGCTGCTGCTGCTCGCATGTTAGCTTAGCTACAACAACAAAAGGAGTGGCATTGGTGGGTTGGTGAGGGTCTACCGTGTAAGTGCATTGGTGCTGCGCAACAGCGCATTGGCTCCTCGTAAGCTCTTCATTCTTGCTGGTTGCGACTGCTGTGGTGGGTTGTGAACGGGCGGGAGCTCTGTGAAGCTTCAATTGACCTGAGCTTCTGAGGACCGGGCAGCGCTTTGGTGTAGAGCTGCGCAGCGAATCATATCATTGGGTTGCAGAGTTTCAGTGGGGGCGTGGCCCGAAGGAGTTTCGTATATGAGGGGTACGGGCGCCATGTCAGAATATAAATTCATCAAGTCTGAGTGGCCCAGTGGTTAAGGCATCTGCTTTACAACCGTTTCAGCGTCAGTATCGCAGAGGGTCGCGGGTTCGAATCCCGTCTCGGATATCACTATTTACCTTCTCTTCACTTTCTTTTTTTTCTCTTCTTTTCCATTCCTTTCGCTGTCATGTTTCGGGAAGGACGAATGTTTCCATGGTGTTAATGCCTCGCCATAACTTCTTTTTATTCCACACGAGTATGTTGCGGAGCCCCTGGTATATTCTTAGCATACCGAGGGGCATTATGTAGGAGAATGCTCAATGGGTGATTTGCTACGGGAACCTTTTCTCTCCAGTCAGTCAAGTTAGCATTCAAGTGTCGCCATATTTTGCACTCAAGTCACCAAGTATTCAAGGTGGGTATATCATGTGTCAAACATCTTTTGTCAGCAGGTTAAACTACTTCCACTAACCAGCATCCCAAACCTCCATGCCAACTCCCCCAACCAGCAGCTTACTTGAATCCCGTGAGAGAAGCGTCAAATCCCCCGCATCGGCGATGGCACTGTATTCGTTAGACAGCAGCGCAACCTTTGTCCCCCCGGTAGGGCTATCGCCAGGCTTCGGATTCAACCGCTGCTCTGCTCTCCAGAGCTTGATGCGCTGATCGTTGCTAACCGTCGCCACATCCAGAGTCAAACTTCCTCCTGTGGCCCGGCCCGAGGGAGCCTTGCCTCCAATCAACCTCTTTCTGCCTTCCAGGATGCAGACACCAGTGATTCCGGCAGCGTGTGCGTCCTTGACGCGGGATCTGTCCCAGATGGATACAGCAACTACTTTTTCTTGCACAATCCTATTTATATCCCACCCGACAGTCAGGAAGCCCAGCGCGTTATCATCGCCGCCCGTGACGACCAGCCAGTGGTGTGAACCTGTGTAGGCCACATCCAAGCTCTTGATGCTGCTCTGGTGCAGCTTGGCGACCGATGCGAGTTCGTAGTCGGTGAAATTCTCTGCGTCGCGATCTCGTTTCGTCTGCCAGATCCCCACGTGGCCGTCCGTAAACGCCGTGAGCACGGTCAATTCCGATTGCTGCGACGGCGTCATTGCGTAGCCTTGTATGTGATTCAAGACGCGGATGTGCGTCGGACAGGCGCCTGTGTACCGTCCTCTCGACAGGAGCCTAAACCCGTGCTCTTTCGAGTAACAGTACGAAGCCAGTGTGGAATTCGACAGCGTGAGCGAGATAAGCATCCCCGGGCCGAAATCCTCACGATGATATTGAGTCCACGGGTTGAGATGGAAGCTAGTGATGCGCAGGTCTCGGTCGGGGGAGTAATCGGTGTAGACAGTCTCGCAGACCACAGCCAGGGCGCCTTCGTAGTCGGACCTCAAACGGGTGATGCGCCAGATGAACAGCTCTTCGTTGCCCGCACTGCTCACCAGGTAGAGCTTGTCTTCTCCTTCCGAATACCACTCCAGGCACTGGATTCCTGCTGAGTGTTTCTCTAGGACGGCGAGACACTTGAAGCCACTTCCCAGACTGCCATTGGTGTCGTACTTCCATATCCGGATAGTGGTGTCCTCAGCTGCAGTCGCCACATATCCATACTCTTCGCACGCGGCTACGGCGCGGATCTCCCGCCCGTGACCGCCGTCTTTTAGCGTGCGCAGGGCAGGTCCGCTTTGCGAGTAGAGTCTTAGGTTGCTGGCCTTTGTGAAGACTGCCTTGAGCTGACCAGCACCTTTGACCGGGGACATGATGGCGCCGAATGGCCGGTGCCCGCCGCCGCATTCAATCGTGGCAAGTTCTTGTCGAGCACTCTCGTTCCAGACGACAAAGTTCTTGCCCCGGAAGCCGTGCAATATCAGGTCGCTTTCTTTCCCTGTTGTGAAGAGGGCGCCCTCGAGCATACCCAGTGGCGGCGAGATCTCGTGCTGCAAATGCAGTAGTGCCTCGGCATCCGTGGTATCTAGTGTGTAGATGCGGTACTTGCCATCCCTGCAGCATGTCAAGAAGGAAGAGCCAGCGCTTCCAGGCAGTGGCAGGATGCAGGTGACGGCATCTTTTGTCCTGCAATCTCTACGTGAATATTCACAAGTGAATTCTTCAGTGGTCGTTGTATTGTTACAAGCAGGCCTGCAAACAGCCACGGCCCCGACTCTCGAGCCCAGAATGAGCTTGTCGCCGCAGAAGCTGGCGGCGGTGACTATGAATCCCGGTTGAAGCCATACGGTGAGTCCAAGACCGTCCAGATCGCCAGCCTTGACGGCAAGCGTCATGCATGTTGCGAAATCAGACCCCAGTGATGTAATGAGGATACTGAATGCGCTATTGTCGCTGCCAGGATTCAGGGGTTGAGGAAGACAGATAATGTCGGAGATCTTGTCACGAGGACATTCCACTTTCCTGACATGCCGGCCATTTTCCTGAACCAAGCACATAAATCCATTCGGTCTAGCTAGGAGCGCGACGCCGCCCGCCGGACTCTTGACCACATTAAATGGTTCACCGGCCTGCCCTTCGACTTGAGGAAGAGATACCTCTTCCCATGTGATAGGAGTGTTGCCGAGAGAACCTAAGTAGACTTGGCCGGAGTGTGTCGTAGCCACGAATGTCTGTTCGGACAAAAAGGCACAGCGATGGAACCCATCTTTTCCGTTCGTCTTCAGCTGAGCTTCTGCGCCAGGAAGGGACTGCCGAACGTCGCCAAGAGAAAGGCTTATATCGATATCGTTGTAGTAATATCGCTCATGATCTTGGCTGTCCCCGTCTAACTCCCGGCTGTTCTGTTCGTAGTCGCCAGAGATGGTAACCTTCCCATCAGCCCCACCACTAACTACCACCGGCCCCCGGCCCTCCTCCTGCGCATAGACTGCAGCAGACCAGATATTCTTGCCAACATGGCAAGACGTAATCCCACAATTCCTTAGCGACCCAACCGTTGTTCCATTCGCCCCATCTCCTGTCCGCCATAGATATAGATCCAGGTCGAGCTCCCACTTTTGCTTCGTCCCATCCTCCCCAAACGACCATACCTCCACCGGCCTCTGCCCCTTTTCTCCGTAGTGTTTAGCGCGGCCGGTGAATTTGACATGCCAAATCCTCGACACGTGTCCCATAGCAGTCGCTACACATCTTGACCCCTCCTCCCCTTTTTCACCTTCCACCAACCCAACCTCCGAGTTGTTGGACTCACCAAACCCAGTCTCCCTAGCCTCGGTCAACTTCAACCTCCTCAACTCATCCCCCTTCGTATGCGTAGGTTGTGTCCGCTCGGTAATATCCCAGATGCGTATCGTCCTGTCATCACTGCAGCTAGCCAGTAACCGCACCCCGGTCACATCCGGGGCGAGGTCGAGCTCAGGGGAGATGGACACCCCGAAAATAGATCCCTCATGACCGGTAAACACATGCAGCACCTCACACCGCGCGCTCTCGCAAGAGGGGTAGTGGTATTTCCAGACGATAATCTCCCCAAACACCGTCCCCCCCGCAACGAGCACACAACCCGGAGACAACCAACATAAATTCGCCGAGTATAAGATCGGTCTCGATGGAGACGCCAGCGAGCCAAAAGCAATCTCTTCCCCGTCTGTGGTGAGGGGGACGATTTCGTTATGCGCCGTAACCAACACACCATCCACACCGTTATTATCTCTTCCGGGCAAGAGAAGTCCGTCGTATATCCAGTCCGCCGCCCTAAACTCTTTCGGCTGCTGCTTTGGATTCTTCCCCACACCGTCGATGATATTCTGAAGAGTTGCCTGGTGTACGATGGCCACGGACTGCCCGCCCCATACCAGAACCCGACTCTCCCGCCAATCGGTGGTTGGCGCTGGTTGAGAGACGTATAGCCCGTGAATAGGCTGCGCCTCAAACACCCTCAACTGCCCCAACAACTTATTTTCCTTTGTTGTATGGTGGTAAACCTTGAGCCAGGTATCCTCAGCCACGAGCACCAGTAGTAACCCCCCCCAAGGTCCAGCAGGAGCAGCATCGTAAAATGCCAGCCCGGTGATGGGACTCAGCACGTATTCATGCCGCAGTCGTCGGTTGTTCATCATGGCATCCTTGGGCTGGTGTGAAGTTGGTGAGGGGCAATTTCCGTAAAAGGGTACCACCAGCTCCCGATCCATGATGTTTTTAATTACTTCCCATGAGAAGGGGATTACCCCCACCCCCTATTGTATTGGAACAAAGAAACAGAAAAAATGTGATCATGAAAGAAAAGTTAATAATGTAATGGGGAGCAATGGTGTATGTATCAAGTCGTCCCTTTTTTTTCCCGTGTTGGTGTATATTCCAACATGGGAAATTTGTGACTCCTAAAATCCGCAATCCACAATTCTGTATGTTCCTCAACCCTAACCCTTTTCTTTCACATACAACACTCCTGTATAACACAAAGGAGGGAGCTTCCATTGTATAGCTGCATGAAACTGTGCAGCCCTTGAGGATTCAAGGTGTTTGATCTGTTTCCTCGATGGTGGGTAGTAGTAATGCGGGATGTTACCCTAGTACATACAGCATTGTCAGAAGGTTCGCCAACCTGCACGTCTATTCCTGCTATTTGATCATTTTGTCCTCTCGCAAGGAGGGCAATTCATGTCACTAATTATGCGCCCGTACTGGAGTAAACCACGTTCTTTTAACCCAAAAAAGTTTAACTATTCATTTCAATATGTGAACGTATAATGTTGGTTCTATATCATCACGACCCCTTTGTCGGGTATCATCCTAGATCATTCCCGCCTCCCCCCATTTCACAAGTGTTTTGAAACATCTTCCCGCGCTTCCCAAAATCACCGACGCCGATTAATGCAAGATTGTAATACAAGAAAAACCATAAAGATAGCACACCCGCCAGATTAAGACAATCTATAGTTGAGATCGACTAAAAAAATTCAGAGTGCACGCAAAGCCCGCCATAGGTTTAGGTGCTTAAACGTTGGCATGCGAGTAGGGCTCGTACGCAAGGTCGTGACGCGGCGCATTGTGCTGGGGCTGGGGCTGGTAGAAGCCACGGCTCTGGTAGCCAGCAGGCTCGCCGATGGGCTGGTAGGGGCCGTGCATGAGCTTCTCGCCCTCGGCACCGCGCGAGCGACGGCTGCTGCGAGAGTGGTGGTCGGGCGCACAGCAGCAGCAGGTGAACATCCAGAAGAAACCGGCAGCAATGGCAAAGGCGGCGCCAATCCAGACAGCGGCCAGGTACTTGGTGTTGAACGCGGCTTGCACTCCATACCACTTCGCAGAAGCCTCGACGGAGCCGACGACAACGACGGACATGACGGTGGAGAGGGCCGCAGCACCGCAAACGGCGACGGTAGCCACACCCGCGACGATAAAAGTAACGCACGAAAATGCCCTGCTGCAGTTGGCAAAGATACCGAAGAACAGCTCAACCGCCAACGCAATGTATGCAATGACGAAGACAATCTCAGTCCATCGGGTGACGGTGCCGAATGTGTTGACGGCGTCGGTGACGGCCGTCGGGATCGTGATGTTCTTGCCCGACGAGGTAGCGATGCTCTTGATATTGGTCAATGTGGTGTTCAGCGCCGACTCGGCCCAGTTGAATGCGGGCTTGGTGCAATCGCGCGAGCCATTTTGCGGGGTGTAGCAGTATCCCCAGAGACCGACATCGTAGAGATTGAAAAGACCGAGATCAGCAGCCGTAATGTTGTTCGACGTCGAGCTCGAAGATGAGCTGCCGGTACCGGTGGTAAGGAGTGATGTGTCGTGGAAGGTTCCTGCTGGCGTCGGACTCCGTTTGGTGTTACTGATCAAATTTGTAACCACGTTCGGCGATATCGTAAGGTCGGTGGTGTTCACTTGGAACATAAAAAGCGACTTGTCGGCGACTCCAGCAAGACCAGCAACCAGCATTGCTATCAACGAGCCCAATGTGAGAGCGAATGGCAATGCCACGCAGGCATAACGTCCGAGATTGCCCATCGTTCCTTCTGATTGTTGTTGCTTAACGACTGCTTTTTTCGAGTTCTGTCGACGCGACTTCCTCCTCGATATCGATGTGCAGTGATGTCAGTGGGCCTTTAGCGAGCGGAAGTGCGCCAGAAAGGTAGCTGGTTAGGCGCAGGAGGGGTAATTCCCAAAAACAACTGCTGGAAGCGGATGGGTATTGATATAATGCAGGACAGAATGATGGAGGAGGACAGAGTGCAGGATGCTTGAGGTAAAATACTACGGACGAGAAAGCTGCTTTGCCTGAACAAACCCCATGTCCGCTTACAGAAAGAGGATCCTCAGCTGCGGACTTTGCAGGCTGTGCAGCCCGCTGGTGGCGCAGATTCCTGATGCGGTGGGAGGGGCGGTCGGGCTGCCTGCGTAATGGTCCACACTAAAACTCAGCCCTCCACAAGGATGGCTGGTCTTCACCAGCCCTTCATTAATTGTCGCGTTCCTTGGGCCGTTTGAAAACGGCTCCTACGCGGTCGGGCCCCCATATTTCTTGTCAGCACAGGGTCTCCCACTGGAAGCTCAACGAGACTGCCCCAGTTTTTAGTCGGGTCTAGGTCGTATGTAAGCTCACTGGTGCACTGCAAGGCAGGTAATGGACGTTCCCAGTTGTGAATAGGAAGCTTAGTGTAGCTTCCTGAATGCCCAAACAGGCAGGACAGCCATGAGCAGACGAGGAGATTACAAGATCTGACAGCGCCCGCCAGCGCCCGCCGAATCCCCCGGCAAAATTCGCAAAATTCCCATATTAATAAGTGCCAAGCGGCCGCTCGACGTGATAGGAGCCGAAGGCCGAGTTTACAGTCAAGCTGTTTTCCTGCAGTTTCTACGGAGCCAGACCAGCAATCTAAAGACGGGACGTCGCATCAGGCAACTCCCGGTTGCATAGGCGGATTTTACCTCGCTCCCGCAAGCATTTACGACTGGAGACTCCCGTCGAACTAGCAACGCCGAATTGGGAGCTGCAAACTGAAAATGGAAGTTGGCAGTTAGAGCAAAGGTGTGTTTGGAAGTCGCAACCTTTGACCGACCTTGGACGTTGTCGGTCCCACATTTGGAACCTGGAAAGGCAGATCTTCGAGTTGCTCCACAGGTGAAGTCAAAATCAAAAGCCAACCTGCTTGGGTGTTTAGAAAAGCTTGCAAAGCTCCAGCTTCAATCAGTGACGTGGATACTGAGCCACACCCCTACGTCCCGATTTCGGCCCTTGTTTGATGTAGATTAACTGCAGAAAGGGTGTACTGAGCAGGACGCGAGGCAGCTGTCGCAAGCCGGTGACCAAGATGTTCTCAAGGCCCATAAAGCCAAGAACGCGTTTTGGCGCAGTGGTTCGGGCATTTTCGCACCCGTAGGGACGGATTACGCCAACTTGGAGGGCTGAGCTGGAACACCAAGAACCCTCGTCTCACGCAACGGGGCAGTGCTCTAAATTTAGAAACAGTCCTCGGCACTCAGGGCTCCACGTCTTCGGGCGTGCGGGGCCCGCCTGGCAACGCTTTTCGGAACATGTTCTGATGGAAGTGACTCGGACGGCCAATAGCAGCGATGCCTTCTCGGCTGCTTCCTGCCCGGCCTTACGGACACCAGTGTGGGCGGTGTTATACCGGTGTTTCGAGACCTCGAGTATATATCTCGGCCCTCCCCCGGGCAAGTGTCCCATGCGGGCCGTTTCTCTTCGCCCCCATCTCACTTCCTCTCTAGTGATTGAAGACTTACTGTAATTACTGGAGAACATTTCCAGAAGTTCGTCCGCACATAATGCTCCGATATAAATTCTTGTACCACCTTCAAATATAACAAAGAAGCGCGTGACTGACCGGGAAACAGCATCGGAACGCAACAGATTCAATCGTCCAGGGACCACTCCGACAGTCTCCCGACTTCCACGTTCATCGGAACGGGAGGATTCTGCACGCGGTTGGTCATGAATATGCGACTTGTTACCAAAATCATCTAGCAAATTTACTCATTGACCGACACGTATCCCTTCCCAACAGCGTCTCTCGGGTTTTCTCTTGGTACTGTTCGCTGCCTTCTACAACGGCATTTCCGGTAAAGTGCAGTGCGTGCATACATAACCTTTGCGCTGGCACGAAGCTATTGTGTACATGGACCCGGCATCCAGTGACATGAGCAGATTCAAGCTTAAGTCAAAAGCCCGAGCCGACAAGTGACTTGAGATAAATGCTTCACCGCTCCCAGGAACAAGTCATGTGGCCACCTAGCATAATGTAGCTACGTCGCAGACATCTTCCACCTCAGACCGCGAATGGTAACTCCATGCGCACCCCTTGCCTGTCAATTACCAAAAGACACTTTTTGATGCCAGAGTCGCATCGCACAGCAGCATCAGCGGAAGACTTGCTCTAGGCTCGTGCATTGCCGGTCTCGGTCTTCATTGTAATCTATCTTCCACACGGCAAGCAGCAGTAAAGTGTACTGTCACAGTAATACGCCTTACTCTTGCGTCCCGGCTTCCGACTCCCCCACGCTGGACCCAGAACCCAGGGCACCAGAGCTATCCTTGCAAAGAGTGCTGTACCGACGGGTGTATGATGTTCTGGTATTCAATGGTGTTGTACGGTGTTCAGGTATTGAATGCTCTTGGGGGTGGTCTGACTATTTCCTATTGGAGTGATCGGGACAGTGCGAGCTGTCACGGCGGGACTTCGTCTCCGGTGCTGGTGCTTGTGTCGATCGCGACTTCCGAAGGCCTCAGCGGTGCCTAAATGCAGCTCCCGAGACCAGTTCTCACGTCGTTGGTACCCCAGATCCAAGTGGTCGTTAGCCTGCAGGAAACCAGATACCGGCGAGCTGGTCCCACAAAATTTCCTATTGTCTGGCTGCACCTGTGCAGACTTGACACAGTATCTTGCGTTGTCCAACAAATCTCGATGGTGATATTTCAGGAGTCCAGGTCGACAATCGCCCCCACTAACTGAGAGGCACGTGCCGTTCGCAGTTTCCCAATTCTCGGCGCCAACAAGCGGCTGTCACAGTGAAAAGTCCTACCTGCAACACATCTGTTCCTGTACATAAATCAAGAAATCAAACACCAATACCTATGGTGCCAGATCCCCAGATCCCAGTGTCTTTGCTCTTTCCTCAAGCTGCCAGATACTAAACGGGGGCGGACCAGCAGATTCACTGCCCAATTGAACTAGCCGGGCAAAAAGCGCATTTCTTAGTGCAGAAAGCGCATCCGTCATCAGTCATTTCCAACACTTTTGGGAAAGCTCAAAGGAAGACGACGATCACCAATCAGCCTCCCGGGACCCGCGACCTGGGAAAACTCTATTGGCGTCATACCAGACGCCCCGCCCTCTCCCGTCTTTATCACCCCCACTGTATAAGAAAGTTACTTCTCTGGGAATTGGGAATCGCGACACCTTTGACCTTGCTTCGCGGCCTCTTTCCTACGCAGTTATACCCAGACATCGACGTCCACATTCGAGCGCAGTCGGCCGCATACCAGCGCAGCCTCAGTCAGGACACAGACATAGCCCTCTGTCGCCCAATCCGCCACCAGCCTCACGTCTGTCCCGAGTTTCGTTGAGGGAAGGCAGCGACACGGACCCGTCCACGAAGCCAACGCAGCCGGAACTGGCACTTGTTAAGTCTTAGCACACTAGGCCGAGAGTCTACTCCGCAGCTCGACCGTATGTTTGTGCACACCTTAGTCTATCTCGCAGATAACACCTTCCACCTCCCCTCCCTTACCCTTTCAAAGTCCATCAATCTGGGGCGCGCTTCTGCCACGATTGCAGATTTTAGAGACGCATTCACTGCCAGCGTTTATGACTCGAAGGGGGAGCTGAGTGAGGCTGACATCATAGCTTTTCCGACCTCGCAGGCCGACTCTTGCCTTCCGCTCCGTCTATTCCTCCGCCCGGCCCCGTTACTTCCTAACGCCGAGACCGTGACTGAATCGAGACGACTCGCGTCATTCCAGCAACCACAGCCATTCTTAGCATCAGACCTCAAGCATCTGGTCCCTTGTAGTCCCCAAACACGGACGCATCAACGGGACGTCGTCCTTCCAGCGCCACCCTCTTGCTTTCCTGCCTCGATCGACTGTATCACCCTCCCTAGCACATTGGGATACGTCGCTTCCAACTATATCCGCTTCTAGACGGGTGCAGCGGTAGGCTGTGTGGGCATTCAAAGGCGACTCTGCCGGAACCACAAACCTGACACGCGCACGCCGTCCAGCCCCTCGACTTTCTCACATCCCAGAGCTCCATTCGACGTTCTGATACTTGAGAAACCATGGGCAACCAACCATCAAAAGATGCCGGCGCAGGATCGTCCAAGTCCGGCGGCAACGGGGAACGAAGCGGGCCTGAGGGCTTGCAGTCGTACCCGTCCTTCAGCAGGTCGGATACCAAGGAATCATCCCGATCGTTCCGCTCCCTTCGATCTAAGATACCGGGGGGGAAGACAGATAGCCCCCGGAACTCAGCTATACTGTCGAACGGGGATGTGGCCGAGAAGTCGGATGCGGGTTCGGTGAAGTCGGGGAAGAGTCAGAAGACGGCAGCTTCTCGAGCCAGTCGCGCTGATTCTCTGCCTTCGCCAAGCTCGCCGTCGTCGTTTGACGCTTCTACAGCGGTGAGCTCCCCCGGTGGCGAGGAACCACAACCTCCTCCCTCGCCGATCCAGTCAGCTTCTATGAAGGCGGGACATCACGACGTCTCCGCAGCGCAGGCGAGTGGGGAGGTCGACTATGTGTCGGATCAACCACCGTCTGGAGGAGGAAATCCGAGCCTACCCGGCCAGCAACCGGGCCAGTCCATCCTCGTGAAGCGCGAGAACACGATCAACCCCGTCCACAACAACACTTCGGAAGCGTCCCTCAAGGATGATGCAGCGGGCGGTGTTGCAATGAGCGAGATCAAGGATATCGACCTCGATGACTTCATCAAGCGCCTCTTGGATGCCGCCTATGCCGGAAAGGTCACGAAGAGCGTCTGCCTGAAGAACGCCGAGATAGCAGCCATTTGCCATCGCGTGAAGGAGTGCTTCCTCTCACAGCCAGCCCTGCTGGAGCTGGATGCGCCTGTTAAGATTGTCGGCGACGTCCATGGTCAGTATACTGACCTGATCAGGATGTTCGAGATGTGCGGCTTCCCGCCCACTGCCAATTTCTTGTTCCTTGGCGATTATGTCGACAGGGGAAAGCAGTCTCTCGAGACGATTCTCCTCCTGCTTTGCTACAAGCTCAAGTATCCTGAAAACTTCTTTCTGCTGCGTGGCAACCACGAATGCGCCAACGTAACGCGAGTCTACGGGTTCTACGACGAGTGCAAGCGGAGGTGCAATGTGAAGATCTGGAAGACATTCATCGATACCTTCAACACTCTCCCCATCGCCGCTATCGTTGCTGGCAAGATCTTCTGCGTCCACGGGGGGTTGTCTCCAGCGCTCAGCCATATGGACGATATCCGGAACATTGCTCGCCCCACCGACGTACCCGATTACGGCCTCCTGAACGACTTGCTCTGGTCCGACCCGGCTGATATGGAACAGGATTGGGAGGCCAATGAGAGAGGTGTCAGTTACTGCTTTGGGAAGAAAGTCATTACGGATTTCCTTGCTACGCACGATTTTGACCTTGTCTGCCGGGCGCACATGGTGGTCGAAGACGGCTACGAGTTCTTTAATGATCGAGTTTTGGTGACTGTGTTCAGTGCGCCCAACGTAAGTTACTATGATCTGAACTTGTTCGTCTATTAGAATGTGCTAATGATGAATGATGCAGTACTGTGGGGAGTTTGACAACTGGGGAGCCGTCATGTCTGTATCCTCGGAGCTTTTGTGCAGCTTTGAGCTTCTCAAACCGCTCGACTCGAATGCTCTGAAGAGCCATATCAAGAAGGGGAGGAATAAGAGGAATCATATGCTCAACAGCCCGGTAAGTTTTAGCCTTTGACTGCCCCGTCAATGTTTAAGCTGCTTTACTGACAGTATCCAAGCCTGCGAGTGTATATCCCCAAAGCGTCTGATCTCGAAACGAGAGCCCGACTCATTACATGCGAAGCAGCAGGATGCTGCCAGTATAAAGAAAAACAAAGAAGAGCTTCACGGCAAAAGTTTTCAGTCCGAAAGAAATAGTGCGACATGCGAATGGCCGATTCGCGGGTTTTGTCCGAGTGGGAAATAAGGTGGGCCACGGATTCGGTCATGGGGTTTGAACGTGCGACGCAAAAGTGACGGAGCGAAACGACGTAACAACGCCATATCGAACGGTCCATTTGAATGGAAATGTCAGGAACGGATGAGGGTGCCCAGGGGTTGGGGGTAATGGAAAGGGGCACCAGGAGGAGGTGTTTGGACGCATGAGCGTGGGCAGAGGGAAATGGGGTGGAGATATATACGATGGGTGGGTAATTCTGCTTTTTTTTTTTTTTTTGGAACCGCGATATCGACAGTCTCGAACTTACAACGCGAGCCGACTCACACGACACGGCACTTTTTTCTCTCTGCATCATGACGATTTTCCACAAGCGACACTCGCAACTCAACATTAGGGGGCGTATGCAAAGGACATAAGGGGAGACACCGCAAGGTGCAATGGTTTAGTTAGTGTCTTTTTTTGCCTTGCTCGTTTTAACTGTTTGGCTGGCTGGCTGGGTCCAACTTTATCAAACGGCCCACACGGTGTTGTTGTCTCCTTTTTATCTCAACTTTAGCAACATTGCAGAGCAGGATATGGAATACTTGGTAGTCAGTTTCAACCTCCCATCTTATCATTGTCTCACGCATGGTCTGGTCAGGTGTTTTTTCTGCTGTGTTTTTCGGTCCGGTGTTGTTGTTGTTGTATGTCTGGTTTCGTCCGTATATTGGTCTGGAAAAAAAGGCGGGAAACGGAACAGATGGTGTCAATCGGCTGTAACGTCTTACTTTCCAAAGTTTTCTACTCTCCGTCTTTCTTTATACTGTGGCATATGGAGTCAACATCTGATTAGCTGGAGGGTCAAAATAAACTGTACTGGGATGCATGACACCATGCGTATATACGTCCCCTACGGTGATATCGTTAACAACAAAAGACTGGGCTTTTTATCGTTAGGCAAATCAAAACCGACTTTATTAAAAGACCTATCGACCCAATGTGTCCCGTGTAACTAAAAGTCTAGCAATAATATGCATGCCGTCCCGACTTGCGCAAACCTGAGAATATTTAGAACATGAGGTATCATGAGGTATCATGGATTGAGAAAGATTCATATCATCGTGTCTCCGCCATAAGTCATGATCTCAAACATGTTTCGCCATCCTCCAAAACCCAAATTAGCAAGTCTCCCAGAACACCGTCCTCGTCGCGGGACGCCCGCGTCTTGTGCTTGCTGGCCGTCCGCCATTTATCGTCGCTCAACCTGCGGCTACTTAGACACAAGTTTTTGTATTCCGCCATGCGTGACTAGTAAGGATAGATATGTGCCATGCGTCTCGGCCTCAGCTGAGGATATAGCGCAGAGCCAAGACTTGCGCCATATATAAGTTGCCTCTTTCCAGTCAGGTGCTTTTTGGCGTTGTTTTATGTCAAGAGAAAGAAGGGGTCGTAAAGTCGTCCCAATGAGTTCCCAATTGTTCTCTGTGAAACCAGTTCGTTTCAGCCGACACGTGCCCATTGAAGATGCCTGAGCATTGCGGAACAGTGTGTGGCATGTACACAGAAGGTTCGTCCCAAGAATTAAATATCAAAATCCGTGTGGCTATGGTCGTGAGGAGTGTCAGATGTGTATGGTGCGAAGGAGTTAAAAGGCATATTACCCAGATTCTGGTTCATTGTGTTAATAGGTTGAAAGCCTGCGGTTGAAGTCTTGGGGTCGTTTCCGTAACTCGGATAAGCGTAAGAATGATAGGGGAATCCACTTCTCGTCTGAACACACAAGGGATTGATATTGCCACCGCCCAGGCCGTGCTGGTGTTGAAAATAGGCGGGATTCGCGATGGAAGGATGGGACGGAAATGTGCTCGGGCCGCTCTCCCGGGTGTGGAAGTAAGGGAGCGAGTTGGGTTTGGAAGACTTTGACATCGGTGAAGCCATTGCGATGTTCGAGCTCAGTGGTTGGAGTGCCTGGCGTCGATGAAGCTCGTAACTAGAGATGGATGAGTAGATGCGCCCTGTGAATGTATGAGCTAGAACTAACCCGGTCTCATTCACAGGGCTCGGAACACGATCTGACCACTTCTCGTCAGTACGAGCAGTCAGGAGTATATGAAGTCGTTGTATCCAGGCTGTTCTTACCGAGACTAAGCTCCGGATCGTCACGGAATACATCATAACTCTCCATCGAACCGTGGCTGTGGGTGGACATGTGACTGATGTCGTGCTCATCTTGATCAAAGGGCGTTGTTTCTTCCCGGAATGTCTTTGCTAGTGCAGATTTCGCCTTGTTCCGAGCAAGCCTAGCTGACGACCGTGTTTGCCGCGGCCGGTTCGCGGCCACCACGGTCGTGGGACGGCGAGTCCTCTTCTTTTTGTGGTTGTCGGCTTCATCGAATTTGCGGTCCTGGACATCACATGTGTTAGAGTTGGATGTGTTAGAGTTGGAGTCAACATACGCGAAGGGAACGGTGTATGGGGATAGGATGGCAGTTGGGCTCAACAAACCGGGCTTCCCTCAATGGAGGGACTAGCATATATGTCACGAGTCCGCTGGAACTCGCCGTCTTCCGTCCACACAAACTCGGTGGGCTCAATACCACTTGACGTCTGCTCCATCTGCCTCAGGACGGACTCATCCTTCCGCTGGTTCCGTTTTCTCTTCTGCAACTCGCTCGCGGAATCGAAGAGACCCATGCCCGGATATCTAACGCCCTTCAGTCTACCGGAGTCGTTATCATCATCCGCAAACTCAGTGATGGTTGTGGTTGTCTCAGATGGTATCTCAGATTGTGTTTCCGCTGGGTGCATGCCCTCAACAGCATCTGTTTCTACAGACCATCTTTGATTTCTTGTTCGCATCTGGTTTACCGGAGTAACTGGATAGTCGGATCGAGTACGTCTGAAACTTGGTGTCCGGTAGATCGAGTCATCGACGTAGCTTTGGCGTGCACCATGTGAATGAAGGGAGGGATCTGGGGCGGTTGCCCAGTGAGCTATTGTAGGCATGGACTCTGCATAATCTCCGGGTTCAGTCTTGATCAGCTCATGGTGTTGTATGGCAGTGCGTGGCTTGCTCTGCTTCCAGCAGTAAGTTTCAAGTTCTAACGCGTTCATCAGTTCGCCGGCATGACCTACACCTTCATTGGATGGCCGCCCTCGCTTGCCCCATTTCTTCACCTCCTTTGCTGCCATGCGGTCTGCCAGAAGACCCCTTATTCCGTACCGCTCGTACCAGTCGTCATACTGTCGAAGGGAATCGAGCGCATCCCTCTCCGTGTGTGACTTGAGCTCGATCTTGAAACGGTGCGCCAGGTGACTTTTTGACGAGATGTGGGTAAGAAGATGTGACACGTCGGAGAAGTTGGGTTTCTTGGGACAGAGGCTGCATTTCAGGGGAATAGTGGCAGGATCGCTTCTCGTCACCAGGTCCATTGGAGCAATGGCAGCCATTGTCTAGCAGAAAAAGTCAGCATCAGGAGGGAGGGTCTTGCTGATTCACGAGCAATTGCTTCGGTTCCGCCAAGGTAGTAACTTACCGGAGACGGGGCCTGCTGTCGAGTCCAGGTTGACTGCAGGATCAATGAAGATCTTGGGACTTCAACTTGGCTGTTCCACCGCAAAAAGCTCTGCAATGGTGATATATGGCAGGCAAGACTCAAGAGGTGCAGACACAGTGGATAAGTAACGAGCGGGTTGAGGTACTCTGGCCGTGCTCGGTATGCTTAGGTAGAGTAGTAGCAACTCGATGGTTGGAACTCCTGCGCTCAAGACGCGTCCCGAACAAACAGTGCGCGTGTGTTAGGTAAGCTAGATATGCACCAAGAGGTAACCTTGCAGTCAAGCAAGCACAAATCTTCAAGCAGTTGCGAACAATCAGCTCAAAGATCGGACTGAGCCGAGGCTGCTGAAGAAAACGAGAGCGGGGACGCTCTCGTCCCTCGGTGACCTATCAGAGGTAACAGACGGCTTGTTGATAGAGATTGGATGAAAGAACGACTGAGTTGAGGACGAAGAGAAAGGAACCGACCACAGAAAAACCGAGGCAAAGGGGAGCGTGATTTTGTGGAAGGCGAAGACGCTCGCACCTGCCTTGAATAGAAATGAGCAGTTCTGATGGCGGCTTGATGTGAGCAAGTAAAAATGGCAAGAGCGTGTGGGCCGTGACGCGCTCGTGAACACCACTCGAGGTCATTCGTTCCTGCCCAAAACGGTGAACATGAACTGATCTGGATTTACAGTTTGGTTTGCGAGGATCGCGTCAGTTTGCAGCCAGTAATCGTTCAATCCGCTCTGGTGGAAATGGGAGAGATGACGCTCAGATAGTGAGGAATTTGTGTACTCAGGGGTGACGAGAGCTAAACTGCGAAATGTGACTTTCGTGAGCTACGTCTCCCGGTGGCAACACTCCTGAGCAGCAGGGTTTCCAAGATGATTGTAGCACGCGATGCACAAGATAAGGACTACGAGAACGTGCGAGATTGCCAAGCAGCCCTCTCACCCCAAAAAAATACACCTGATGACCGTCAGCTGAGTTCGTCCTGAGAGAGTGGGATTTCTAGCCAGTGTTTCAATGGCATACCATATCCCGACGGGAAGAGAATGTGCTACTGGAAGGATATTCGACCAGTGTTCAAGCTTTCGTGAAATTGACACCAGCACAACAAGAAGGAGCGTGTTGTACGGGTTGGAGCTTATCATAAGCGGTGACGAGTATAAGTATGTTTGTGTCTACGATTTGCCTGTGTCGCCAGGGGTGATTGATGATGTATAAACGCGCCAGATCTGCCGTGTTTGCCGTGTTTAGTAAACCTGACTCGGATATAATATATGATATGACTGACCGGCGTGGTAGGAAAGCAAGAACTGTTGATTGGTACGCCCGTGGGAAGGAGCAGAGCACGTAAACCGGGTCATACGAGATAGTTGGACAATAAAAAGAAACCCGAGCATTCGGCAAGTCAGCCTTGCGCTGTTGGTCCCATCACAACAAGCCGAACAGTCGAGTTGAGGTTCAGGGGAAGTGACCAACCAGTTGGTGTCAGAGCTTAGAGTGGGCAGCAGGAGGCTGATATGTTATCTGAGGTGGAATATAGAGACGAAAAGAAGTAGGACCCCAGAGAGACAAGCACTCTCTAATGATCAGACTAAAATGTCCATTACTTATCCCATGTTGGCCTGTATGGCAACCCAGGCAACAAGGAGGGATGCTGGGCTGTTGATCTTCTCTTGCATTGTATCCTATCCAACATGGCACCTATGTTGGGAGGCTATTAGATTGCAAGAGACCAAGGGCTTGAGACGAAAAGTAGTAAGAAAGAATGGTTCGACTCCGCGGGATGCAAGATGGTGCATATATTATATACTACCTGCCGAGGAGGATAATGGCGTCTTTTTCCAACTTTGACCTAGGACCCGCTGCACAGTCGTCTTGGGCATGCAGTATACCGGGTCAACAGGTTGCAAGCCAGGGTATTCCAGGAGGCTCAGCCCAGCGAGGCCAAAACAAGTGTGCCACACATCGACCATGTCGCCCGGTCTGTCAGAAATACCACCATTTTCAGGGTCCTGGGAGCGCAAGATGAAGGCGACGAGCTTGTCCCTGTCGATCCAATGCGCCTTTCCAATCATCTCCAAGCTGCCCAAAACCCACCAACTGTAGCAGACGTCCTCCTTCTTCTCCGGCCGACCGTTGAGGCCACCACTAGCGACCTGCCGCTCACTCAACCACCGTCCAAGTCGGTCCGTGTCGATGAGATCCTGCCTTCCGGCGATTGTGAGAGCCGCGACGCAGGTAAGTATCTGACCTGAGTGTGATTCTGCCCCGGGACTGACGCCATAGCCACCGTCGAAATTGGCGCATGCCACGATATGATCCACCGCCTTATCAACGTCGACCAAGTGAAGAAGACCTAGCAGCGACAACGCGTTGAAAGCACCGTACAGAAAGCGCGTGTCTTCTTCTCCCCACTCATCACCAGCGAACGTCCCAGTCTGCCGGTTTTGCAGATCAGCGATAACTATCCTCCCGCATTAGTTTATCATTTCAAGTTCAGCCAGTGATAAAGGAGCGACGCACATTTCCCAACCTTTGCCTTGCCCGTCCCCCGTGTCTCAAGCTCATCGAAGGCATTAATCATCGCGAGAATCTGCACCGCACTGACGGTAGAGAGCATGTGGGCATCGTGACCTGGAGCAGCGCCAAAGCCGCCATTCGGATGCTGACATGATAGCACAAAGTCGATAGTCTCGGCTCGAGGAAGCGCTTCCGGATGGCCCAGCAGATGCAGTGCCGTCAGACCCCAGTAGAGACCGTTGAGCCGGAGATGCTCGGTCAGCCAGTAGTCATATTCATCTTTTCTCGTATCCAAGCTCTGAATATACTTGACATGAGCTGACGTCGCGAGCTGGAGTTCTTCGGGGAGGTTTTCAAAGCTGGTAGCCATGGTGGAAGTCGATATGAAGTTGAGTGTCATTATAGTGGGGGCGGGGAAAGCACATGCGAGGTTGAGACGAGGTTATCACCAGCGACTTGACTTACGTAAGCAAACCCACCTGAGCGTTGCAGCAGGCTGCCAAGAACTGCCACAGTCCCAGGCTTCCGACTTATCGGAACTCTATACGGAGGACCCTACCAAAAGAAATGGCCCACCGCCTTTACGCACGGACTTTTCTGGTCACTAAAGTTATAGCGACACACTTCACTAACTGTTCGGTTGTCAGCGCTAAGGGCGCTAGGCTACAGTGATGCACGGGCGCTGATAGTGACTGAGTCTGCTATCTTTCAGTGTGCCGATTCTGCCGGACAAAAAAGGCGGTGGGCCTTTTCTTTTGGTAGGGTCCTCCTTACATATGGTTCATAACAAGAGACTCCATGTTTTATTCCAAGACAAGAACTTCAAGAACAGTCACTGGTAGTTTTCGCCTAGCGAATCAGGATTGCCGCAGCCGATTACTATGTACTCCTGACAACTGCATCTACACATCGAGGTGGCGCTTTAATCGGCCCTTACCGGCAATGTCGCCATGCAAGAGGGTGGGCTGCGATATCTGGCCTCCATGACGATCGCCCGGTGAAAGGCCCGATTTTATGGCAGTTGGAACGGATGGTAGGACAGATTTATCTTTTTTTATATCATGGCGCATGCATGTGCCGTACGGCGCGACGGCTCCAAGTACAACAGAGGGCCAGCTAATAGCTGAATCATCTGCAACCGGCGGGCGTCCACACTTCCATGTGCTTGACCACACCTTATTCCAACACCGGGTGATCGTTGGTCTTTGCACTCGAGTGATTGACATCAGCGAACAGTTACCCTTGCAGTGAGGTTCGCATTTGTGCAGTTATTCTCCGACATCATAACATTGGCAGGGTAGTCATGGTAAGTGTAGCATACGGCCGTACTGGGCTTCAGGGCTGCGTATAAGTCTGCCAATCCAGGGTTGATTGAAGGGAGAGACCACAGCCGCCGAGCACATGTTTTGCGATGTTTTGGACTTCGTTGCGGCGCAGGCTCCGGTCCTCGTTTATTCGTATGAATCGTATCAAGTTCCACTTCACATGTCTCTATCCTCAGGATTATGTATGTTCGCACGTATGCACGCACGGATTACGAAGTAAACCGTGAGACGTATGCCAGATACAGCATTCACAATCGGTGCCATTGGCCGTTGCGCGGTAGACCTGACTAGCTACGCAACAAGTGTGCCAAGAGTTAGTGCCGAGTTTCAGAATTGACCTCTGTTCCTGACCTAAGCCTGTTAAGGAATGGATGGATGGACCCCTCACTAAGAATTCAAAGACAACGCCCTGACAACGCCATGATAGGAGGTTGACGGACAAAAAAGCGCCTCGGAGAGACGAACTACTGGTTAGACTTCCGGTCTGTCCCTGCATATAGGCGCTATTGCGATTAGAGTTTTGACGGAATTTTCAGCTCTAACAGTTGAGAGAGAGGCCTCTTGTTTCATAGGTGCATTCATAAGAGAGTGGGTTTTCGTGGGAGGGGGTAGCTTTACTGGGCGGGGAACAAACCGTTTCGGCGTTGGAAGCATGGGTCGAACGTGTGAGCCTTGGTTCCTGCACTGGTTCTGGGAAGGGGTTTGGTGCTCTTTCCTCATTCGTCTTTTCTTCAATGATACCAGAAGAGCATATATAATGTTTATCGGTCAGATGCGCAGAGTCATAAGATACCAAGACTGAGAATCCTGTGGTAGTCTTCAAATCTCCGAATCAAGAAAGTGCGGAAAGACGGTCGGGCTTAGGCTCGGGAAAGCAATAAAGTTGCGGTGATGGGGAGTTTGTGGCTGACTCCTTGAGCTCTGAATGGCGACTAAAGAGAGACAGATGCCCCCTTACCCAGTACGCCATGGTGGGCTGTTTAATGTGTCTTCTCCTTGCATAACCGCATCACTCGTGACCCGTCATTCGCTAGCTCCTCCCACCCTACTCCTTAGATCCCTCCAAGCACCCCGAGTTCCGGAATCTGCTCACCTTCATCATCGCAGTTATCACGATCACAGCCTCAAAGGGCTCGATTGTCAGGTTCATACACACTCAGCAATATAACCTACTTTAGTGCTGGTCTACACTCGAAACCCCCAATCTCGCCCCGTCTTTACATATATATACCGATTTGCAGCCGTTCTCGGTATGACTATCTGATTGTCGCCCCTTCTGAAGTGCCGCTCGAACGCGAGCAAATCCAACTGCAAATCGTCGCATACGCTGTGCACCCATCCTCCCTGTTGAATGACCCGGCGTTTAGACGATATACCCCTGATGACACATTCCTGCACAGAGACAGGGCATTGGCAGTACGTTTCAGGAATCCGTCCTGGAACCACCCTCCCGCGCAACATTCCAACCGCTGGCCCGCGGAACCTGGGAAAAGGGCAAACTCAAATGCACACGGGCCCTGGTAGCTACGAACTGAGTGAGGCTTGAAGCAAAAAAAGCTGTACGCACAACACTTCAAACAGGTACGAAGAGTCTCTTTGTCGGCCAACCAGCTGGGTCATTTTGCTGGTCGCCACGATTGCCAATTTAGGCCTTACTCAGATCCATCAATCAAACAATCACGGTCTTGACCGAAATTCGATCGTGCACGAACCCTTGGCTGCTTGGACTGGTAGAGTCCAGCATTGCTGCCGCCCTTAGCGAGCCCTCGGCCTCGTGGATCGTGAGTCGCATCCATCGGCTTGCGTGGTCGGCGCACTTCTTCGCACTCAATTCTATGCCAATTCTTGCAGATTGGTTGCAGATTTGCGCAACTCGCCCCATCCTTACCTCTCTATATCGCATCTCGCTTTCAAGCCTTTAGTGCTCCGCCGTGCCTCTTTGGGTTGGTCGCTTATCTGTCGCAGACCCAATCTGCCTATTTTACCCTGTTGGTCCCAACACTGTGATACCTCCGTACTGCTGCGCACGAGACAGTTGGCCTCCATCCCGTCCTGCGTCCTGCGGCAGAGTGAATCCAGTAAGACGCCTATTATAGCAAGGCCGTCATTAAAACGGTCCTCTGCTTGGCCACCTGGCAAAGATGGGGCGCAAACCTGTACCACAACCGCTGACACTGGCGGATCCCATGCGCCCCGGCGAAGACCCTCGTGCTGGTGAAACGGCCCCGATTACTTCTTCAACTGAGCCAAAATCGCCCCGATCTCCCCGTTCGCCATTCAGGTTCGGGCAGAAAAAAACTCTTGGTTCCGGAGGTCAGCAGCCACTGCAGGTATCCGACGTATTACAGCGGCAGCACCAGCAGATTCCGCAATCGATCCAGCAGCTGGAAGAATTCCAACCCGAGGCGCTGCAGTACCCCCCGATCTCATCAGCAATACAGCCGTCATTCGATCATCAGCGAGCTTACCCACCCCCTGGCCAACATCAGCAGCACGGCCACAGACACAATCGCCGCGACGAGGATAAGGCCTCCAAGTCGGGTTTCTTTTCCTTCAATAAGTCGAGCCGGTCGACGGATCGGCTCCACGCCCACCACCAATATTCAGACTCGAGGAGCGAAACCATGTCCAGAGACTCCGATTCCCCGGCGCTGTCGAAACAAAACACTAAGCTTTCAGGTACGTGGCTAGGCCCGTTACTGCCGCCGGCCAACCGACAGACCATCTGTGTCCCGGTCTCGGCTCCGGTCCCTGTTTCCAATAGCGCGCTAACGTCACAACCCTGTAGATTCTTCGTATCAGGAGAACGCGGTTCAGAAACCAATACCATCATTCCCCTCAAGGTCCGAAGTGTCGCTAGCCTCTACCACCGACTACGAACCTGGCAATAATTCGAAGAGGGGCACGAAACCCAAACCTTTTACGCTCTTGGGCCGATCAAGGTCGATCAAGGACAACGACAGGGAAAGCAAGAACAGCCCTAGCCCTAAGGACTTTGCGCCTGCCCCGGTCAGACTTAGCGAGCCCGAGAGAGCGTACACTGCCGCGCCTCTTCGAACAGCGCCGATACACGCACACGATCGATCGTTTCGGGAAATGATGTCTTCGGCAGTACGGAATCACTCGGCGGAGAGGTCTCAACCTCGAGACATGCCAGGCAACAGGGGGAGGGAGCAGATGCCGGGTAATAGAGGGAGAGATCATGATAGAGAAAGCCGGAATCATCAGCCTTCTTCGTTCAAGGAGAATAGTGGTTCGGCTTTCTTGAGCGGGTTGAAGAATAGCAAGGCCGCCGACATAATTAGCAAAGGCTTGTTTGGCAAAGGGACAAGGCACGAGAACGCAGGGCCAAAGGAGCCTATCGTGGATGACGAGCATTACGTTCTTAAGGTGATCAACCTGCCGCTGGTTGAGCAGACACGCCGGACGCGGATATCGAAGAGGTTGGAGCACTCGCGGGACAAGACCGAGTTCTGGATGCCCGCTTTTCCCTGGAGAGCCATTGACTACCTCAACTATAAGGGAAGTGATGTGGAGGGCTTATACAGGATTCCTGGGAGTGGGCCGCAAATCAAGAAGTGGCAGCGCAAATTCGATGAGGGTATGTTGACTAATGGTATCAAACCCCCAGCACCCCAATCAGCTTGCTAACAGAAGATTGACAGAGGGCGATGTTGACCTGTTCGAGCAAACGGATCTATACGACATCAATATTATCGGCTCTATGCTCAAAGCCTGGCTCCGCGAACTGCCTGACGAGCTCTTCCCGAAATCAGCACAGGAGAGGATTGCCAGAGAATGCACGGGCGCCGAAACAGTGCCACAACTCCTCATAGAGGAGCTCTCGAACCTCTCGCCCTTCAACTACTACCTCCTCTTCGCCATTACCTGTCACCTGAGTCTTCTGCTTGCCCATTCTGATAAGAACAAGATGGACTTCAGAAACCTCTGCATCTGCTTCCAGCCGTGCATGAAGATCGACGCCTTCTGCTTTAAGTTTCTGGTGTGTGACTGGCGGGATTGCTGGAAAGGGTGCAAGAACGAGGCCAAGTACATCGAGGAGGAGTATGCTCTTTTTGATCAGCCGCCACCGCGGGCCATCAGCGAAACGCGGTCAAGGAACGGGAACGGGAACAGTGCGAGCCCAGACATTGTCGAGGAGATACAACAAAACGAAGAACGCAACGTCTCGTCGTCGGACGGCGGCAGCAAGAACTCGAATCGCAGCGCAAGCGAACCGCGAGGCGAGCCGAAAGGACGACTAAGGAAAAAGAACACGGCACCCCCAGAAAATTTCACTAGTGTCGAGACCAGCTCAACTGTCTCAACCACTCTGACCGTCAACAGCGATCGGGACAGGACAGAGCCAAGAGGGTCCGGCGATCTACGTCTCTCGCCCATTAAGCCACTGTCCCCTCTTGGATTTTAGTCTGATACGTTTCTTACTCTTTACTCTTCACGATAACACCGAGGCGAACGTCGTATGTACACGATATATCATTACTTCATGTTCACGACCTTACGCCGTTGACGACTTCTCATTTTTGTTCATGGCCGATTACAAAAATCGACGACTACCTAAAACCCCCCTATCCTTACTCTTTCCTACACGCGAGCGAACTTAGGAAACCGAGCGTTGGAGATGCCCCCTTTAATTCCTTTTGTTTGTCACTTTCTTGAATGCGATTCCGAGCACTCGAACTTTTTTTTTTTTTTAAACTTTTCGTTTCTGTTTTAGAATACCCGCCTGTGGCAATCTGGAATGTTTCTCGTTTTTTTGAAAACCAGCAGTCAGAAGTTACGATTGGGCCTTTGTTCACGTTTATGTAGTACCTCTTATGTTCCCTTACGTCTTTTCGCATATTACGAACTTTTCCTGTTCTAATCAGAGGAGGGGGGGACGGCGGGTTGAGCATTTAGCTGCTGTGGGATTGTTGCATCAAGAGGAGGAATTGCTTTGCCATCTTGGAAAGATTATCGAGGATGTCGTTAAAAAAAGGAAGCGCCCATGTATAGTACCCACATATTACAGACACTTTTTTATGTGAAAGGAGGAGGATGGTGATAATGATATGGTTGTTTCTTTGGGTGGCAACTTATATACACCCTGACAAAGATGACTTCAGTATCCCTAGCACAATTGCTCTTTTTTTTGTGATCCCAAAACGCCCAACAACAAGAGAACCCCTTAACAGCCGGCCCTTGATATATGACCCGGAACGCCGTAATGCTGATATTTCCCCCCCTCCTCCTTCTCCCCTTTCTGACAAGCCGCCCGCCCTTAACGAAAGCCCCAAAGCCCTCTTGTTCTAAAAAAGGGCCTCCTTTAACAGACGGCCCCTCTCTCTACCTAGTAAACCATTAGGTGGGGTGTGAACAAAAATGGTGAACACCTGGGCCACATTCCACGTCCCGACAGTGTTCGGTCTTTTTTTCCAATCAAGGGCACTGCTTTGTTGCCCGTTTTGCTTCAACAACCATCCACCCCCCAACACACAACCTCCCCCTCCTCATTTTCTACCGTCAGCATGGCGTTGATTCTTCCTCTCCCTCCGTTCATTGCGCTTGACCTTCTCTCTAATCTCTCTCCGTTTGTCCCCTCTGATAGACGTCCCCTCCTTTCTGTTGGCCTCCTTGTTGGCGTTGAGTTCTATGATGGGCGCATCTTGGAGAGTGCCCTTGTTGGCCCCCTTGTACCCCCACTTGCGCTCCCACTCCCCGGTCTCCTCGTTGTACTGGCGATTTGCGCGCTGCTCGCGGGTCTTGGCCTTGATGCCGCGTCTCTTGGCGAACGCCTCCCATTTGGTCTCTGTCTTGGGTGCCGGCACGGGCTTCTCGCGCGGGAGGGGGGTTTGCGCGGGGGGAAGAGAGAGAAGGACGCCCGCGGGGGTGGAGGATATCGGGCAGACCGTTAACAACTGGTTGATCAGGGACTGGGTGCCGTCCCGGGCAATTTCTACCAGGGATTGTTCCAGGGCAGAGGAGGAACTGCGGTCCAGGGAGACGGGGTTCGGGTCGTTGGCGAGTAAAAGGCCCAGGTCGAAGGTGTACGGCGTTGGTTTTTCTACTGTTACTGGTAACTTTGTTTTTGTATCGGTAGAGGTGGAGGTGGACATTGTGACAGTTGGGAAAGTGAGAGAGGTGGGTAGTGTAAACTGTGAGAACAGAATGGCTATGAAAATGTAGCGGGCTGCGATAGTTAGTAGAGGATGCGATGGGAAAGCAAAATAATTTTGCGGGACCGGGTTGTTATCTTATCGAACTTTTCAATGGGGGGGGGACTGGTCAATTGGACTGGCAGAAATGGCACAAGCAAGACCCCCAGAAAAACTGCTGTGGTCAGTGCGTCCAAAGCTAGTAGCAGAATCGCGTGTGAATTTCTCCCCGAGAGCAGAAAGAGCATTCAGATTGAAACAGGCAGAAATCCACCAGTTGAACCCCCCCCCCCCCCAACCCGGAACTCGACGACGATGCGATAGGGGCCAATTCTGTCGGTTACAGAACGATACATCCGACATTAAATAAATAAAAAAGCAGCAATGGCGACGCCAAACTGCCTGAGGTGCCTCCTCGTGAGGCCCTCAGTTGCAGCGAGACTCCCGGCTGCCCGACAGATGATCACGGCTGCCGCTCCCTTCTCGACGACAGCCAACTCGCGCGCCGCTGGTGGCCCGCAGCAGGGGAAAGGGAAAAAAGCACCAAAACCCCCCGTGAAGGGGAAGCAGATGAACCTGAGCGCGTTCAAGAAAAAGAGAGATGTGGACAAGTCGAAGCCGCCGCTGCCCGGCGAGCGCAAGGCCTACCGCAAGCGGATCCTCCTCAGCAACAACAACGCCCTGCCGGTGCCTGGCCTGCAGGACGTGAACGCCGAGAGCATGCTTCAGACTTCCAACAGCGGGAAGGTGCTGTCGCTGCCCGACGCGGTGGTGGACCAATTGCGCGCGGTCGAGGCGTTCAAGCCGACGCAGTGCTGGGGCGTCTTCCGGAAGCCGTCCATGCTGGTGCGGGCCGAGACCGTGGAGTTGATGCAGAAGATGCAGAAGGCCGCCGATTCTCAACAGGCGCTGCGGCTTGTCGTCACGGGCGACCGGATAACGGGCAAGAGCATGCTTCTCCTGCAGGCCATGACGCACGCGTACCTGAACGACTGGGTTGTGATTAACGTTCCTGAGGGTCAGTCCGTTCACTCACAAACTCTTCATATTAGGGCATATTAGGGGTTAAGCTGACTTTTTGAGTAGCACAAGAGTTGACCACAGCATGCACCGAATACGCCCCCATCCCCAACAACCCGACGCAGTACATGCAGCAAAACTACGTGCTCAAGATGATCCAGGCGATCCGCAAGGCCAACGAGAAGCTCTTCTCTCGGCTGACCACCGTCCACCAGCACCCTGACCTCCCCCAGCACGTGCCCGTGAGCTCACCGCTGCTGCAGCTGGCCAACAGCGCCAAGGAGGCCGACGGTGCCTGGGCCGTCTTCCACGCCTTGTGGCAGGAGCTGACCACCAAGGGCTACGGCCGGCCGCCGATCCTGTTTGCGCTGGACGGCGTGGCGCACATCATGAAGATGTCGGATTACCGCTCCCCGGCGTTTGAGCAGATCCACTCGTTCGATCTCGCTCTCGTGCGGCTGTTTGCCGACTGCCTGGGCGGCAATGTGCAGTTGCCCAATGGAGGTGCCGTGTTGGCGTCTACCAGCAGGAACAACTCCCCCCGCACGCCGAGCCTGGAACTCGCGCTGCTCCAGCGGGAAGCCGAGCAGAACAAGACAGAGGTCCCTAAGAAGGACCCCTTCTTCCGTGGGTATGACGAGCGTGTGGATGCCGTCCTGAAGAGTGTGCAGGTCCTCAGGCTGGACCGTGTCAGCAAGGCTGAGGCCCGCGCTGTCATGGAGTACTGGGCTGCCAGCGGTGTCCTGCGCGCGACGGTCGATGAGGCGACTGTTAGTGAGAAGTGGACTCTGGGTGGTAATGGTGTGTTGGGTGAGATGGAGCGTGCGGCTCTCTTGACCATGCGGCTGTAGACGGGCTGGCTGTACATAAGAATCTTGTTGTATATTGTACTATAATACATATAAAAATCTCGGTAGACGTGATGAGCAGTATACATCACTGTATTTCTATGGGTAAACTATGTCTTGGTATTTGCTACCTTGGTTAAATGTTGCTGCTCTGTGGTCTATGTACTGCATCTGTGATCATGTCTAGAACATAAAATTACTCGCCATAATTCTTTAGGAGATCGGGTTGGGAGTATCAATAAAGTCACTGGTTTATTTATTCTATTGGGGGCAGAGATTGTGATTTATGTTGTCGACCAGAGGTGATCTTGAGCTATTGCAGGTTCAGTATATAAGGGACGGTGGCACGTATGAGTGCAGCGAGGTTGTGTGATATACTGCTACATATGGAAGGGGGTTGCCATAGGAGGATGGACATATGCATTTGGCGTCGACAAATTAGATATACCTATGTTAGTTATTCAGCAGACTGCATGTGTACTTTTTGTCTCGAAGTCTGGGCTAGAGTCTAGACACATGCTGTTTGCTTGCACTTGTGTTAGGCACTGTCTTGGCGCAGGGCGGCTCACTCAGCCGTCGGGATACCTACAGACTAACTACAAGCTATGATGATTGCTTTGCATTAAAGAAACTGGGATAGGTTGTGCTGACGACGGCGGCAAGGGCGGGTTTCTTCTCGTCTAATGATTTGCTTACAATTATTCTGAATGTCGCCGGAAAGTGACCGAGGGGTAAGTGATCGACCTTTTACGAAGTGCATGGTAATTATACGAGGCCCCTTCGTCGCTACAGTGGGGTGACTGTACTGTACTGTATACTGTACTGTACGTAGGCAGCAGGTTTACCAGAAAAGGACAATGCACCTCGTGCTTTTGCATACCAGCCCTACGGAAGACATGCCGCTAGCTGCAAAACAAAGATTCCGTATGCCTGACCCCAACCGACCCTTTGGGTTGTAATGCGTACTGTACGTGGTGTGAGAGGCCCGCTAGTATGTACTAAACGATACCGAGAGCTGGATGCATGTGTGGCGCTGTGAGCTACCCCTCCACGCCCGCCACCTCCATCTGCACCTCCCTTCCTTACAGATGCAAGTTGTTTGTTCAGCCCTGGTAACGACATCCCCGATGAGGGGGGGCTGGACCCTTTAATAATAAGAATCCTTCGAGTTGGGAAGATAACAATACCGTGTACGTAAGTGCTTCAAGGACCTTGCTGGGTAATGCTCGTATGTATATAAGTCCTCCTTTGTTAATTATTTTTTTTCGTTTCCCATTTCACTTTCGCTTACACCATCTCCTCCTGTTCACCCCCCAAATCCCCACCGTCTATTCACAACCTTCAGTCACTCTCATATCCCCTTTTACACACATCAAGGTTCTTGTTAGTAGTAGTAGTTAGCAAACATGCCCGTAAAGGTGATCACCACCGAGCTAGGCCACTCCATCCCCCCCGAGGGACCGCACACCATCACGACCCACGCGCCAGGATGGGACACCGCCATACGTTTTCGGTCGGGGGATCCTGCCCTCTTTGCGCAGATGAAGAGCATGTATCCCAGATTTGTACCCTTCTGTGAAACTCGACAGCTTTCCGCTGCCATTGGTTCCAAACTGGGTTTTCCAGAGGGGTACGCTTGTCTGCCCTTCCTAAGTCCAGATATCTTTCGTCTGGCAACGCAGTTCGCGACGAATCACCACCGGGACAAGGACCCCAAGACGAAACTCACACCCCAGGAGCTGCTGTTTCGAGTGGCGGATGTCGCTGCGGTGAGATTGTACGTGGTGGCGTACCCGGTGCACAAGACGCCGGGGATCATTGGCCTCTGGCAGAACTTGGGCACCGGCATAAGCACACGGCTATCTGAGCACCTGCTCACACAGATCGACTCTCTCACTGCCCACCTCTTTTCTGCCAACGGGGGGACGCTGGAGGGTCTGGCTGTTCCGGAACCTACGTATTTACCAGAGGGTCCGGAACATGGAGGATTGAAGGAGAGGGTGGTTGGGCTGTTGAAGAGGGAGGCAATAAAAGAGGTGGGTGTGGGGAAGGGGGATGTATATCTGTATGGCGCCGGAATGGCAGCGATATACGGTGCCCATCAAGCTATGGCAAAGGTGAGGAAGGGACCGGTGGTGGCGCTGGGGAGTATCTTCCCTTCTACGTACCATTTGTTCGGTGAATCCCCGAGCGGGTTCAAGCATTTTGGGGACGTCAGAAAAGATAGTGGGGTTTTGGAGAAGCTGGAGGGTTATATACAAGGAGAGAAAGCAGAGGGACGGGAGGTTGGGTATGTCTTTGTGGAATTCCCTAGCAACCCGATTTTGGTCAGTGTTGATCTCAAAGGGTTGAGAGGGCTGGTGAGTACACACAAACGCAAGCACAAAAAGAAAATGGGGAAAAGGGTGCTAACACAAGACAGGCCGATAAATATGGCTTCCCGGTGGTGGTGGATGACACCGTTGGGTCGTTCTGTAACGTTGATTTGTTACCGGCTGCGGACGTGGTGGTTACGAGCCTGACCAAGAGCTTTAGTGGATATGCCAACGTATGCCCCTCCCTCCCTTCTTCCTTTTGCTTTCCGAACTTTTCTCCCTGGTTGTTTTCTTTCCCTGGTTGTTTTTTCCCCTTTTTCTTTCCACCCGCGTTTCCCTTTCCTGTCCCCCCCCCCTTTTTCAATTTAGTTTACCTTCTTGCTTGTTTCCCCCCTTGTTTTATTTATTTATTTATCCTCGCTCCGCTCGGTTACTGACAGTCACATGTGCAGGTAATGGCCGGCAGCGTAACCCTGAACCCCTCATCCCCCCATTACCCCCTCCTCACCTCCACCCTCGCCACAATCTACCACAACGAGGTATTCACCAGCGACGCGGCCACTCTTCTGTCTAACAGCAACGACTACCTCGCTCGCAGCACGATCCTCAACCGGAACGCTCTCGCTCTTACCAAGTTTATCGAGTCCTACATCACCCGCCCAGAGTCCCCTGTCATTGCGGTCCTGTACCCAATGACGTCAGATACCCTGGACAACTACCGCTCTTTCATGCGAGCCCCTACTGCAGAGTTCACTCTCGGGTACGGATGCCTGTTTAGTATCGATTTCGAAGACAAGGAGTGCGCGAAAGCGTTCTACGATAACCTGGCGGTCTATTGCGGCCCCCACCTGGGAGCGAATCTGACCCTAGCCCTTCCGTTTAACGAGCTCGTTTTTGGGAGGGACCCAGACGATGCTAAACATCATGCCGCCTACGGCAACAGGGCAGAACAGATACGCGTCAGTGTCGGCCTCGAAGAGGAGGAGGAGCTCATCGAGACGTTTAAGGTGGCGTTGGGGTTTGCTGAGGCTGAAAAGAAACGTCGGAATAGTACTGCACACTAGGTAGTCGTAAGCGTAAGTAGCAAAAACGGTGTGATCAGTTTTAACAAAGCAAATGTTGCATTATCTACCATTCAATTCATTCCCCACATCATCAACAACACATATAACAATAACAATGCGTCTAGGTACTCATATAGGTGCTCTCGTGCTCAACTCTTTCATGACAAAACATTTTAACACACCCGACTGACTGACTCTTCGTGTTCCCATTTTAACGCCGTAACCAAATCACCCAAAATCCATAAAGAAAATCATTGGAGGGACAAAAAACTACGCTCACAAGTCCGCGCTTCCCTCCCTCTCGTTATTTGACGTGATAAATACCAACCGGGTGCCGTTACCCGCTGTTTGCCAGACCTATTCACATCGTTAGCTTTCCGCACACACACAGTATCGGGGACGGGGACGGTGACTCACATCAATCTCGGTGTACTCGGCAAGGGCATTAAGCCACTGATCCTCCGTGAATCCCTTGGCAATGACTCGTTCCTTGACCTTGCGCAGGCTGAGCTCGATGCCGTATTCGTTATCCTCGTCATCATCAGCATCCTCGTCCGCCCTGCAGGCACCGCTGTCAGCAAGACCCTTGACGAGGTTGTAAATCTTGCTGCTCGCGTTGAGCGCCCTTCTGTTACCGCCCCCCCGACTATCATCAGCCGCCAGCGACTCCTTGCTAGCCTCCACCAACCGCAGCGCCTCGTCCACATCATCCTGCGTGACCGTGTTGCTGAACCGCAGACGGGCCAGGGCCTGCGCAAGACGGACGATACCGAGCAGGGTACGCGGGGTGGTGTGTCCAAAGTTCTGGTTCCTCTTCTCCGCGCGCTTCCCTTGCGACCGCAGGCGGACGTAGGTCTTGACCATGTACTCGGACACCGACGCGGGCACCACGGGGCGGTACGTCCGCGCCTGCGCGACATAGGCGCGCACCTCGGCAGGGGTAAAGACCACGCCGTCCTCCGTGCCGAGATCCGGGTGGCGACCGTTCATGTGCACGTAGGCGACGTGCTTGGCCAGCTGCGCGTCGGTCTCCCGCGTGGGGACGTCGAGGAGGAGGAACATGATGTCGAAACGGGACAAGAGCGCCGCGGGCAGGTTGATGTTCTCGACGGCCGACAGACGGGTGTTGTAGCGGCCATACAAGGGGTTAGCAGCCGCCAGGATCGACGCGCGCGCGTTGAGCGTCGTGCTGATGCCGGCCTTGGAGATGCTGATGGTCTGCTGCTCCATGACTTCGTGAATGGCGGTCCGGTCGTTGTCGTCCATCTTGTCGAACTCGTCGATACAGCAGATGCCGTTGTCAGCCAGCACAAGCGCACCGCCCTCGAGAACCATCTCGTCCGTCACGGGATCTCGCATAACAGCAGCGGTAAGACCGACACCACTGCTACCACGGCCAGAGGTGTAGACACCGCGAGGGGCGACTTTGGAGATGTACTTGAGCAACTGCGACTTGGCGACTCCGGGGTCGCCCATCAGGCAGACATTGATGTCACCACGGATCCGCATGCCGTCGCCTACTACCTTGGTCACACCACCCACGAGGAGGAGCAGAAGGGCCTTCTTGACGTCGAGGTGGCCGTAGATTTCAGGGGCAATCGACTTGGCGAGGTATTCGTACTGGTTCCCTGACTGGGTGAACTTGGCAATCCGTCGTACCAGCGAGGGATCGATGTCCATGTCTTCGTAGGCCTTCTTGTGTTGGTTGATGTGATGGGCTTCGATGTAAGTATCAGTCAGGAGGCCGGCGCGCATGGCCTTGAATCCGGTGTAGGGAGTCGGCAGGAAGATGCCGGCAACGTCGACAACATCACCCGGGTTGATCTGCCGGACGAGACTGCCGTAGCAGAGAATAGTCATTATCCTCGGGATCTGGCCAATGGGGACCTGCTCGGCAAGTTCTTGAATCTTGATTTCCTGGAAGGGCTGGAACTTGGACGCCCTTGAGGAGGGGTAGAGCTGGCCCTTGGCCTGGTTTGCCTTGCAGTCGGTCGAGGGACACCCGGTCAGGGGACCGAACTGTTTGTCGGTGACGGGCTGGAAGATCTCGCATCCGCAGCGGTCGCACGTGTAGGCGCTGACCTGGATAATGGGCTTGACGTCCGAGACCCTCGTCGCAATGCCCCGCACTGTGATGAGACTGCCCAGGTGATCGCCGCGAATCTGGCGCACCGACAGGGCCTTGACCGGGTTGTCGGGCGTCGACGTTCTTGGCTTGAAGACGAGGGTGTACCGCCGTGTGAGCTGTGCAGGGAACTGGTCTTGGAGCAACAGCGGGTTGTTGTTACTTTCCGCAGCTTCTGACAGGTCGCGATTCCGCTGCTGCCTGTTTGCCATCAAAACGTCCAGCACATCGTCCTTGAAGGAAAGGTCGCTGCTTGGTTGGGGCATCAGCTTGTCAACAGCCCTTGACAGAATCTCGACGTAATGCTTGGTGTTCTTCTCGACCGACTGCACGAGCTTCTGACCCTCGTTTACTTGCTCCTCGTACTGCATTAAACTTAAGTTAGTATTGCAAGCATTCGCAAACATCTTTGGCTCAGTAACCAACATTTTGCAGATCGTCCAGGTCAACGACAATCTCGTCGATTTTCCTGTCTGCGAGCTCCTGGAGCAGCTCTTGGTATTTGTGTCGAGGCTTCCGCTTCCGCGCCTTCTCCTGCAAGCGACGCTCTTGCGCCCCGTCGTCCTCCTCCATAAAGTCATATTCGTCGCTGAGATCGTCTTCGTCAATGGTGATGTTGCCCAATGCATGCGTGACTTCCTCTTCGGGAGATGTCTTGAAGTCTGTCAGGAAGTTCTCGAACGCAGCTGCACATTGTTAGCGACATTGAGCATCACGGCTGCCTCCACCTGCGCTTACACTGCTGCGCTCCGTAGTCAACAGGCGCTTTATATACGAGAAGCGCCATGATGGTGGGGTGCACTTGGCCGTTCACGAGAATGGGTAGTCTATGGCGGGTCGAGTGTTGAGTAGCTGCGATTGCGATTGCGATTGACAAGTTGCGCTCGACAGGTTATCGCAAGATGCGACAACACAAAAGATTGGCGCTTGTGGATTAGTTAGAGTCGAGACTGGGGGGCTGGGCAACGCGTCAGGCGCAGACCGCGACTTTTCGCGTCGCTTCAGCCAGGGGTCGTTTAATTGCTTTACAAGCGTGGGGCTTGAGCACAGCTGGGAGCAGCTGCCAACTCCCTCGTTCCGGCTGCATTGGTGCGGCTGCGGGTGATTGCTCCCATACCTCGGCACATGCAAACTGGATCGCGCTTGCCGGACACAGCGCTCCTGTCCCAAGATGCCCGAGGTGATGTGAACTGATGCAAAGCTCTGGATTGTAAATAAAGGACACCATCGCAAGCACCCTATTTTCGCGCTTTCTGCCTGCAGCTTTCCGCGTCCATAGGTCACACACCGCTTGCCATGGCGCCCCGTAAGAATGCGCAGTCGACAGCTGCCGAGATCTCTCTTGTTCACTTGCAGAATTGCTTTGTCAACCTCCCATCCCCATTAGCATCGTTGCTCGCAAATGTCAACACTGTAAGATAGCCTGCATGCGCCGCATTTCTGGTGATATCCGATTGACTTATTTTCTTCCCAGCCAGCGCAGAATGTCATTGTCGAGCTCAGTTACCGTGCGCCAGCTCCGGCGAGTTCGGGAGGTTTAGGGGCTGCCACCTCGATCCAGAAATCCATCTACGTTGGATGGACGGGCATGCCCAGCAAGAGGAGGATTGCGCCTATAGTTGGCAGGGATGGAATCAATGGGGCAAGAGGCTCATCGGGGCGCGATCAGGAAGTGCCCCTGGTGGAGATGGATGCGACCCTTGCAGCAGCCGTGGGACTACGAGACGGCCAGAAGGTCACAGCAACAATACATTTCGACCCGCCACTGGCGCATACCGTCAACATCGAACCTCTAACGCCCGAAGACTGGGAGATGATTGAACTTCACGGTACATTCCTCGAGGACAACCTCTTGTTCCAGATCCGCGCCGTGCCGAATCCCGCCTACGTCCCGGCTTCAGGAATCGCTTCCGACACACATCCCTTAACATTACATTTGTCGCAAACGTCGACGGCGAACATCAAAGTCCTCTCGCTCGATCCTCCCTTACCCCCGGACGCTCCCTTTGCCAAGATTGCCCCAGACGCCGAAGTCATTGTAGCACCAAAAGTACGCTCGAAGCAACGAAGCAACAAGGATAACAGGAGCGTCGGGGGCGCATCGAGAAAGAGCGGCAAGAGCTCCGCAAGTACAGTCAAGCGGAAAAGTGTGCGCGAAGAGAAGAAGCCGGCCTTGTTCTTCAGGGGCATCGACCGGAAACACTGCCAGGAATGGTTCGACGAGGAAAGCTCGACCGGAGAATTGAGCGTGTGGATTGACCGCGATCAGCTCCTCACCAAGGAGCTGAAAGGGTTAACATGGATCTCTGTCAGCGTTGTGCGACCAGCAGGTCTCGAACAGCCCATTGACTCGGCAAAACAACCCCAGGAAGGAGAGGCTACCGCGAAAGCATCGACCAAAATCGTTGCCCGTCTGCAACCGTGGGACGAACCTCCGGATGGGCGGACAGCTGCATTATCGTCCCCGCTATGCGCCTCTCTCGGCTGCCAGGACATGGTTGGAGGGGTCATTAAGCTCGAAGCTCCTCCTCCCCAAATGCCCCGGAAAACAGCCCCGGATGCGGATGGGATATCGAAAACATCAGTGCAGAAACTACAGGTTTACCCGTTTCTCACATCGAAGACTACATCTTTCAGTGGACTCAAGTTTGGAGGCCAGTCAAAGGCGGAGCGTGAGGAAGCCTCGAACCAGATAAAACACATCTACGGGTCCAATGCGCTATTGGGCCCACTGACAGATGGTCAGGTTCTCGGGTTCCACGAGGGGCTCGAGTTCCCGCGCAGTTGGGAGGGAGGGATTGTGAGATTCGAGCCCGCCCCTGCCGCGTCCCAGAGTTCCGGAAGGGAACCGGTGAACTGGATTCTCGGATCGGACTGGAAGCTACCCATTGCAGTTCAACCTCCGATTCCCAAGCCATCGTGGCTATCGGACGCTGATGGCGATTTGAACATTGAACCGTCCGGCTCATTGCTTGTAGGCATTGACACTCTGCTCGAGAAGCTCAGATCCAACCTCTCGCACATGTCCTCCGTTCTCTTAACAGGAGGCCAAGGGTCTGGCAAGACTTCGGTAGCACAGTCAGTTGCACGCAGCTTGCGGTCAGACCAGTTCTATCACACCACCTACTTTCCCTGCACCAAGCTTGTAAACGATGAGAGCAGGATATCCACGATAAAGGAGACACTGAACCGACTTTTTATGGCGGCTATGTGGGGAGCCAGGCTTGGAGGCAAGTCAGTGGTCATATTGGATGACCTGGACAAACTCTGTCCGGCCGAGACGGAGCTACAAGTCGGGAACGAGAATGGACGTAGCAGGCAAATCAGCGAGGCAATCTGCTCCATGGTCAAGCAGCATTGTGGCAAGGGGAGTAACGTGGTCCTGCTGGCAACATGTCAAGGCAAGGACTCGTTACACAATGTTCTCGTTGGCGGCCATATCGTCCGGGACATTGTCGACTTGAAAGCGCCAGACAAGGAGACACGGAGGCGCATCTTGGAAGGCCTCACTACACACGGCTCGGTTGCTCCTGAAGAGGCGGGAGCTGTTGATGGCCTCGGCAGTCGTCCGACTACGGCCGATGGAAGCGCTACGGGCGACGAAGGGAACGAGTGGATGGACAGCGCAAGTCAACCGAGCAAGAGAGGACCCACGACGAAACCCAGCGGATTTACACTTGATTCTAACCTGGACTTCCTGGATATTGCCGGTCAGACCGACGGCTACATGCCCGGTGATCTGATCCTGCTCATCTCAAGAGCGCGAAACGAGGCTCTTAGTCGAACTGTGGGGGAAGAGCCTTCAAATGCGGACGTCACCTCAATACATCTTGGTCGAGTCGACTTTGAGAGCGCATTGAAGGGATTCACTCCAGCGTCTTTGCGAAACGTCACTCTTCAAAGCTCGACGACCACATTTGACTCGATAGGAGGATTGCAAGAGACACGGCGCGTTCTGCTGGAGACTCTACAATACCCTACCAAGTATGCGCCCATCTTTGCTCAGTGTCCTCTGCGGCTACGATCTGGTCTCTTATTGTACGGTTATCCTGGTTGCGGCAAGACACTGCTCGCCAGCGCGGTGGCCGGTGAATGTGGTCTGAACTTTATCAGCGTCAAGGGACCAGAGATTCTCAACAAGTACATTGGTGCGTCTGAAAAGAGCGTCCGTGACCTCTTTGAGCGAGCATCAGCGGCTAAGCCTTGTGTCTTGTTCTTTGACGAGTTCGACTCAATCGCTCCAAAGCGTGGCCACGATTCTACAGGTGTCACTGACAGGGTGGTCAACCAGCTGCTCACGCAGATGGACGGTGCAGAAGGCTTGTCGGGTGTCTACGTGCTGGCGGCCACTTCCCGACCCGATCTGATCGATCCTGCACTCCTACGACCCGGCCGTCTCGACAAATCTCTTCTCTGCGACTTTCCCAATCTGGAAGACCGACTAGACATCATTAAGGCTCTCGCCAAGAAAGTCAAGCTCTCACATGAGGTCCTGGACGACGAGGATGAGCTGATGGAACTTGGCAGGCGCACAGAAGGATTCTCAGGTGCCGACCTACAGGCCTTGGTATCGAATGCCCAGCTTGAGGCAATTCACGATGTGCTGAACGATCGTACCACCACCGGTCAGGCCACCTCGGCAAACGGTCACAGTCACGGTACTACTCGTCGCAGCGCTGCGGCCAAGAAAATAAACGGCAGCAGTAACTCCGCTTCCCGCAGCGGATTCGTGCAGTTCCGGTACGGTCCAGACGGTGGTAATGGTGAGGCTGGAGGGCGCAGCGGCAGCGGCCAATTAGGCGTGACTAGGTTTTCTGAGCTGGCCGAGCAAGCAGCCATCTCGGCGAAGCTTGAGAGCATCAAGCTCGCTCGGAAGCGAGCCAAGCAACAGCAGCACAGCTTGAAGACCACCAGCGGAAGTACCCATCAGCAGCAAGGGGGTAGTAACGAGAAGGGCGACGCCGCCGCGCATAATAGCAATAAAGAGGTGGTCATTGGCTGGAAGCATCTGGTCAAGGCGCTAGAAGGCACTCGGGCCAGTATCAGCTCCGAGGAGAGGATGCGGCTGGAGAGGATATACCGGGAGTTTGTGGTGGGAAGGAGCGGCGAGATGCGGGATGGTCAGGGAAGTATGGAAATTGGTGGGCGGAGCAGCCTCATGTGATGTACCCAGTTCTCTTCCGACTGAGGAAATCTACTCCGTATTCTAGTTGGACTTGTCGGATGTTCTCAGGCGTGCCTGTTCAGTTTTTGTTGTTCCTATGGAATTTCCTTCCAGTCAGTTGATTGACAAATGACAGTTTGCACTGCTAGCCTAGGTAAGGCGCACTTGCCGGATCCGGTCCGAAGTCAGCCCGATTCCCTCCACCATCACGTTAACGGTCTGTACACTGCAAGGTCACATTGAGGCTTGGCTTGGCCCGGGGTCGGGTTCAAATTTGGGGTTGATTGATTGATAACACGGTAATGTCATTGCTCTCATTGGACTGGTTCCCACCGCCTCGGCGCGCACAGGCAAACGCAAACGCCCACCTCCCGGCGCCCGCTGTGTGACTCGAGCTCATGATCCGTGCAAGAAACTGGTTGTTTCGACGACTTGTAAAGCCAAGATGAGGCGCTTTGAACTATCACAGTACAAAAGACCCTGCGCAAGCCTCACCCTACACGATCGTCAACATTGCTCATCCGTGCATACGAACGATTATCCCGAAATACACAGTAGTTCTTACGAGCTGAAGCTGAAGGAAGCCCCCCCCCCCGGATCTGGCCAATGACGGACATGACATTACTCCGTAACACGAAAGGAATACCTAGCTTGCCTAGGTCGGCAGGCAGGAAGGGACTAGCACTACTAGTCTAATGCATGCAGGAAGGGGTCTCGGCACCAAAAGCGCACACTAAAAAAGTAAGCTATTGGTATGATGCATGCGGCACACGAGCTTACCGCCGTGTGTCCGTAATGTGGTTGCGTTTGGGTTGCAATAGGCATTCAAGAAACGGACGGCGAGATTGAGGGAGGACTAGTGGAACAACCGTGTAACCCGGTACGAGCGCTCGGGAGTTGAACGCAACGTGGGGAATATTAGGGAGGGATTGAATGGAATGTAATGTTCAATATCCATAGGGCTGCTATCACGATACACAGTAGAATGTCACCTCCCGATACTGGACATACACACAGCAGTTAACCGTGGGGACTGAGACATTACATATATGTACATGTGTGCAGCTATCACTCGCCAAGCTTTGTTGGACCAATTGCGAGTTTATGCTTATTTTGACTATACTAGATCATCACGATCACCAGACCGTCGGAGTCCTGTTTGGTTGATCCTGTCGATTGCATTGCTAAATACAGCACACACGCAGAAACGAAACCGAACCGATGCCGACGGCCGCGCCTCGTTTTTCCAAATCCGGTGAGGCTAGGCAAAGCCTTAAAATGCAGAGAGCTGGCAACAGCAGCCCTAGTCTTACTTTGGGGAATGTGAAGGATGCATCACGCAGTAGGGGCAGCTGTTTTCGGCCCGAGGGTTCAACTAGCCTACCCTACATTTCTCCAGACTTTCATGGGCCTCAGACGTTCCGTGAACACCGCCCATCTCCTGCTATTCCGCTTGTGGCCCTACACTAGAGTCGAGTTCGGTTCTGATGTCCAAGCTGGGCTGCCCTTCACGACCAATGAACTGACTCCATGGATACAACCAATATTAGACGTGATGAGGTCAACGGGCTTACATTTGTGGCGCCGAACCGAACCTGCCTGCACATGCACTGCACTGCCTTGACCGCTTTCCACCGTTGACATGCTTGTTCCTGTGCCTTACAGTATCACCAGTCCCCGTTCTTGGAACATGCATTTTCGGCTATTCGAACCACACATACACATCAGAGCCATGGAAGTAAGCAAACATGACCAGGTCCCCGGGTCACACGGTACCCGAGGTACAGTACCAGCTGTAGGTGTTGGAGCTGAGCTCTGTCTGGGGCGCAGTTTGGCATCCATTGGCCGACTCTCATCCTCATCCTCATCATGATAAGATAAATATAGGAAGCCGTCACTCACCCAGCTCGATTGATACCTCTCTTCGTCCCATGCTCCAGGAACATAGTACAACCAGACGGTAAAAAAATGAGGTTATCCTGGACAACCCTCCTCTTACCCTGCGTGTTGGCAGACACAGTCACGCTAAACTGGTCGATCGGGTGGAAATGGCTGGCCCCAGACGGTGTCGGACGACCGGTGGTTACTGTGAACCAGCAATGGCCGGCGCCTCAAATCTCTCTCACAGAAGGTGACAGGTTGATACTTCATGTAACCAACAACCTGGGCAACGAGACAACAAGTATACACTTCCATGGCATCTTTCAAAAGGGGGATAATGAGATGGATGGTCCTGTGGGGGTCACGCAGTGTCCTATACCGCCTGGGTCGACGTTTACTTATGATTTCAGAGTATGCCCCCGGCCCTTTCCTCCCTTTTGTCCCCCTCCCCCTCCCCCGTTCATCCCCCCTCCGTTTCTCTCACTTCAACCCCCCAACCCCAAACAAACATACCAACCCGGCCCGCACGATCTTCCAAACCTAAGGCTAACGCGTGAGTCTAGGTAGACCAAGTAGGAACATACTGGTGGCACGCCCACGGCGGGGGCCAGATCGCCGACGGATTACGGGGGGCGTTCGTCATCCGCGCGAATCGCCCCCCGTATCGCGATCAAATCACCGGCTCTGGCGATCTGGTCATAACTACCGGGGACTGGTTCCACGATCAGGCGCCGTACCTGATTAGATACTACCAATCAGTCGAAAACAACGAGCAAAACGGCGGGGCAGAACCCATCCCCGACAGCGGGCTCATCAATGACGGCCAGGACATCCAAATGCGCGTGGATGCCGACAAGACTTACCTGCTTCGCGTTGTGAATATCGGCAATTTCGTGGGGACGTACCTAGAGATCGATGGGCACGATCTCACCATCGTGGAGGTCGACGGCGTCTACACCGAGCCGTACACGCTGAAAACGCTGTACCTTTCGGTTGGGCAGCGGTATGCCGTGCTGCTCAAGACGAAAAAGTCCAGCGATAATACCAACTACCTCATAAAATGCGCCCTCGACCTTAGTAAGCCCCCCCCCTTCCCCTTCCCATTCTCCTCACTTATTACCCCTGGGGAAATATGTTATTAATAAGTGGGGGTGATTAATTAGATATGTTCGACGACGTGCCAGCAGGGTACGATCCCAATTACTACGGCTACCTTGTGTACAACACCCGCAAGCCCCTACCGTCTAAGGCGCCGATAACGGATCTGACGATATTCGACGATCTCGACCTGGTCACGTCCAACGCCAACAGATACGGGCAAAACAGAGAGTACGAGAACGTCGACAGGCAGATCATCCTGGACATGGACTTTACGACCATGTCTGGCGTCAACCGGTACTTCCCCTCCTCTCTCTCTCTCTATATATATATGCGTAAGTAGGCTAACAATGAAAAAGAGCAATCATCAACAACGTGACCTATGTCTCGCAAAAGGTCCCCACACTATACACGGCTCTCTCCACGGGAAAATCAGCCAGCAACCCGCTGGTCTACGGCGTGAATTCCATACCCTTTGTGATTAAACACAACGATGTGGTCGAGGTGATTATCAATAACCACGACGTAAGCTGGGGGGGGGGGGGGGGGGGGGGGGGGGGGGGGGGGGGGGGGGGGGGGGGGGGGGGGCGGGGGGGGGGGGGGGGGGGGGCGGGGGGCGGCCG
>MU853807.1:0-88607 GCA_033297225.1 Diplogelasinospora grovesii | reverse complement strand
GTAAAAACAGCCAGCAACCCGCTGGTCTACGGCGTTAATTCCATACCCTTTTTTATTAAACACAACGATGTGGTCGTGGTTTTTATAAATAACCACGACGTAAGCTGCCCCCCCCCCCCCCCCCACCCCACCCCGTCACCCCTTACCCTAACACACTGTCTATATGTATACAAAGAGCGGCGGTCACCCATGGCATCTCCACGGACAGACCTTCCAGGTCATCGCCCGCACGCCCGCCGACGGCGGCCTGTACGCCGGGCAGAAGCTCACCGCTCGCCACCCCAACCCCCTGCGCAGGGACGTGGTCAGCGTGTCGGAGGGCGCCTTCGTGGCGATCCGGTTCAAGGCGGACAACCCGGGCGTCTACCTCATGCACTGCCATATCGAGTGGCATGTCGAGGCCGGCCTGACGGCGACCATGATCGTCGCCCCGGACCAGATGCAGTCGCGGTCGTCGACGATACACATACCCGGCGACCACGTCGACGCGTGTAGACGCCAGGGCATACCCACGCAGGGCAACGCCGCTGGCAACACGCAGGACTTCCTCAACCTGACGGGCGCGAACACGCAGTTCGATCTCAACCCTTCGGGAGCAGTCATCGATCCGTCGACGTTGGGACCACCCGGCAAACAGAGGGCGTACTGGCCTAAGAAGAAGAAAGATCGTCACTAATTCTAACTCGAGGGAGGGTTAGGGGAGGTTAAGGGGATAAAGGGCTATGTATACACTCGTCAATAAGTAATGGTAGAACTTAATAATCACCAACATGACATTTAACAACCTGCCGGAAACCCCATATAAATCCTGCTTGAATAGTGATGGTATCATACAATGTTACACAATCTGGTTTGCTAACAAACTACCTATCCAAAATCGTCAATGCCAGCCATACTATATGCACAACTTTACCCTGCCAGTAAATATACACCCTTACATGTCAACCCCAGATCCCCCCCGCCCCAATATATGCAACGGTCAGCCTTGTATGTCACCACGTCCCGCCTATGTACCACGCCTTCATATACATCTTCATATACACCCTTATACAGTCTGGTCGCTACCAGAGATGACGATCCTTACCCTCAAAGGCAAAGTTCAAGGCGACAGCAACAAACAACGCAAAGCAAAGCACACTCGGGCCCCATTTGTCGTAATACCGGGCAACCTTGCGCGTGCGAATGGCTTTGGCCCTATACAGGTAAATACCCACAGAGTAGCATAGCGATGCGATCGCCAGGAGCGTAAACACTCCAGCAGCGATGAACGAAGTCGTGTTGCCCTTGGCGCCAAAGTTGAGCAACGTCACTGCTATCGTGCCGATGTAGATGGAGTATTCGAGCTGGATAATGTCAGTAATAGTAATTTTGAACTAATGTTGGAAATGCAACCCACCCATCCCAGGAAGGTCCTCTCCGCCGCAAAGTAAACCTTGGGCTCAACCCGCACCGGAACGTAAATCTTCTTCCCCTTGGGCGCCTTGAACCTCTTGGTCTGGATCTCGCCGCTACCAAAAAGACCCTCCAGCCTCTCGTTACGAGGCACTGGCGTAGCCCGAGGACGTGGCGCGATAAACTTGAGGAACGACCAGGTGTGGTGGGTTGCAGCGTGGGCACACACCGCGAGGAGAGTCCGGTAGTAGGTCCACCCGCCCACTTTCCTCGCCTCCTCCAGCCTATCTCGCCTTTCGTCGTCGTCTTCGTCCTCGGAATCGTACAGCGGATAGGCGTCATCCCCGACAGCCCGGTCCGCCGTCTGATCCTCAATATCTGCGATTGTCCGGTGCTGCCGTGACGACTCGGCAGCAGCACCCTGGGCACTCGACTCCCCGGCAGAGGGGCCAGCCGCAGCCGGTGGATGCTCGTCATCAGAGTCATAATCGTCGTCTTCGTCGTCTGACGTTGAGTTTGTCGCCGAATGCCCTGTTCTCTGGATGCCAAAATCGTGGGTAACCGGCTTCCGGATGTCTACATCCATCTGGGGCATCCAGTAGGGGAGCAGCTTGATGCGGTCGGGAAACAAGCTGGCCACGCCGTGGATAAACTTGGAAAACTTGGGCACGGCCTCGACCAAGTGACTGGAGATCAGCTGCCGGACCCACTCCGGAGGCTCCTGGCCGAGCTGAGTCTGAAGCTTGACTTCCAGAACTGCGTAGGGGAATCTGTGTATATCGCCTGGCGGCAGCTGCGAGAATGGGTAGTCAATACCAATATCCGTACGCCTCCAGTTGTCGCCTGATCGCGTGACTCCGTCCAAGTTGTCCTCGCGAATCATGGTCAGCTCCGTATCCAACGAAATACGAACACGAGCGTCGGCAGGCAGTTGGAAAGCCGTACGGTGGTAGAAAGAGCGGCAGACAGGCTTGTACCCGTGCTTGAGGACTGACCACTGGATCTCGGCGGCCAGTCTTTCGTCCTCAGCAATAGCCTTTTCCGACTTCTTTCCTTCCTTCCGCGCCTTCTCAAAGATGGCGGCCGGGAGAAGCTCACCCCGCATGTACGCGTTCACGAACTTCTCCTTCAGAGCGAAACGTGCCTTGACCGACTTCTCGCCTGTCCAGTCCTCGCGATGCGTCTTACGCTCAACGAAGATAGTCTCAGTCTGCATTCCACCATACCACCGCAGGCGGATAGCCTCGGCACCTTCTGTCTTCTTCAGCCGACCCTCGTACAGCTCCCATGTCTCCGGGTTATCGTAGTAGATGGACGAAATGGCCGAGTCCGCCTCTTCGAATTCCTTGCTCGGATTGAAGACTAAGACGGGCAAGTGCTTGAGGATAATCAGTTTGAGCTCCGTCACGTTGTCGGGATGCACCCAGTACTTCGTCGTGTGCCGGACAAAGCTGGCTTGACTGCCTCCAGCCGCGCTGTCGCCTTTTGCCGGGTTTCCTCTCGTTCGGACGAGGTCGTACAGCCTCGAGAGCTTGACCACCGAGGCGTCGTAGTTCTCCTTGTAGAAGGGCTTCGCTTTGAGACGGGCTTCGAAGACGGGCTTCAGGTGCCACCCTGTGAGTTTCTGTCGTGACAAGTCAGTTAGCTGCTGTGCCACTTGATCACCGGGTCCCGCGCCAACGTACATCATGCTTCTTGATGATCTTGTAGAAGCCCGTGTAGTTCAATTGCACGAACTTGGCGAGATCATGCACATCGGCGATGATGTCACTGAGGTCCTCCTCGAGCAGCATGAACTCCTCCTCGCTCGGCCCGTCGTCGCGACCCAGACCGCGCTCGTTCAGGCGATTGACGACATCACGAACTTCGCGCTCGCTAACCGCAATTCTTCTCGAGATCTCCATGGCCTTGACCTGCTGCTTCGTATGCACCTTGTCCAATTCGGCCTCGAGCTTGCTGACGAACCGGCGCTCGTCCTCTTCGGTCCATTCCTCCCCTCTCCTTTGCTTCAGTTCGGCCTTGAGGCCGTCATAGTCAATGTAGTACCATTGGTACTCGCGTATCACGCTCGAGCGGAGCTGCTCGCCGAACTTCATGACGACGAGGCCGGGTCTGACTTTGCGATTGGGTTCGGAATTGCGCCTCGATTGCCAAAATCGTTTGCGTGTCTTGAGGTCTTCAATAATCAGCATGGGAGGGTGGGGAACATGGAAGATCGCTGCAGTAACGTGACGACATAAAAAGCTAGTTCAACAAGCAAAAAAGCCAAGCGCAAGAAATCTAGAACCAAGAGACAGCGGCCAAGCAGGCGTCAAGTCTCACCTCTTCTTACGAAATCCTGGTTAATTAAACCCACTGAGGAAGGTGCCACAAATCTCGACGCTGTGGAACGAGGCTTCTTTTTGGGTTTCTGTAAGCCGCAATTCGGTTTGTCAACAAAATCGAGGAAGGAAGGCCGCTGTGCACGAGCTGTGCAGGGGGAGCTGTGACCTCTGACCTCTGACCGGGCAAGGTTCTTCACACAGGCCTCTCACGAAGCTCTGTGCTCCGTTACCATGTGTGCCGTCACCATGAACGGGCACGTTTCACGGGCCCCCCACACCATTGGCGAATCACGACCAGGCGGAAAGAGCATGTGGTTTAGTGGGTATAGTGGGGTAAGGATATCGCTGATTGTGGTGGCTGCAGCGGGGAAGCTAGGAGCAGTTATCGACCCCACCATCGGTCGAGTATCCGCTGGCGGAGACACTGCCCAAAAATACGAAGATCAACAGAAAAAGTCCGCATTGTTCGAGATCGGGTTTCCAAGGTTGGCGAGGCTGACGAGGCTATCCGAAAGATCCTAGTTCCCCAGGGCTATATCCAACAATGGCGGACTACGACGATTCCATATCAGGCCGCATCTCGACCGACTGCCCACGCGAGATACAGCAGGTCTTGACTGCTGCTTGGGCCCACGATGTCGAGACCGTCAAAAAGCTGCTAGACGTCCCTGAAAAGGCAAGATGCCAGGACCCGAAAACGAAAGAGACCCCTCTGCACGCTGCTATCCGAGCATGCGGTGAACCCTCAGAAGACGATACCCCCGAAGACCTCGAAGCAGCCTCCAAGACCGTCTCCGAGCTCTTGCTCTGGGGAGCGATATGGAACGATGTAGACGACCACGATGAGACCCCCGGGTGCGTGGCGTACCGCCTGGGCCGTACAGAGCTATACAATCTCTGCGTAGACTCCGGTGTCCGTGCGGAGCTGCTGTTTGGTCTAATGTACGGCTACGAAGAGCTCCCCAGCGGGGAGGAGGATGAAGATGAAGAGATGGAGGTCATCGAGCACGCTGATGCCCCGGAAACGAACGGCAACGGAACTCTAGAAGACGGCGAGGAAGCACCCGAGCTTGTCGTTGTCGAGAACATTCAAGAGAGTGGCGTGCTAGTACCAGAAGCGGAGTCGGAAGCGCAAGCGGACGACGAAGAAGACGAAGGGGTAACAATCGAGAAGGAGAAGGAGCCAAAGGCAGATGTGAACAGCGAAGCCTACCTCGCCTCAAAACTCACCTACTCAGAAGGCAAGCTTGTCGATGACGACGGCAACGGCGTGATGATGGCCTGGGAAACCGGCATTATGCGTCAGTCCGTCGACGCTCTGCTCCCTGACAAATCCTCTGGCAAACGGATCCTAAACATCGGCTTCGGAATGGGCATAATAGACAGCATGTTCGCCGAGATCAAGCCTGCGGTGCACCACATCATTGAGGCGCATCCTGCCGTGCTGGAACACATCTCGTCCTCCCCGGAATGCAAGTTTGGACCAACGTGGGAACAGTCCGGTCCCGAAGAGGGAGCGTACAAGGTTTACAGCGGTAAATGGCAGGAAATCTGCCCGCAGCTCCTCGAAGAAGGCCAGGTCTACGACGCCATATACTTTGACACCTTCGGAGAAGACTACGCGCAGTTGCGCATGTTCTTTACCGAGTTCGTACCCGGTTTGCTCGACGGCCAGGGCATATTTGGCTTCTTCAACGGCCTCGGAGCGGATCGCAGGATTTGCTACGACGTCTACACCAAGGTAGCTGAGATGCATCTTGCAGATGCTGGTTTGGACGTGGAGTGGAAGGTGATTGACGTCGACATGAAGGAGATGGCAGAGGCGGGCAAGGGAGAATGGGAGGGCGTGAGGAGGAGATACTGGACGCTTGACAGTAAGCCCCCCTTTTCATCTTCATTTCTGGTGTTTCGATTGCTAATATGTGGTAGAATACCGACTGCCGGTTTGCACTTTTCTGGGATAGAATCTCAGCCGTTCCGAGCGTACCTACCTTTTACCACGCCGCCGCCTCCTCCGACGATTGCCGTTTTTGTTGGCACGCGATGATACTATAGCTGCTCTTGGCGCTACTATCACTCCTCTTGACGCTATTATCGCTGCTCGTGACGCTCGTATCGCTGCGCTTGACGCTATTATCGCTTCTCTTGACACTGTTATCGCTACTATTAATCAAGCCATCGAGTTTCTTAAAAAGGTGATATTGGTGGTGCTTGGGCTATTGTTATTGGTGTCTACATACACCGTCTGTCATGTTCTGGTCATGAAGTGGTTCAACTCGGAGTATCAGGAATAAACGGCTGAGCGCTGAATTTGCTTGCGTTCGAATCCGGCTCAACTATTCTAGCTAGCTGTAAAGTGGGCAAGGGCAAGGGCGATGGAAGAGAGATGGAGGTATTGGTATGAAGTAGGAACCAATAGCGAATTTACGATCAGTATCATATCAAGCAAAGGCACTCAGACGAAGATGTCTCAATAGACATCTTAAAATCCAACGTTATTGATGATTACAATCACGTGAGACATGCAGACAGTCTGAGGGAAATGTTTAATGCTTGGTAAATATTCCAAATGTCTTTTTGAATCTCCCCGCAATTTGTTTCTGTAGTGAAGCTGTTGCGCGAGGTTGTTAAATGTCTTAAAGTGTGGTAGCAAATTTATACATGTTAGTACTGCTTGCTGACGTCTGTAAAAAAAACTTTTATGACTCAACCTTCAATTACCACATTGGGGTAGGGACCACTCGTGATAACCAAGCAAACCATACCTTACTCTTTGCATTGACGCATCCTTTCTTGACGTACAGTTACCGCATTGAGACCTGTTAGTCTACTTTAATCCCTCAACCTTTGTTTTATTACATTTGGAGTCTGTAGAAAGACTGGCGACCTTTACGAGACTCTTTATATCTTGTTCACGCTTCTACACCAGTCCTGCTGCATCCGCACCTCTCATTCGCCAGTTGAGCACAACAGCAGCGAGGACTCACACACCCTTTCGTGTCACCAATACCGTCAAAATGAAGACGCGAATAAGCAAGATAAACTCCGAGCAGGAGCTGCTAGGCCGGTTCGCTGCTGCTGCTCCTCAAATTCAGAATGGAGCTTCCTCTTTGAATGGGATGACAAACGGGACTCACCACACAAGCCACTTTGGGAAGGATCTGGAAAGATGGGAGGTACCCTCTGATGATGATGCTGCGTCAGAGTCAGAAGAAAACGTCAAAGCCGACCTGGCAGCTCTCCAAGAAGCTGCACAGCTCCTCCGGGAGCGGGATATTCCAGTGGCCTTCCCCACGGAAACCGTGTACGGCCTCGGGGCCGATGCGACGCGGAGCGGCGCAGTCAAGGGGATCTACGCCGCCAAAGGACGACCCAGCGACAATCCCCTGATTGTGCACGTCTGCGACCTGACCATGCTGCGCAACCTCCTCCTCTCCACCTCTTCCTCAACCTCTTCTGACCCGATACCGGCAGTCTACAAACCTCTGATAGATAGGTTTTGGCCAGGTCCCCTCACCATCCTCCTCCCCAACCCCAACTCCTCCACACAGCTACCGCCTCCGGTGTTGCGGTTAGCACCGGAGGTTACGGCAGGTCTGAGCACGTTCGGGTGCCGCATGCCTGCCTCCCCCCTCGCCCGCTCTCTCATATCCCTGACGGGCAGACCGTTGGCGGCGCCATCTGCGAACGCATCCACTCGTCCCAGTCCCACCACAGCGCAGCATGTCTATGACGATTTGGACGGAAGGATAGAGCTGATTTTGGACGGCGGGGCTTGTCAAGTTGGTGTAGAAAGTACCGTCGTTGACGGTCTCTGCACACCACCAGTGATTCTTCGTCCGGGGGGCATTAGCATCGAGGAGCTGAGGCAGTGTGCCGGGTGGGAGAGCGTCGAAAAAGCGTACAAGGACCAGCAGCAACACAACGGCTCGAAAGAAGTCCCCCGGGCTCCGGGGATGAAGTATAAACATTACAGTCCGAAAGCGAAGGTGATACTCTATGAGCAACAGGGGGGAGAAAACCGGAAGAATTTGGTAACGGTTGAGGATGTCACCCAGGCACTCAATGAAATCGGCAAAGAAGAGGATGAAAAGGTGGTGGTTGCCATCGTCAGGACGAGGTACTGGCCGTTTTTGGGGGGTATCAAACACACCGCCGAAGGGCAGCAACAAAACAACAACAGCACGGAACTCAACGGCGAGACGGCTGGTGAGGGGGAGAGTGCATGTGAGATTACCGAGATTAGAGACGCTGTCCTGACTGGATCGGAGGGGAGGATGGAAAAGGCGGGGAGAATACTGGATGTTAATCTCGGAAAGGATGTGGGGGGTATAGCGAGGGGACTGTTCGCGGTGCTCAGGGAGATGGATAAACGGGGGGCCGATGTCATCTTCGTTGAAGGGGTTGCTGTGGCGGGTGATGATAAGGATGGAAGGGATGACGGGATTGCGGCTGCTGTGATGAACAGACTCAGGAAGGCTGCTTCTGAGATCAAGACTTGACATACATAGACTTTAGACACGCACTAACACATAATGGAGAGAGCATATAAGATCATTCATTTCTTTTCCCGTTGCTAAAAAAACGCGAGATATCCGACATCATGCATATACCCTGCACCCCCCTGCCCGGCTTGAACCCTCAACATGTGTGTGCGAGAGAAGCCTAGTTATAAGAAACTGGTGTGTGTATTTGGCCTGGGTTTATGAAAGTGACTGCAATCCCCCCCCACCTTACAACCCTTGCCTGAGCCAGTCCGTAAGCTTCGTCTTGCCCAGATCGGCCAGGTTCCTGACGCCCTGCTCGCTGAAGGGGTCGATGCGGCTGAGGTTGACGGTATCCTGCGATGGCGCCTTGCTACATCTCTGCACCACGATCGTCGGGTCGGTCTCTAGCACAACACCCTCGTCCACAATCTCGTCGATCGCCAATGACACGAGATCGTAGTTCTCGATTATCGTGCGCTTGTCGACAGACTGCTTGAACAGCAGATGCAGGCTGTCCCGCAGCGCCAGGAGGACATTGTACAGCAACACCTCGTTGTCGTCTAGGCTGCCAATGACATAGAGCGCCACGTCCGATTCCATCTTGTACAGCACGATTCGGTTGTCATATAGTAGAATGTCGCCCGTCTGCTTGGCTGTCTTTGCTAACAGGCCCTTCTCGAAGCGCGTCTGTGATGTCTTGTCGGGGTATGGGTTCGCATTGGATGTGGTCGGGGCTGCCATGGTCAGCTACGTCTGGGAGGAGGGAAGAATGTATGGAGGTTCGTTACCAGCTCCAGCTGCATGTCCCGGAGCAGCAGCGGCATGTGGTGGTGTGTAGTACTTTGCGAATATCCGCGACCCATCGTCACTTGACAGAATTACTGCCCATTGTCAGCTGCGCCCAGTGGAATTGCGGTGTGGAATTGAAAGTTACCTATAGCGTTGACGCTATACAGCGACATTCCCGGAGACATCTTGGCTGGAGGGGCGCAACTTCTCGTTGCTGGGTTGCGACTCGTTGTAGGTTGTCCCTCTTGTTGACCTCTGGATAGCACACACACACAGTGGATGCGGTGCAGCTGTGTGATGTGGCTTGATAATTGGGGCAGCCCCACGATGGAGGTACGTACCTTTCACCGTTCAGCAAGGGGTCTAATGGGGACCCACAGACCACTTCTCAGCACCAACCCCTGTGAACGCCAGAAAACGCGGTCGGTCTGGACGTGTAAAGTGGTTTTTGCTGGAGACGCGTCGACTGACTTGCGACTCCTGTTTTTTAATCTTAGTCGATTGACTGAAACCCGCCTTCCACCCCACTATCTATACCTTTCTGTCGCAAACCTCCCACCTCTCAACCAGTTCCACGACAGCACAAACCTTCGCAAACAAGATGTCGACCCCCTCAAGGAGATCAACGAGAAGCGGGCAGTCTGCGACTCCTGGTCGCGCAACTCGCAGTTCTGTTCCCCGAAGCAGCCCCGCTCCGGCCGCCCTTGATGAAGAAGCAGCACAGAGAACACCTCGGGCCACTCGCGCGTCGCAACTTGCCTCGAGTCCGCTCTTCTACCAGTCTTCATCGCCCGGTGGCCCCTCCAATGGCGTCAATCCCGTCTCGTCTCCCCTGCGCCAGATGAGCAATTCCCAGAGCACCGTTGCGCCGCGGCCGCCCAGTTCCCCTTTGCGCCAGCAGACAGACACGCAGAGTACGGGCGACCGCACACCGCGCGCAAGCGGGCACCTCATTGGAGGTAAGACTATCCCTATTACTGAAGGACGGGGTGGAATCGGATACTGACAGCACTATAGAGTCCTCCCCAATCAGATATGAAGCCAGCTCCAGTCCAGGCCGACATCTTGGCAGCCAGCAAGACTTGCGCAGCGAGAGCAGCGCGCTCTTTGTCGGCTCGTCTAGATCCAGCAACTACAGGTCCCGTCGAGGAGACATCAACCCCGACATCCACCGAACACCAGCACAGATCCCCCGTCGCATCATTCTCGACGATGCTGGCCGCGTCGTTCGTGACGGGTCTGCTCACCCCGGATCTGATGCCGCCTCCTTCTCAAACAACAACCCCAACACATCCGAGGCCGATGCGCTCGGGGGCTCAGGTCAGACCGGTCTAATTTGGGGTACGACAATATCGCTGGACGACTCGTTTGCCGCCTTCAAGGAGTTCCTCAAGAGCTTCACCAAGAAGTACCGCATGTGGCAGGACGGCGCAACCGAGGCCGATACCCAAGAAGACCCAGAGGCTGAATCCAAGCTGTACTGGGAGGCAATGGAGAACATGGTGCTCCTCGGCATGGAGAAGCTGTATCTCGACCTCCGTGATCTCAAGGCCTACCCACGTACTCTGAAGCTGTGGCACCAGGTCCAGGCCTACCCGAGCGAAATCGTGCCTGTCATGGATCAGTGTGTGCACGACTGCATGCTGGAAATCGCGCGAGCTGAGATGGAGAGCCAGAAGAGAGCGTCGCAGAGCACGGCTGGTCCCGGTGCTCCGCGTGCCTCGCAGAGCTCAGAACTAGGCTTCCCCGACTCCGACGCGCGAAGCGAAGAGCCATCCACCCCGCGACCTTCGCAGGCTGTGCAGCAGCTGACTCTCGAGGATCAAGTCCAGCGTATGACCCCAATGGTTCGGCCCTGGGGTCTTGACAAGACGACCAACCTGCGAGACCTAAACCCCTCGGACATGGACAAGCTCGTCAGCATCAAGGGTCTTGTCATCCGAACCACACCAGTCATTCCCGACATGAAGGATGCCTTCTTCAAGTGCAGTGTCTGCGGGCACTCGGTGACTGTGCAGTTGGATCGAGGCAAGATCCGAGAGCCGACGGCGTGTCCTCGCGCTCGCTGCGGTTCCAAGAACTCGATGCAGATCATCCACAACCGCTGCGTGTTTGAAGACAAGCAGATCATCAAGCTGCAAGAGACGCCCGATGCCGTGCCTGCAGGTCAGACGCCGCACTCGGTATCCGTCTGTGTCTACAACGAGCTTGTTGATTTCTGCAAGGCCGGTGACCGAGTAGAACTTACTGGTATCTACAAAGTTACTCCAGTCCGTGTCAACCCGCGGATGCGGACGGTCAAGAGCGTGCACAAGACCTACGTCGATGTCGTTCACGTGCAGAAAGTTGACAAGAAGCGAATGGGCGGCGACCCGTCTACACTGGACCTCGCCGAGGAGGAAGAAGCCCATGTGAATGGTCAGGGTTTAGAGGAGATCAAGAAGGTGACACCCGAGGAGGAGGAGAAGATCAAGCAGACGGCCGCTCGTCCCGATATCTACGATCTCTTGGCCCGTTCCTTGGCACCTTCGATTTCCGAAATGGACGACGTAAAGAAGGGTATTCTTCTGCAGCTGTTCGGGGGCACGAACAAAACCTTTGAAAAAGGCGGCAGCCCGAGATACCGTGGCGACATCAACGTTCTTTTGTGCGGCGACCCTTCCACGGCCAAGTCACAGTTGTTGGCGTACGTGCACAGGATCGCCCCGAGAGGTGTCTACACCTCTGGCAAGGGTTCTTCAGCGGTCGGTTTGACAGCGTACGTCACCCGTGACCCTGAATCCCGCCAGCTCGTTCTCGAGTCCGGTGCCCTGGTTCTTTCGGATGGAGGTGTGTGTTGTATCGACGAATTCGACAAGATGAACGATTCCACTCGGTCGGTGCTGCACGAAGTGATGGAGCAGCAGACCGTCTCTGTCGCCAAGGCCGGTATCATCACTACATTGAACGCCAGAACATCTATCCTAGCGTCAGCCAACCCGATCGGCAGCAGATACAACCCGGACCTATCGGTCCCGCAGAACATCGACCTCCCGCCTACTCTTCTGTCTCGTTTCGATCTGGTCTATCTGATCCTGGATAGAGTAGATGAGAAGAACGACCAGAGACTAGCCAGGCATCTGCTGAGCATGTATCTGGAGGATAAACCCCAGTCTGCGCAGTCGTCTAACGACATTCTTGTTAGGCCCCCCCTTCCCCTCTTTCTTACCTTTATTGTTCCCCTTTTTTTTTCGGTACCCTTAATGCTAATGATTGTTAGCCGATTGAATTCCTCACGTCCTATATTTCATATGCAAGAACACACGTGCAACCAACCATCACCCCCGAGGCCGCTCGCGAACTAGTCGAATGCTACGTGGAGATGCGTAAACTCGGTCAAGACGTCCGCGCGGCCGAGAAGCGCATCACTGCGACCACCAGACAGCTAGAGTCTATGATCCGTCTATCAGAGGCCCATGCAAAAATGAGACTGTCTCCGGTCGTCACGCAGGCCGACGTAAAGGAAGCCAACCGTTTGATCAAGACTGCACTCAAGACAGCAGCGACCGATGCCCAAGGCCGTATCGACATGTCTTTACTTACCGAAGGCACCAGCTCAGCGGAACGACAAAGGAGGGCAGACATGAAGGACGCGGTCGTCAAGCTGCTCGATGAGCAACTCACCGCTGGTGGGCAGACGGTCAGATTCTCTGAAGTCGCCCGCAAACTGAGTGAATCAGCAGGCGTCCCTGTTGACTCGAGCGAGTTTGCCGAGGTCATGAGAACCCTGGAAATGGAGGGCGCCATCATGATTAGTGGTGAGGGTGCGCGGAAGTCAGTTCGGAGAGTGACTGCTTCCGTATGATCACGGGTGTTGCTGAAATGAGTTACGAGGGATGTATACGAATGACTGGGTATGGTATGTGTGGATGATGGGTGGGATACATAGAGTTGTCATTTGTTCTTGTGTGTTAGGGTTGTTTATGGTAATGGATATCAATTTACACACAAGGTAAACTAGGAAAGGTGCCGTTGCGTTAGGTATAATGAATTTTTTTTTTTTTTTTACAATCTTCTCGTCCCGTTTAATCTCCACTCAAAACGCAGTATCATCACCATCATAACTCATCAAACTTCAACCTCCTTGCCAGTAGCACTCCTCCCACCTCCATTCTCCGTTGCCTCCCGTTCATGTCCCGTCACCCCGTTTCCATTGTGATGTTGTAGCGCGGGCGTCTTTGGTGATCGTACTGGGGAAGTGTTGGTACTAACAAAGTGCTCCCCTCCATCCTGCTGCTGTCCTCTACCCTCTAACAAGCCGGTATCAAGTCTCCAGTCCTTGAGGTCATCCTCCGCATCGTTCAGGATCTGTCTGGCCTGGTTACCATGGACGTACTGCCTGGCCGAATCGCCCGGAACCACGGGGGTGTCGTCCAGCAGTTGTAGGAGTCGCAGGCCGTGCTTGGCAAGAATGACCTGCTTCTCGGCCCGCTCGATGGTGGCTAAAAACTCGGCCGTGTATGCCTCCTTCAACTTTTGTCTAGTCTTTTAACACCGTTAGCACCCCTTTCCCCCTCAGCTGGGAGGGAGGGGGGGTATAGATATTGTTGGAACTCACGACATTGGTAAGCTGCGCTTCAGCAACAAGGTTCTCAGCCTCAGCCCTAACGAGTTCCTGCTCGAGCACCACCAGCCTCGTCGACTCCGGCTCTTTCGACTTGAGCTTGGCGATCTCGTCCGCGATCTTGGCCTTGCCGTCTCTGCTCGGCTGCACGCTCTTTTCCGTGTTTCTGATGGCTTTCAAGACACCGCGAGACTCGTCGAGGGCATGTGCATACGAGTCCTCCTGCTCGCCCATCTCGGAGAGCACGACGCCGACTTTGTCCGAGATGTCAGAGATCGCCTCGTCGCCGGTCTGTTCACCCCATTCTGACAGCTGCGTGGCGATGCTCACGCGCTCCTTCCCGGCGGCCTCGTGTGCTGCGATCAGGTTGTTCTCACTCTTGATTAAACGGTAAAGACGTTTGGATAATTCGGGTTGGACGGTGCCACGTAGAGAGGCGAGGGAAAAGGCTTTCCGGCCGTGGGAGGAGGATGAGGACGGGCCGGAGCGGGAGTTGGATTTGGAGCGGATTGATAGTGCCCGGTTCCTACAACACAGATAAATAACGTTAGCGGGGAGAGACAAAAGGGAAAGGGGAGGAGAAGGAGGGAGGCAAAAAGGGGGGGTACAAAGTGGAGGAGAAAGAAAAGCGCCCGTCTAGGCTCTTGCGCGAGCGCGACATCGTTGATGGCGCGGGCGATGGGTTGCCGGCAGACATTGTGTAGAATTAAGGTAGACTAGGTAGTTGACTTACATGATGGTCTAATGGATGGTTTCCCTGCTTGCTCTTGAGGTTAGGTAGGTAAGTATTGCTGTCGTGAATTAGATATTATTAGGCAGGTGCGTTTTGGGGGTATAATCACGGTATGCTGGGAAAGGCAGGCGCAAGGGGAGAGCGGATGGGTAGGTTATAACATAGATGTGGGAACGTCATCGACGTTGACAGCCGGTCTACGGGAGTGCGGTACTGGCGATGACGAAGTCACTCACTGTTTGTACTAGGTAGTTCTAAGGCTTAGTGCTGCCCTTCAATGGACTGCGAGTGGCCCTCCCCGAGAGCAGCGCATTCCAAGAAACGATTGCCTTCGTGGAACCCAAAGCAGCCATCTCTCTGTCTGGACAGAGACGAAATAGGAAAGACCCCGACGTCACTTTCGTCCAATGTTGGGAAGCTGGTATGCACGTTATTAGGTTACACGGTGTCTATCTCGTCAGTCCTTTCTATATCGATATACATCTTCTTCTACGTGCAAACAACTGAAGAAGTCAGACCTCTTGCAACGACTCGTCCAAACTCCCCAAACCAACAACCCCGCGATCGTCATACCCAGATAGCATAGCGGCAGTCGGTGACGTGACGTCATAGTCTGCGCCCGTGCCATCCATGCAGGGCACCCCACATTGACCACACCTCCGTCATCCGTCCCTCGCTGTCACTTGAACTCTGGGGCAGTAATAATAACTGACAGCTGATGCGACCAGTTGATTGTACATACTTCGTGGTTCGTGGTTGTCTATTCTATATATTCCAGATCTAATCCTCGTAAAACCTCGTCAAAACCCCCAACCCAAAAAGACCCTAGAGATCCAATATCTAGTACAATAGCTCACTGCCAATACTCTAGAATGACCGCCAACACCGTTGCACCTGTAACCAACGCTCGATCGACCATGCTCTCCAAAATCATATCCCGGACGTCAAAATAACCCCTTGAAAAGAAACCAAAGGGTATTATCCATCCCAAACATCAAAGCAACCCCAAAAGATGCACTAGATCTCCCAGATGTCCGGTCGTAAAGCATCCCAAATATCAACCCTCTCTCTCAAGATCAAACCCTGAACGCAACGCCCAATCTACCAAAATATCTCATCTCCCCGCTAATTATGCCATGCCGTTGTTGATCAGGTATACCGCTTCGTGGTCCGCTCGTACACAACCGGCCCAGCAATACTGATGCTCCCGCGGGGGCTGTCTAATACCCTCCCGGGATATCGTGAATAACACCCACACCCCGGGAAATGGTGATGATGTCGGGGTTGATAATGAGGTCTGTGATGATGATGATGGCGGTGGTAGTGCCTCGCGGGGATGATCTCCTCGTGGTAGTAGTACTTCTCGCGGGGTGCTGCTGTAGCTTCTCCGAATAATCCGAAGCACATTTTGCCGTCTCCTGGGTTCTTCTGGGCACACAATCTCTACTTGTTATCGTAGGTAGTGATCGGAAGGGTTATGGCCAAAAAAAGTCTTTACTTTTGCAACTTGCAAGGAGCGGTTTGGAGATTATTCGGTAATTGATTAGGTGAAGAGAAAAAAAACCATGTTGGGAAAATGTACGACAAACACACGGGGGGGCATATTTAAAGGTCTACAACTGTCAACTGCACGAAAAGGTAATAATCCCACGACCCTGTCAGCTGGATAAGTGTAGCGGGCGGTTGTTGGTAGCGGGCTGAGAGTTGTCACGGATGTCTTTGCCCTGCTTCCCGTTGTTTACTACCTTGCCCTGGAGTATGGAGGCCTGTAGTTGACACTGTCGTTTTTCAATTTTTAACCAATCGGAACGCAAGCCTGTTCTGCCAGCCTTCACCGTATACAAAGCCTTCAAGTCGCGACGGACCGCACAAAGTACCCAAAGTACCAGGGGTCCTTTCAAGGTCCTTACTTAAGCGCGTTATGGCACTAGCATGCCAGTGATGGCCCCATGGCAATTGTGGCCGCGACCCACTTTTCAGACCATAATTCGCTGATTATGGTCAGTGGCTGCGGTTAATTATTTTCATATTATTAAGAATGTAAAAGAACCTATAAAAGTTTTAAAAATATATTATAAATATCATTAAAATTAACTCTTAAGATTTTAAATTTATTACTTACTGGTTAACTAGATTCTTAATAGCTAAGATATAAATGTTTAAAGAAGTTACCTTACTTATTATACTTACTTATTTATATATATAGCATTATAACTACTACTTAAGCCCGGGATATATTTATATAGTTAAAAAGCCTTACTTTAAAGCTTTATACTGTATATATATTTTACTGGTAGCTAGTATAATAAGTGAGAAAACGTGGAGTGAAAAGATTACTATACTTATTATACTTACTTACTTCTATAAATATTATTATAACTACTATTAAGGCTCGAGATACATTAATATAGTTAAAGAGCCTTACTTTAAGGCTTCATATTATATATATATTTTACTAGTAGTTAATATAATAAATAAGAAAGCTCGGAGTGAAAATATTACTTTACTTATTATACTTACTTACTTCCACGTATATTATTATAACTACAGCTTAAGCTTAATATAAATATAATTAAAAAGCCTTAATTTAAAGCTTTTTACTATATATATATTTTACTGCTAGCTAATATTATAAGTAAGAAAACGCGGAATAAAAAAAATTATTATTCTTATTATAACTTACATTACTTTATAACTTATTAACTACGTATTATACTAATTAGCTAATAATATTATTAAATTTCCTTTATTTAAGCTATTCTTTTAATATATATTATTAATACATAAGTATAAAAGCTAGTAAGTAAGTATAATAAGTAAAGTAATTTCTTAATATTACCTTTTCTTAACTATTTTATTAACTACTTATATAAAACCATTATAATATAATTTATTATAATAAATAATTTTAATTATATTAATATATCTCGAGCTTAAGTAATGGTTATAATAATATTTATATAAGTAAGTAAGTATAATAAATAAAGTAACTTCTTTATATCATTATTTCTCACTTATTATACTAGCTATTAATATAAATATATATATAGTAAAAAGCCTTAAATTTAAACTTTTTAACTATATTAATGCATTTTAAGCCTTAATAGTAGTTATAGTGGTATTTATAAAAGTAAATAGGTGTAATAAGTAAATTTTTCACTTTATATTTTCTTACTTATTATATTAGCTACTAATAAAATATATATATAATATAAAGCCTTAAAGTAAGGCTTTTTAACTATATAAGTGCATTTCGAGCTCACGTAATAATTATAGTACTATACGTGTAAATAAGTGGATATAATAAGTAAAGTTACTTTTTCTAACCACCTTTTCTCAGCTATTTTACAAGCTACTAATAAAATATATATATAATATAAAGCTTTAAAGTAAAGCTTTTTAACTATATAAATATATCTCGGGCTTAAGTAGTAGTTATAATGCTATATATATAAATAGGTTAATATAATAAGTAAGGTAACTTCTTTATATAGTTTTTTCTTAACTATCTTATAAGCTACTAATATGTAAATAATATAGCTAAAATCATTAAAAAAAGGTATTTTTAATTATATTACGTTTTATATACTTAAATTAAACTAATTAGTATAATTATAAGTTATTATAAGTTTACTAGTAAATCTACATAGTTAAAATGTTTACTTTACAATTAGTTATAGGCAGATAGCGTCCTTTATTTTGCCGCTGGAATGGTAGTTAATATATATGATCTAATTCATTGATAGTCGCGATGGCTAGCACTTACCCTGTAGTACTTTATAGGGGCGAGATGATACTTGCCACGGTGTACTATGAGGCGCCGGAAAAATAAAAATCCGAAAATGACAGTGTCAACTATAGGCCTCCATACTGGAGGACCCTGAAATCAGGGTTGTCTGACTTACACCCCCGGCTGAGATCCGATGCAAGACTGCCTAATCAGCCTAGTTTTTACATGCTGCTCAACTTGCGGTGTACATACATGGTTGTCCGGTGGAAATTCCATGTGGTGTTTTTGTACCATGTGATGGTTAACTAGCATTTACAAATACGTCCGTACGGAAGTCTAGTCCTATGACGTGCGGCTTCTTGGCGTTTCCAAAAAAAAAAAAAAAGGGTCACATGTAACCAAGTCGCAAAGTTTGAGACTACCACCATGCGACACTCAACATGTGTTTGGCGGGTTGATGTTGTGATTCATCGAAATCGCAGTTTCTCAAACGAATACAAGTTTCAATTCAAAATAGGATCCGCTAAACTACGACCGAGATGTCTAAAGCCATCACTTTATTGCTTTTAATCCCTGTCCCGTGATAGATGATGGTACACATGTACATAAGAAAAAAACCCGCCCAACCATTTTATCTTTCTGGTTTATTTCTTCGTGATGAACTTCATCTCCACGTTGCCCAGAACCCAAATGCTCACAAAGACAGCCATCGTGCTGCAAAACACAATCAGGGGCTTCCGGAGGCTCGCCATCAAGGGGTAGTCGTACGACACAATCAGCTCCCGCTCCCTAAAGTCATCCGCCAGGTTGCGCGCCTTGATAACCAGGGCCGTCCGGCCGATCGTGTCTAGGTATGTCTTGTGAATCTGCACTCCGGCCTCGGTGATGGAGGAGCTGGGGATGGTTGTGTGGTACTTCACGTTCCTGTACGCAAAAGCAGTTAGCGCAAGGTTAGCGATAGGGAGAAGAGGAATAATGCGACGTACTCAGCGCCCTCGGGCAAGATAACGCGGACCTCAACCTGCTCGTACTCAACTCCCTCTGGCTGCTTAGGGCCCTCCAGGAACGGGACGTTAAGAACAAAGCCACCGGCAGAGGTTTTCCGGAGGAAGTTCTTCGCATCCGAGTTCCAGCCAATCGTAAAGGGGTACTTCCAGCCGCCGAACACAGGGTACCGGGGTTTGATTTCAAGCAGCGCCTCCCTCTTGTTACTTCGGAAGCGCGAGGTCGACACGTTGCCGATCACATCGGTGTAGTACGGGTCAACGCTGCCCACACGGAGAGGGAACTTCATCTCCTTGAGCGCATGCGAGGTCGGGTTGTAGTATTGCGCCTGCGCCCACTTCACCCGGTTGAAGAGAGTAGAGAGGTTGGCTCCCCGGTGGTACATAGTATAGCGCTCCTCAAACGCAACATTTCCACCCCAGTGACTGACCTCAATGTCGCGCTCCAGATGGGAAACATGGATCACGGGCTTGTTGAACTCGAACCGGACCTGGACGAGCTCGCTTGCGCCGGCGGGCTGCTCGTCAAAGGGACCGTATGTGAGCTTCGATCCCGCCTTTTGAGGGAATTCCTTAACGTCTCCGCTTCCAGGAAGCTTCGTGTAGTCGGGGATGTTGGACGAGGGGCACTTGACTTCTGTCTTCTGCTTCGAGGTGGTGTAGACCGAGGGGCAGTAAGCCGAGAAGGTGTACGAGAGGAACTGAACGTCTTCTTGGTTGATCGAGGCCGGTAGAGGGCTGTAAGCCTCCAGGAGGTAGTAGCTGATCCCCAGGGTTTGCTGAGCACCCGGCTTCAGAGGGGTGGGCAGTCGGATTCGGTAGTACTGGAGGTCACTGTCCAACTGTTAGACAAGTAGACAGACAATCGCTGCGCCGTTCAAGTAACCAACCTTCTGGGATCAAACTCGACCGCCTCGGCAGCGAAAGGTCCGGCGCTGGTGTCCTTACGATCCTTGACCTCCATGCCACCCACCCGCGACATCTGGTCGCTAGAGAAAGGCAGATAGTATTCATCCTGCGGCGCCTTGTCGATGTTCTCTATCACGACATTGATGCTTTCTTTGACATAGTTCTTCTCGACCGAGATGACATGCACGAGATTGGTGTTCTTGAACACTTGGGGCGGCTTGAATGTCGAGGGGAGGTCCACCTTCGAGCTGCTCTTGGCGGAGCTGGTCGAAGCTAGCGATAGGAAGGAGAGAACGGCCGAGACGACTGCCGACGTCTTCATTTTGAAAGAAAGCGCAAGGAGGCGCGCATCAACGTTGACGCCTGATTGCAATTGAAAAAGAACCGAAGAAAACGATGGGTGGGCGTGGATCACAAGAATTGGCCGTCAATCACCCTCATGAAGCATCACCGTGGCCTCTCATACATCCATTGGCTCCCCAAGAAGCTTACGTTGCTGAAAGAGCACCCCTGCCCGAAAATCATCGGAGTAAACAGCGCCGTTCTTCCGGATGTGGGGAGCTCCCGTGGGGACAGCCCCGAGCTCTCCCCAAGATCCATCTGAGTGGAACCGACATCGATTGTGGCTCGCTTGCTTCCCGCTGCCACCAATGACGAATTCACTGCATTCGGGAACAAGTCTTTCTCGAACACAGTATTCTTGATCACGAAGCTGGCATCAACGTCCGACGACCGGACATCATATAGTGCAGTCCGCCCCCAGATTTCAGTTGCATGTGATGCCAAGCCTCCGGGGAAAGCGTTCTCGCGGTCATTCACACGTTGCAACAGAGTTCAATGAGGGGCACCGTCCGAAGCTTTGTGCCCCTCATGTGAACCGTTTATCACCGTTTATCATCGACCATGCTGCAGCCCTGCCCACTTACTGCTGTCTAAGGGATGGACGGGTGATCCCACTCGCGGATTTTCGACGAGTGTTTCCACGTAGCCAATAAGACTTAAGCACATCAGTTTGCTATGCCGGCCCTCCTTGTGCAAATCACCCCATTGCCACAAAAGCTCCTGCAAAAGCTGAAATTCTCGCGCTTTAGCTAAAGCGGGCACCGGGGAATCCCACACCAAATCCCTTGAGCTCCGCCGTCATCCCGCTCTGCCTGACTGGGTCTGTCGTCTCTGCCGTCATCTTGCCTTGCAGTCCAGAGCATAGCAGTCCTAGGGTACTCAGTAAGCCAAGCCTCCAAGACTTCGCCGACGTTTTGCAGCCCCCAACGTCTGTTACCCGCCGTTAGAAGAGCTTCTTTATCTTATTAAAAACCCCTCGTTTTCGAATAAGGCAGCGACGATTGCGACGAGGAAAAATGGTCGGTCTAGGTCCCAAGCCTCAACTGAGGAAAGGAGGTACGTTTGCATGCGGGTGAATGTGTATGCAGTTGACATGTCTCAACCCTGATTTGACTCCCTGCCCCTCCCCTCCTCCTCCGAGCCTAGTCGACGCGCCTGCCGATTGTGTGGCTTGGGTGTCATATAGATCTAGGCGGAGAAGATGCAGGTAGCTCTTTCCCTCCAACGCCGGCTACGATTGGGGTTCTGGAGAAAGCGCAAGGTTGAGCGGCCTTTCCCCAGGTCCTTCTCTGCTTCATGGGCCGTCTTCGGGAGTCGCGTGCCATGCTGAGCCAAGGTGTCGACCATTTAAGGTCCATCACATACTGTCGAGGTTGCAACCGCGCTGGCCGATCGCTAGAGTGAATTTGTTTATGTCCTTTTAACTGCTCCTTTCCTTATCTTCTTCGCATTATCCTGTTTTCCTTCACCTTCAACCATCTCTTACTTCTGTATCCCATCAAACCAACCGTGGTTCTCGTATAAGACCGTCAATATGGCTTCGATTACCAACGCCTTCCAGAAAGTGTTTTACCCCGACCACAAAATAGCTCCTGCTACCAAGCAACGTTCTTATCATCACCATCACATTCCTCGCAGTCATCAGGGGAGCATAGCGGAGGGCAAGAATTACGTGCTTTACATTTTGAACCATGACTGACAATGCCTCTAGGCTCGTTCCAAGATGTCCCTAAAGATCTGGCCAAGGAGATCGAGAACCTTGAGAAGCAGTTCACTGTCGACACTGCCAAACTCAAGGAAATCACTGATCACTTTAAGAATGAGCTCGAGAAAGGTTGGTCATCTTTGGTCCTTCTCCCGGATCTTGCTAACTAAGCTTAGGTTTGAGCGTCGAGGGTGGAAGCATCGTAAGTCTTCGCCGCCGGGTACTCCCCTTTCAAGCAACTTCTCCGGACTTCTTGTTAAGATGTCCTCGGAGTTGTTTGATTGCAACTTCGCATTTGATGGCCTGTGCTAATAGATTTAGCCCATGAACCCAACATGGGTCATGGCATTTCCGACCGGACATGAGACCGGAACATACTTGGCCTTGGATATGGGCGGCACAAACCTGCGCGTCTGCGAGATCACCTTGACGGAACAGAAGTCCGAGTTTGACATCATTCAATCCAAGTACCGGATGCCCGAGGAGCTCAAGACTGGCGACGCTGATGAGCTATGGGAGTACATTGCCGACTGCCTCCATCAGTTCATCGAGACTCACCACGGCGACCCGTCGAAGTTGGACAAACTGCCCCTTGGATTCACCTTCTCATACCCTGCCACACAAAACTACATTGACGAGGGTGTCCTGCAACGATGGACCAAGGGCTTCGATATCGACGGCGTTGAGGGCCACAATGTCGTGCCCATGTTTGAGGCCGCCATTGCCCGACGGGTAAGACTGCAACGCGCATGGTAACCAAGATTCGCTTGCTAATACGGCCTTAGGGGGTTCCCATCAAGCTTAGTGCCTTGATCAACGACACCACCGGCACCCTCATTGCCTCAGCATACACCGACACCAAGATGAAGATTGGATGCATCTTTGGCACAGGCTGCAATGCCGCGTACATGGAGGACTGCGGGTCTATTCCCAAGCTTGCCCACATGAACCTCCCGCCCGACACGCCCATGGCCATCAACTGCGAGTGGGGCGCTTTCGACAACGAGCACAAGGTTCTCCCGCGAACGCCCTATGATGTTATCATCGACAAGGACTCTCCCCGCCCCGGCCAGCAGGCCTTTGAGAAGATGATTGCCGGTTTGTATCTCGGAGAAATCTTCCGGTTGGTCCTGGTCGACCTCCACGACAACCACGAAACGCCCATCTTTGCGAACCAGGACATCTCTAAGCTACGAAAAGCGTACAGCCTCGACTCTTCATTCCTATCGGCCATTGAGGAGTATGTATCCCTATAACCCATGTTTGATCAATAATCTGACGAAAATGCCGCAGGGACCCGTTTGAGAACCTATCAGAGACATTTGAGCTCTTCCAGACCAAGCTCGACATCAGCCCCAATGGGCCTGAGCTTGAGCTTATCCGGCGGACAGCCGAGCTGATCGGCACTCGCGCAGCTCGTCTCTCGGCCTGCGGAGTTGCCGCCATCAGCAAGAAGAAGGGCTACACCAACTGCCACGTCGGTGCTGACGGTTCCGTCTTCAACAAGTACCCGCACTTCAAGGCTCGCGGTGCGCAGGCGCTGCGCGAGATTCTTGACTGGCCCGAGAAGAAGGACCCTAAGGAGGAGGACCCCATTGAGATCCTTGCTGCCGAAGACGGAAGCGGTGTCGGTGCTGCTCTGATTGCCGCCCTGACCCTGCAGCGTGTCAAGGCTGGCCTCATGCACGGCATCCTGCACCCGGAGAACTTTAAATAAGCGCTGCCGGTGCTTTTGGCTTGTTTGTAATTACGCGAAACAACAGTCAGATACTTCTATAACGCTCAACGCTGGAAGTGAATACCTATCAAGGGAAGATTCCTGATCCGGGGGGGGGAGGTAGATAAGCGTAGCTTCCTTTTGCTTCTTTAACGTTCCCGGGTAGCGGTAGAAGATATATACTATGCTGAACGCTGCTGCGTCATATCGCTCTCTCCTTTTTTCTGACTCTGATGAATTGAGTAAACTTTGCATGGTAAACTGAGGTAGCTAATCTAGTTATAACCTGCCTTTCAAACGCCGCTAACCCCCCCACCCCCTTCCATGCTCCATGCTCCATGCTCCATGCTCCCCCTCCATGCGTCCGCTGTGTAACTAAACCTATATATAAACTCCAGCCTTTTCCTTTCGCTATCTATATCCGCTGTGTTCCTGCCGTAACATATATTTAGTATTTGTGTTCTATAATCGCTCTCGGCTGTTTCTGCCAAGAAAAGCAAACCAGAAAACAGAAGCTGCCAGTCCGTCCCTCATTCTTCAACAGCAGTACCATCCGCAATTGCACCAGCCTGCAACCCTAACCCTCCCCCGCCCCCGGGCCCGGCCTTTCGTACCGGCAGTGAGCTTAGATGCGCGTTTGCAAAACCTAAATGCTCACTGAAGCTGGCCAACAGTCTCATGACATCCTCCCTGACTTCTTCTCGGGTAGCCATCCCCTGCATGACTCTTGCCGACGGCGGGTCTGGTACTAACGGGAGATCTGTGTCGCTGTTGCGGTTGCTGCTGCTGCTGCTGCTGCTACTCCCGCCCCCTCCGTTCATTGCCCCGTTGGTAGTCTCGCTGGTCTGAGAATGTGATGCCTGGCGTTGTTGCTGTTGTAGGTGTTGTCGGTGTTGGTGTCGACCGGCCGATGGCGAGCGCATGCGACGACTCTGGCGGATGCTGTTGCTGCTTGACAGTCTGGATATGAGCGTCAAGTATTCAGAGTCTAGGTATTCACTTGCGGAAGCGGAGTAGCTGTCGTCACCGTCGTAGCTGTAGCTGTAACTGTTTTCTTCACTATTCTCACGGGTGTGGCTGCCGGTGCTAACTCCGTTGCTGCCGTTGCCGTTGCCGTTGACGCTGCCGTTGGTGGAGTTAAAACCGGAGTTGATGCTGATATTCGGGCCGGGCATGCCGAACTCTGACATGTGTAGATCCTCTGATGAGGACGACTGCGATGGCTGGGGAGGTTGAGGTTGGGAAGGGGTGTAGCTGTCGTCGGATATATAAATGCTTGGTTCTCTAGCTCTGGGCGCATTAAACGAGGGTTGATACAAGGATGCATGACGTTCGAGATCAAAGGGATTCGCGCCGCCAATGTCTGAGCCTGACACAGACACCACGTCGGAGTTGGCGGTGGAAGGGCGGGTGAGCTCTGGCATGGAATCTGGTAGACTCTCATCGAGGTCGATCAGGCTGCCGACGGAGACAGGTCGGTTATTTTGAGGTTGCGTTGGCGCGGGCAAGAGATCGTATGCTGGTTGCGAATGCATCCCGACTGGATCTGTAGGGTGGTGAATCAACGGTGGCCGTCCTGCGCTGTTCGAGCCAGGACCTGGCTCGTTGAACGGAAAGCGTGACATTTCGGGATTTGCGGACGCCGGCGGAGGAAAAGCTGGAAACTTCCAATCCTGCGTACGCCGGTTGATATTGGGACCCAAGTCCGCCGGATCGCTGAGTGGCGGCTTGCTGAAGTCGGTAACCTCTTCCAAGTCCGGGTGATAAACGTTGTCGGTCGAAGCACGCGGACCAGCCTTAATGGTCTCCATGTCAACGAACCGAGAGAGCTCATCACCGTCAAAGGACGCGTCTAGGTCGATCAGAGATTCCCGCAGGGTTGAGTGAAGAGAGTCGTCCCGCAGTGGCAGATCTGATGTGGAGGTTGGCGGCGGAGGAGGCCTGCCGTAGTAGACACGAGAATTCTCGTCGTAATTGGACATGGTGTTTGGGTCAAACACCTTTTCGAGGGGCGCCTTCAAGGCCTGCAGCTGAGGCGGCATTCGGCGTCGCGACTTGGGCTTTTGCGGACGAGAGGCGGCGTCTTCGTTAAAGTCAAAGTCGACGTTGGACCCGTACACATCGTAGACAGCCTGCGCGTCCGTGTCCATGACCTGCCGGTCAAAGTCAACGGTCGTGCTAAAGTTCCACTCGTCGTTGTCGACAGCCGTTGATGCGTAGTCAGACGGCCCGATCGCACCGGCCATCGAGAAGAGCGACCTTCTGATGCCGCCCTGTGCTTCCCAGACCTTGTAGCCCTTGACTAGGTTGGCCAAAGCCGACGTCGGATACGATGCGCTCGTGTTGAAGAGGTACGGATGTTGTTGCACACGCTCAATGGTCGGACGCTTCGCCGGGTCCTCCACGAGACAGAACGACACGAGGTCCTTGATCTGGTCCGAATACTGGTCTCCTTCCAGGCGAGGCGCATGCGTCTTGATGTAGTCGCCAAGCTGCGGGATGTTGAAGCCCGCCATGACGTTGGGAGGCAGACCAGAGGCAATCTCGTACACCAGTGAGCCGAAAGCCCAGATGTCGACCGGTGTGCCGTAGGCTAGGTTCTCGTCAAAGAGCTCTGGCGCCATCCAGTGCAGGGTTCCGATGAATGTGGAGCGCTTATCAAACTTCGTCTCGATGATGCCGGCAACGCCAAAGTCGCAGAGCTGCACGCCACCCTCCTCGGTCACGAGCACGTTTGCGCACTTGATGTCGCGGTGAATGATGCCCTCTTTGTGCACCCAGTAGACAGCCTCCGCCACTTCACGCAGGATGGGGATGATCCACTTTTCCTGCAAGCCGCCTGGCGCCGTGGGCTTCATGAGCGTGGCAACACTCCCGCCCGCGCAGTATTCCGTCACCATCCACATCGACTGCCCGACAGGAAGGGCATCCAGAATCAGGTTGACGTTCTTTGCGCCGCTGTCACTCAGCAGCTTGAGCGCATTGATCTCCTTCAGGAACTCGCTGTAGGTATCGGCCAGCTTTGGGTTTAGCGTGTCGCTTTCCTCAATGTCGATAATTTTCACTGCCACCAGAGCTTTCCTGTTCAGATCGGTGGCCTTGTACACGCGACCAAAACTCCCCTTGCCGATCAGCTCTTGCAGCTGATAGGCAGGCACATCCTTTCCGGCCTTGGTGCACTCGTCCACGACGGACGCTTGCATCTTCTTGGCATCTTCTTGAGCCTTCAGCTTGGTCGTGGACAGAAAGTCCGAGTTGCGGACCGTAAGTCTCTCCATGGTGGATGACAGATCGTGAGCCCAGAGAGCCTAGTGTCTGAATAGGGTTGCTTCACTAGGCTAGTTTTCGGTCCGAAGAAACCGCTGGTTCCTCAGGCGAGTGACCGCTCCAGATGATGGCGTCGCGCGGGTGAGTTGCTGGCGCAATAACTTGGCGGCGCGTGGCAGATGCTCAACTTCACAAGACTCGATCGAGTCCCAACCACCTAGGGTGCGTTCTCATACCCGAATACGGCAACTCAAGGTGCCCGCTTCTGAAACTGCCCACTCAATAACTGCTGATATCGGATCAGACGTCCAATTCTGCGTTAGCTTCCATCCGGGACTTCTCCTAAAAAAAAAAGCAAATTGAATCGAAAGTGTAGACCGTAAATCGCACGTTCCAGCTCAGAAGTAATGAGGAGGCTGATGAAGCTCATGAAGTTGATAGATACGGAGTATCTTCAGGGATGCGGCAAGACGCGAGACGGAGGACGTGCTAAAACGGCGCTAAAAATTGACATCCCACGGTGAGCGAGCCAATGGGAGCACGTTCTGCAAGTGGCTGCATAGTGGCTGCATATCGGTACGTACCGCTCATTGAGCCGTTTTCGTGGTCAATGCAGGATCCCGTGTGTTGGAGATCTATTGTCAACATCCATTGTCTACCTTATCTATAAATGCACGCCTCTAAACTACAATACCAAGGTAATCCACAGCCAGCCAGTGATCCACTAGCCTATTGAGAGGCCTCCTCAAGTCGTCCAATCATCTTGGCGTGGATCTTGGCCCAGCCATTCTCGCACTGCGACTTGACCAGGCCGACCAGCAGTCGGGAGCAATTGATCGTGACATCCTCGACCAGCTCCAGCCCTTCACCATCCTCGACTTGCTTAATCTCCCATATTGTGTCCATCACGATTGCTAGCGGGCTTTTGATGCGCACAAATAAACCAGTCTCGGTGTCTGTAAACTCGTAGGTGCTGACCACGTTCCTCCCCCACACGCCCGAGGGGATACTGTCCACGATATCCGTTACCCGAAAAGATTCGGTCGCTGTCCCGGGACGGGCCTTGACTGTGTCCGGAAGCGGTAGCGATGCAGAGGTGTCGTCTGTATGAGGAACAGGCTCAAATTTGGCCATGTGAGGATCGCAGTGCAGGAAGAATTCGTGGTCGTTGAGCATCGCGACTGCCTGCTCCCGCGTGGTTTTGCTGGGCAGCTTGGAGCTGTGCACCACCTTTGCGGTACCTGATAGGACTGTTTTTTGTTAGTAGTTAGGGGCATATGGGTTAACACCGTAAACTGACATGACATCTTGGCTGTGATTACTGTCGAACGCCGCTTACAACCTCTAAGATAAGGTAAATACGTGAGATCGGAGTTGGTTGTCGTCTACAAGAGCAACGGGTCCACAGTTGGTATATGTACTGCGCTCAGGCTTTGATACACTTGGAGTGTCACCTGCAGCTTGCGTCTCTTAGCTCGCCTTCAGCAGGAAGTTAATGCCCAGGTTTGCGTCTTGAAACACAAGCCAGATCCACGATCGTCAATGGAACCAAGTCGGTGGACGAATCGATAGCAACCCGACAGCGAGGAAAGGCACATCAAACCGCCCAGGCGGCGCAGCTTCCTGACTTGCCCTGACCATTCTGAGATAACTGCTGAACGGCAATGACGAATTGGGATCCGGCTGACCACTGACGTCTCCATCCGGCGCAGTCCTCTCGGACGTTAGGTCCTAAAGGTGTCCATGCAAGATAGCCTCCTGCTGCAGTCTTGGCCTGTGATTCGTCACTTCGGGAGATCAATCTGAGATGACCTTCCCGACGCTGATGTTGCGGGTGTGGTGGGGCCCTGGGCTAAGAATCGAGACCCGGAGCTTGGGCCACTCCAGTTATTTTGTCGTGTTCGGGCAGTTCTGCGCGGGAAGCCTCGGACGTCATTCGATGGTCAGCAAACCGAATCATAGTTGTGCAGCAACTTCGACATGGACGCCGTAGTCAGGGCTCGAACGGCAGCATACATCTGCCGGAGCTGCACTCGCCGCTTCCAACTCCAAAGGCGGCAGCAGCGAACATTTGCGAGCGCTTCGGCTGCGAAACCAGATATTTACGATGTGGTCTGCGTTGGTGGGGGTCCCGCGGGACTGAGTCTTTTGACAGCTCTGCGTGAGTGCCTCCAATCTTGGAAATGTTTGGCGGTGAGCCAATTGCTAATGGGGTGACGTCTAGGGTCGAGTCCCGTTACTTCGCACCTGCGGATAGCTCTCGTCGAGGCCCAGGACTTGGCAAAGATCAGATCGTGGAAGTTGCCGCCGGATAGGTTCTCGAACCGATGCAGCTCCTTGACGCCCTCCTCGGCGCAGTTTCTGGACACGATTGGGGCCTGGGACCACTTGAAGCGGGAGCGTGTGCAGGCTTACCACGAGATGCAAGTCTGGGACGGCGTCACCGACGCTCGAATCGAGTTCGACTGGGCCCCTGGCACCGCCCCTTCTGCCGGCACTACGATCGCTTACATGACCGAGAACCTCAACCTTACATCCGGGCTGTTGTCGCGCTTGGAGGAACTCGGAGGGGTGTCGGTGTTTGACAGTGCACGGGTGGAGAGGATATCCTTTGGGGAGGAGACAGAAGAGTTGGACCTCAGCGAGTGGCCTGTAGTGCAGCTCGCCGGTGGCAAGCAGCTGTACGCACGGCTTCTTGTCGGCGCGGATGGCGCGAACAGTCCCGTGCGGTCATTCGCCGGTATCGAGGCTAAGGGGTGGGATTATGATCGTCACGGGGTCGTGGCGACTTTGGAACTCGAAGGAGAGGGTTGGGGCGGAGATCAGATGAAAATCGCGTATCAAAGGTTCCTTCCCACCGGACCTGTCGCCATGCTCCCTATGCCAGGGAACTACTCCACCCTCGTCTGGTCGACGACGCCCGAGAATGCATCCCTGCTCAAGAGCTTGTCAGCAAAGGACTTTACCGCGATGGTCAACGCTGCGTTCCGCCTGAGTCCTACGGACTTGCAATTCATGCACACCCAGGAATCAGGCCAAGCAGAAGAGGTTTCGTGGAGGTTGGAGCAGACCCCTTTTAGCCGTCAAGCCGTTCCCCAGACCGTGACTGGCGTCCAAGAAGGCACGATTGCCTCCTTCCCCTTGAAGATGAGGCACGCGGATACCTACATTGGCGAGCGTGTGGCGCTTGTTGGCGATGCTGCCCACACTATCCACCCGCTGGCCGGGCAGGGTCTGAACCAGGGGCAAGGCGACGTGCAGAGTCTGGCGAAGACGATCGAGTACGCAGTCAGCCATGGGCAGGATCTCGGATCCCGCATGTCGCTCGAGCCGTACCTCTCGGAACGCTATGCTGCGAACCATGTTCTCCTCGGTGTGTGCGACAAGCTTCACAAAGTCTACTCGGTCGGGAGCGGACCTCTGGTACCCCTCAGGTCACTTGGCTTGAACGCGGTGAATGCTCTTGGCCCGCTCAAGTCGTTCTTGATGAACCAGGCAGCCGGAAACGGGATCAAGGTCTTTTGAGACTTGCATCCGAGATGTCTTCCAGGAGGGATCCAGCGTGTATGTACGATCAAAGCTCGGTGCAGTGTATTATAGGAATGTATTCTTATTAATTAGGCAGTTCTCATTGGTGGGACAGTCAAGATAAAAGGGTGATGTCAGAGACCTAGCGTACCTTCCTAGCCTATGCATCTCAAGTGTTGACGCTTTGGCAGGCGCGACACGCGCCAACTTACCATTTTCGCGGCAACTTTCATCTCATCTTCCAACTTATGGCCGACGTACCCGAAAGCCTCCACGGACTGAGGACCAACCCCCCCAATCAGGAATCTTCTGTTTGTTTATCCTACGATATTCTGTTCCGTTGGAACTTTGTTGTATGATCTTTACGTAACGATACAAACCCTCTCAGTGCTGGCCTTTGTTCGGCCTTCGTTCGGGAAGCTGACGACATATCTCTAAAGGCGGCAGTTCGTGAACCTCTTTAGTTCAATTCACATAATATTCTTTGCCAGCTTCGGCCTCAAGGTTTGTTCAAGAGCATTGCTTGACATCCTACATTACCTTACCCTACCTACCTACCTACTTCATGTGGTCGAGCAAACGCCGTTGGATGATTTTGTATTTCGTCATCTAACGTCGGCAACGCTTTGGGTAACTCTCCGGATATCTCTTCCAGAAATTTATTCAAGCGTCACCGCTCAACTTCCCTGTCTCACGTTGCCGTAGGTCGGCAGCAAGATCCCACGAGCACGATTCAACATCGTCTTTTCTCCCAGATATCATTCTTTATCGATGCGCTGAAGCTGGCTCTCTTCATTGCTCCAGCTTCCTCTGAAACGCCCTTTCGACAATCTGAAGAGGTTCTGGCATCTGCCTGAGTGCAACAACCTCTTATTCCAGGCGGTATTCCCATCACATATTTGGGTAGGAACTCATGACCTTGACTCTCAGCGACTTTCGGTCTCGACAACGCCTAGCACCTCGGCGTTGCTCACCCTTCCGGCTTTCTGAGACTTTCAGTTACGTGACGGCTATCTATAGGGAGCACAACTTTTGAGTCCTGTTGCGAGTCACAGCACCGATTTGCGTAGCAAGCTAGACATTTCTTGCATGCCTGAGCTACACCTTTGGCTGTCTCCCTTGGCTCACCTACGATATTTGCCATCTCAAAATCTTCTATTCAGCATCTCCATAGAGATATGTTAATCCACCATCATCACAAAACATTTCTTGGTGAGTCGAGTCACAGGTACTGGGAGACTTGAAGTGTCAACATCAGACTAAGACGCTTCCCTTATTCACTGCACCAGAAGTAGCATACCGACAGTTTGCCGCATCAGGCAGCGTCTTCTGGGCTCTGCCGAGTCCAACGATCCCAAGCAGAACAGAGCTCGACGAATCTGCGGCCTGTCACAAACGCTTTCTATCATCTACAACTGTCTACAAAGAAGGCAACAGTGCTCCCACTAAGCGCAAGGGGCAGCATTAAAGCATCGTCACAGACACAATATCTTCACAAAGCACCCGCGCGCTGTGGATCACCTTTGTCAACAGTCTACGAGCCACTCGATCTCGAACATTCCTCTCGCACAAACTACGAGTAACTGCCCGACAAATATATCTTGCCTCTTCCGAACGACCAGAACGCGGGATTAAGCCCATTTCCCTTCTAGATATAACGCTGCGAACTAGATACACGCCGACATCGTCCACAATCTCAGAAATCTCGAAAGCCATATCCCCGAGGGCGCCCAAGTCACAAAGCGATCTTCACCATGTGCTTTACAGAATACGTCGCCTATCAATGCGGACACCGGTCTCCGCCTGTCCTCCGCGTCTGTCCGCTGACTACAGTGAGCCACAAGTACCCAGTGTGTGGCAGTCAAGCGACCAAGCAGCACAACGCCCCAACTATGTGTACAGCATGCGAGAGACAGTTACATACGCGCTGGGTGCTCATTCGAGAGTGGGAGCACCGCTGGCTCCATGAGCGGGGCGCGTGTGGGTGTGACGTCGTGTTTCCTGGTCTCCTCACACGGCCGAGAGTCGTTGGTGGAGGTGGAGGAGATAGGGATGACCAGGCCGAGTCCATACCTGCCATCTACGAGGAGACGATAACGAAGGCCGGCGACCTGAGCAATAATGAAATCGTTTTGAGCAACACCACCAATGATAACAAGCGTTACGTGGCGGTTCGGATACCTAGTCTCTTTGCTGCGGAATGGCTGGCCGATCACGCTCCCGTTCATAGGGAAGGCAGGTGCAGCTGCCCAGCCAACTTCGACCCCTTTCGACCTGAGGTGAAGGAAGAAGAGTTGACTCCCGCCGAACGTGACTTGCTGCGCACATACAGAGAACTCGACTACAACCAACAGCAAAGCCAGCCGGAGCCTTCGGTCCAAGAACAGGCAGACGAAATCACCGCAAGGATAACGCAGGTCACCAGAGCCTTTGGCCCACCACCACAGCGCACTCAGAGCGCAAACCAGCAAGGGGACATGCTGTCTCTCCGGCAGCGATTGAGCAATCTTAACCTTGCTGCCACTGTGAATGGCCAACGAAAGAAAGGCAGAAACAAGAACAAGGCTAAATCGGGGTTCCGGGTGAGTCGGTCAGGCAGTGATCTTGTTGCGGCAAGAGACACAGCAGCGCAATATCCTCCAAGGACTTCCAACGCCAGTAGTAGAACTGCTGTTCCGATCCTCGCTCTATCTGTTGCCACACCTGCTCCTTCGGATGACGACACTGGCGGTCCTGCTGACAGTGGTCTTTCAACCGCTCTGATGCCCATCGGAGCAGCAGCATTACCCGCAAAAGATGAGTTTGTGAACAGATGGCCGATGTTCACAACTCCAGCTGAACTTGATTTCTCTTCACCTACCCGTCCGCCACCCCCATCATGTCCAGTTTCGAGTCCACGGCGGGATCTGCAAGATGCAAGCTTGGACATAAGCTTGGATCTAGCCGTATCTCCGTCAACAGAGGAGCAGCGTCCCTTGCCCATCTGCGGACTACCCATTGGCGCCGGGCCAGAGGGACAGTCTCACATGCCGCACTGGTACAAATGCCGTCTCAGTGGTCGGCCAGGGTCGAGACGGCGCAGTAACTCGTTCTCCTGAGACATCTCTCTCCCCCACACAAGAAAGGGCGATACGACAACACGGGATAGCAGAACACGATACGGAGAAAGCACCCTTGGATTACGGCGTCGCCTTGCAACCCCCCCTCAGTAAGGCACTGAGGGGTAGTAAGTATTACGGTCGCTGATAACCTGGGAAAATCTTTGTCTCTTATGGCAACTCACATTCGCTTTCAGAAGGGACACTCGCTCTCAGAAGGGGCATTCGCTTTCAAGAGGGAGCAGATCCCCCCATGTACCACACAGTTCATCCTGACACTCGCTACGTTATCTCACCACTAACGAGCGAAGAGCTCCGCCCATCAAGAGTGACGACAATGGAACGGGGCGTATGTTCGAAAGACGCTCGTTTTGTAAACCTTAAGAGATGTCAGGGAGAAGATAGATGCGCATCAGAAAAGGAAGGATGATAACTGGCTCTCTAAAAAAGAGAACAACAACCCCCCGACAAAGTAGCATATAGCTTATCTATACCAGTTTACTTCATCAATACAAAAGAAAAAGACTCTCGCTATATATCATGACTGACTTGGAAACAGAACGTGTGCATGGAAGGTTGTAGGCAGTATATATATATACGTGTGTTTTTGTGTGTGTGCATGTCACGGGTCATCCATTCTATCTTTCTGAACTGGTAACTAACCCCTGACTACAAACATATTGATACACAGGAAAACGAGCGCGCGTTTCGCTCTCCACTTTCTCTCTCTCACTCTTTTGCTCGTCTGTTCTATTTTGAGAAACCTGTTTGCTCGCTAGACAGTATACAAGTCCCAAAACCACACACCCTCCAATCGCCACAAAGACAACACGCTCATATCTTTTTTTACCGATCGACCTCACCTACATCACATTAGCCATCAATCACCAACAACACAAAACAAAAATGAACAAAAAAAAATTTGAGGAGTGAAGTAGGGCACAAGACTTACCAAACACCAAGTCCATGGTACCAATAACGGCGACGGCATCAGCGAGCAAATGTCCCTTGGAGATGTGGTCGAAGCCACCCAGATGCGCGAAACCCGGGGCGCGGATGTGCACACGGTACGGCCTCTCCGAACCATCACTGACGACGTACACACCCATCTCTCCCTTGGGCGCCTCGATAGCGCTGTAGGTATCTCCCGGGGGCACGGCGTATCCCTTGGTGTAGAGCAGGAAGTGGTGGATCAGAGCCTCCATGTTCTCCTTCATGGCAGCGCGGGGGGGCGGGCTGATCTTGTAGTCCTCGACACGAACCGGTCCGGCAGGCATCTTGTTGAGACACTGGTGGATGATCCTCAGGGACTGGCGGAACTCCTCCATGCGGCAGAGGTATCTGTCGTAGCAGTCGCCGTTCACGCCGACGGGCACGTCGAACTCGACCTGGTCGTAGGCGTCGTACGGCTGGCTCTTGCGGATATCAAACGGCACGCCCGACCCTCGCAGCATGACGCCCGTGAAGGACAGGTTGAGCGCGTCGGCGGCCGAGACGACACCGACGCCCTTCAGTCTGTTGATCCAGATGCGGTTGTCCGTCAGCATCTCCTCGGTCTCGTCGATACGGTCGCCAAACTGCGTGGCCCACTGGTAAATGTCATCGAGCAGACCGACGGGTATATCCTGGTGAACACCACCCGGGCGGACGTAGGCGGCGTGCAGACGGGCTCCAGAGACACGTTCGTAGAATTCCTTTTGTTCATCTCCTCCGTCAGCACTTTTCATGTTTCCAGCGTAGATTGGTTTTTTTAAAGCAGTTAGGGAAGAGAGAGGGGGGGGGGGGAAATACCATGAGTTTCTCACGCTCCTCGAACCCCCACAAAAAGGGCGTAAGCGCACCGACGTCCATGGCGTGCGAGAGGATCGACATCAAGTGGTTCAGAACACGGGTGATCTCTCCAAAGAGGGTACGGATCCATTTCGCCCGGTCGGGAATCTCCACGTTCAGCAGCTTCTCAACCGCCAGAGAAAAGCACTGCTCATTGGTCATCATGGAGACGTAGTCCAACCGGTCAAAGTACGGGAGCGCCTGGAGGTACGTCTTGTACTCGCACAGCTTCTCGGTTCCACGGTGCAGCAGGCCGACGTGCGGGTCCGCGCGGATGATCTCCTCGCCGTTCAGCTCCAGAATCAGACGCAACACGCCGTGGGCGGCGGGATGCTGAGGACCAAAGTTGACCGTGTAGTGCCGCACCTTGCGGTGCTCGACGCTGTTCTCGCCGCGGGATTTTTTCGCGCTGGTCCTGTTCGTGATGAGCGCGGCTTCGCCGTAGGGGTCATCAGAGGGCGTAAAGTCCGAGGCCACGGGTATCAGTCGTGTTCCCTCATATTGGGCCGGCTCGGCTTGTCGGCGTAGGCTCGTGGAAAAAGTTCTTGCGACGGCGGTCGTCGGTCTCTGTGCTGTCGTTCGCAGGCATAGCCGCCTGCTGGCGAGTCGAAATAACGGCGTCGCCATTGTGTGATGTGCTGAGCGGAGATTTGCTGATGTTCGACCTCGCTTCTTCCCCAGCGGTCAATGGCGAGCCCTTCGAGGTTCGGTGCTAGTGGGGAGTCGGAGGTAGTCAGTCGAGATCGTATGCCGTCAATGACAATCCCTGGTTGCTTGCCACAGCTCTTTCCATAGCTCCCGGCCGGGGTTTATCCGGCTGCCCGGAGGACTCATTACAAGCACGGTGATTGGTCAATTCGCTACACAGAGAAACCAGTTGGCTTGCATGTCCCGAAAGCACCCGCTAATTCTCAAATCGAGTTTCTTGGGGAGACATGAGTAACTACTCGAAGGTAAAAGTCACATTTTCTGTATGGCATCTCCATTTTGCAAAGTGCAGCTGGCTTGTATCCAACCCGGGCAGACATTTACTTCACCTTCCCTCTCTTCTAGCTTGTCACAGATTCTAAGAATAACCCCCAATATACAATACAAACGCGCAAATCAATTCCTAATATCTCAATTCCTAAGATAAAAGGGCTTTTTCATTTGTTGAGATCTATTCATGTATGGCCTGATCCTTGGTCCCAGGTAGCTCAACATCAAGCTTACCACTCACAGAACGCCTCTTCATTCATGACTATATCATTGCCTCGTGTTTAAGAGGAATCGTCAGTGATGAGCTTCGTGATCTTGCCGATAGCGATAGTTTGTCCCTGCATGAAATTGTTAGCTCAACTCAACTATTCAGAAAGACATGCAAGACTGCTAACTCACCTGGTCTCTCAGCGTGAATCGTCCCATAGTCGGGTAGTCCTCAAACTTCTCAACACACACCGATCCAGCTCCACCGATAACCTCCAGCCGAGCAATGATGTCATCGCCCTTCTTCGCGTGTGTAGGGGGGCGCTTGCTCTTTCGGCCCGTGCCTTTCTGCAGTGTGTGCAGCAGGGCGCTGAATGTGACTTCTTCAATGGCAGCATGAATGTGCAGCACGCAGTTGAAGCCTGCTGTGAGAATGTTGGGAAGGTCGATGATGCGGACGTGCGCCTCGAATGCCGAGACGCAGTGGACTGGCCGCTTTGGCGAACACAGCACGAAACCCTGCAGGATGTCTTCCTCTTCGATACCACGGAGACGGAGCCGTACTTGGTCGCCGCACTGGGCGATGCCGACTTCTTCTTCGGTCTCAGTGTACACAGCAGTAACTTCGACTGCTTGCTTGTTCGGCATCATTTGCAAGCTCATGCCCTTCTTGACGACACCAGCCTCAATCTTGCCCTCGATCATGGTACCAAGATCACGGTACTTTCCGGCAACGACCATCATGAACGGAGCAGACAGCTTGCGCTCAAGTGTCTGCATGGAGTCGAGGTACTCGAGAAGAGAAGGGCCGTCATACCACGAGCAAATGTCCTTGGGAACGCGGTCCTTAATACCAGTTGCCGTCTGTGCCGCCACGGGCATGAAGTGAACATCGTTCTTCAAGTTGTAACCAGTACCCTTAAGGAACTGCGCGAGCTTGGTGGTGCACTCCTTGAACCGATCTTGCGACCACTGGACGGTAGGGTCGTCCATCTTGTTGACAACCACGACAAGCTTGTTGACACCTTGGGTCTTGGCAAGCATAGCGTCTAGAGTTCGCGTGTAAGCATAATGCGAACTGCATGGAAGGGGCTCCTAATTCGAGGGGTACTTACGCTCTCTGGTTTGACCGCCTCTCTCGAAACCAGTCTCGTACTCGCCCTTTCTTGCCGAGATAACAAGAACACCGACATCTGCCTGGGAAGCACCGCCAATCATGTTGGGGACATAGTTCTTGTGTCCCGGAGCATCAAGAATCGAGTATCTCCGCTTCTCCGTCTCGAAGTATCCGCGACCAACTTCCACAGTCTTACCCTTCATCCGTTCCTCGTTCGTAAGATCGAGCGCCCACGAAAGGTACCAGGTCTCACGTCCCATCTCCTTGGCCTCACGCTTGTACTTGTCGAGCGTACGTTGGTCGACCATGCCAGTGGCGTAAAGAATCGCACCACCCAGGGTTGACTTTCCGGCATCGACGTGTCCCATGAAGATCTGTGAAATAATATTAGCGCGAATAAGCGTGCGATAGATGCATGTTTTCCAATGGTGCATACGATGTTGATGTGCTCCTTGCCGTACAGCTCCTTGAGAGTTGTGTCATCGACGTCGGCAGTCTGTTCAACCGCGATAGCATCCATATCACGAGCCTTGACCGGTGCCCTTCCGACGCTAGTTGCCCGAGATGGACTCGACCGACCGGACGCAGGAGTCGGTGACGTCTTCCCGCTCGCGGATTCCTTGGCATTGGCCTTCTCCATAGCCTTGCTAGCCGTCGCCTTGGATCCAGCCTCGGCCTTTGTGGGGATATCCTCCTTCTTCTCCTCTTTGCTCTCCTCCTTGGCTGGCGCGGGTGCAGATGCAGATGCAGCTGCTGGAGCTGCCTCCTTGGCAGGGGCAGGTGCCGGCGCCGGTACGCCAATAGACAGAACTTTGGCCTTTGGCTGGGCGGCGGGCTTGGTGGTCGCATCGACGGGCTTAGGTGCCGGGGCGGAGGGGGCGTTCGATGGGGCAGCCGCTGGTGCAGCCGCAGGGGCTTGTTGTTGCTGCTGTTGTTGCGGCGGGCGCTGGTTCTGGAAGTTCCTTTGTTGTTGCTGTGGTTGGTAGTATTGTTGCTGCGGCTGCTGTTGGTAGCCACCGTACTGACCTATAGAAGTATTAGTCCTGTCCGCAACCTGGCCGAGACCTGTTACACACCATACTGAGCTTGTTGGTATCCTCCTTGTCCTTGTCCATAGACACCAGTGTAGTCGTACTGCTGCTGGCCGTATTGACCACCGTACTGGTTGTATCCTCCATAACCTTGGGGCGCGAAGCCGCCGCCGTATGCCTGACCGGGCTGGAAAGAAGCGGCACCGGGTGTGAATGAAGCAGCGCCGGCCCGGAAGCCTCCCTGTTGGGTTTGTCCCCGGCTGTTGAGGTTCATCTGCTGCGTCTGCTGCGCCAGGTTCTCCTCCTGGGCAGCAGGGTCATCCTCCCATGAGTTAAGGTTCGACATATTGTTTTCGCGATTCGGACAAGATGGTATGAGGGATCGAAAACGGGTGGGTTCAAGCAAGGTGGTCGCGTGGAAAGGTACTTTTAATGACTGGATTTAGTGCCCCGCATCACAAGTCGAATTTGCAATGCAGAGATGCCTTGCTGAAGCGCGGGGTTTTATACAACACATTTGCTTGTGTTGCATTAGGTAGTGTACACAATGACTGTGCGAAAAGAACCTGCCTTGTTTTTCGGGCCACAAAGCCGAGTGATTGTGGGGGGCAGCCGAAAAGGCGGTCGTAAAGTTGCCCCCTCCAAAAATAATTCTGCCGTGAAGAAGCTGCAGTGACTTGCAGCGCCGCAGATTTCCAATCGCAAAGAAATCTCCCCGCGAAACAAAAACCACACACAGCACTCACAATGGCGCCCTCACGAGCAGGACCGACAGCGGAGGAGCTGGATCAGCGGAAGATAGTAGGCATCAACCCCGAGACGGTGACCGACACCACCAACACCGACTTTCCCGGCCACTACCCCGGCGAGGATCACTCTTGGGACCTCGAGCGCTTCAGAAATGGCTTCCAGATAGAATTCCACCACAACGACCCCTTTGACGCCTCATTCTCCCTAATCGGCGTTGATGCCTCGATAGCGAACGCCTTTCGGCGGATATTGATCGCCGACATCCCCACCCTCGCCATTGAGTCCGTCTTTATCACCGACAACACATCAGTCATTCAGGACGAGGTCCTGGCCCACCGCCTGGGTCTGATCCCCTTCAAGGGCAATCAAGATGGCCTGAAGAACTTCCTCAGGTTCTGGAAGAAACCCGAACCCGGCGTTGAGCCCACGCTTTATGACTTCAACACGGTCATGCTGTCGCTCAACGTAGAGTGCACGCACAACCCGAAAGCAAGCGAGGACGAGGAGGACCCGACAAAGCTGTACAACCACGCCCACGTCTACGCAAAAGACATTCAGTTTCATCCCGTAGGACGGCAAAAGAAGTACTTTTCCGGCGAGGGCGCAATCGCACCGGTACACCCCGATATCCTGATCGCAAAGATGCGCCCCGGGCAGGCGATCGAGTTGACCATGCACATGCACAAGGGCGTCGGGTCCGATCACGCCAAGTTCTCGCCCGTAGCCACGGCGTCATACCGTCTCATGCCTACCATCACCATCACGCAGCCTATCCTCGGCAAAGACGCCGAGAAGTTCGCCAAGTGTTTCCCCAAGGGCGTCATCGGGCTTGAGAAAGTCTCGCGCAAGGAGGCGGCACAAAAGGGCAGCGGATATGAAGGTCACGAAGGAGAGCTCAAGGCTGTTGTGAAGGACCCCATGCGAGACACTGTCAGCAGGGAGTGTCTGCGCCATGCGGAATTCCAGGGCAAGGTCAGGCTCGGCCGGAGGAGGGACCACTTCATCTTCTCCATCGAGAGCACGGGGCAGTGGAACAGTGATGACTTATTCCTTGAGTCCGTTGTTAAGCTCAAGGAGAAGTGCGCAAAGCTGGAGAAGCAAGTTATCAACATGGCGAGGTAGCAGCAAGCAAAAAAAAGTTTTGTGATACCTATTTAATGTTTTTTGTTGGGATGGCGTTACGGATGTATGTTGAAAGGATTTGGTTGGGGGTGCTCCGTCTAGACTTGGTTTTTGCAAAGCAAGAACTGTTTTTGGCTTACCGTATATCCTGATGTGGAGTGAAAAACAAAGCCATGCTACAAACAAGGTGAAGACACAACGAACCTCCTTGACCCCCTTTGCGTAGGACCGGAAAGAAGGAAACCTACCTACCCCTAAGACTGCTTGAACTTGAGCTTGAACTTGAACGAAACCGTCGCGAACGCGGGGTCCGTAACCCCGATCTCCTCTCCGTTCGACAGTCCCAGCTCTGTGAGCGTCTTGTCCAGGTTCGGCCGGGTCTGTTCCTCTAAGCTTGCAGGTGACTGCATGTACAGCGTCTTGCCCTCAGCCCGGATAGACGGTTTCTTGAGCTGTGCGTCGGGGCGTGTAGCAAAGCTCTCGACCAGTTCTCTGAGTGTCCACTCGGGGTCCACCACTAGTTCTCTGGCAAGGTTGCCACACACCGGACAGTCGTCCTTCTTCTCGTGCTTGAACGTGTACGTGTAGATGGAATCGTTTCCGCTGTACATCATGTAGTTGTTATCCGGGAAGCCCAGGAACGGGGCGCAGTTGGACGCAATCTTGAACGCTTCGTTGCAGCAGGCCGCGGCAATCACCGAGTTGGTAGCCGCTATCGCGGGTATGATGTTCTTGACGACCCCCTGGGTGAGGGAGTAGGTTACCCCTGAAATGTTGAACTCCTGTGCCCTTGCCAGCGCTTTCTGGTACAGCCAGCTGATGTGTTCGGGATCGTCCTTGTCCAGCTTGGGGAATGGCTTCTCCTGGTCCCAAGCGATAACGTGCGCCCACTCGATGCAGTGTTCGGGTTGGCGAGGGATGCTTGCCAATGTGCAGAGCGGGACGGCGGCTCGAGGGGCGTGCATGTCGAGCTGGCATTCTATGCACGATGTTATCGTGGGGAAGATTACTCTCGCCTGGCCCTTGAAGCCTGTATACCGTTAATAAAATGGGTGTTGAGGGAAGGAGGAGGAGGCGGGAAGGTCGCTACCTTCGGTCCCGCCGTCTATGAGCGGCTTGTAGCTGTCTTCCACTTCTTCGTCCACCATGTTGACGAGGGTAGCGTTGATCCACCGTCTGGCCTCGATGCTGTCCAGCCCGCAAACGACAAGCTGGAATTGCATGTAAAAGTCCTCGTCGAAGTCCTGGATCTTGCAGTTGTGCGGCGTGATCTTCACCCCCTTCACCCGACGCTCGACAAAGGCGGCGGCTACCTCGGCCTTGTACTTCCCTACGTCGGCTTTCCTGAAGAGGAACTGGCGGTTTAGATTCGAGATGTCGATCGTGTCTGGTCATCTGCGTAGTTAGCTGCTAGTCGTGTCGTGTCGATGGGGGAGGGGACGCACCCATGTCAATGACGTGAATGTTCTTGAAGCCGGAAAGGGCCAAGTCCTTGAGAATTTCGCAGCCCAGACCTCCTGCGCCACTATATCAGGTTTTCGGTCAGTTGCGCATCGGGAGGAAACGGTAGGTGTAGCTCGACTAACATCACTCTAAGCGCCCAGTTAGCTTCCTTCCGGCTTGTAGAGACCGGCCACCTCCCAGCTGTCATACGCACAATATCTTCATTTGCTCCATGTTCTCGGCCACTATACTTCCGTCGAAGGTATCGGTATTCGTATAGGGGCCCGGACGTGTCCGGACTCGGTCGAGATGCTTCCTAGTAACGGTGGTTAGCTTTGTAGTCGACGCTGCGCAGAGAGCTTCGTAGCTTACCATCTCGCAGGCTCAGAAGCTGGGTAGACTTCCGCGGACGCCATGATTGCTCGAGGTAGGCGACCAGCCCAGTGTAGCTTATTTGTTAGGTGCCGTTCAAAGATGGTGCTAAGCTGTCGCGAGGGTAACCAGAGCGGATAGCTCGAGATCGCGGGTTGATGGCGGGGTACCTAAGGTTAAGGCGGCAGGCAGAAGCACGGTACCTGTACCCACCTGCTCGTTAGCGCGGGCGGCCTTATCTTAGCGTCCGTTACACGTCTTGGGCGGGCGCTCATGCACTGCTCCCCCACTAAAACCACAGTGCAGCTCAGTAAGACCACCAAAACCTTGGGTTAGGTTCTGGAAGCGCTTGGAAGCAGGTCAATTATAATTCGTACCTTGAACGTCGCTGGTGTTAATCAGATTATTCGAAACTGAAGCTGCTCAGAGAACGCCAGCTAACATCAAACTACAGCAACGTTAAGGTACATATATCCTTTGACCAAAACTGAATATTGTAACATTTCAGAACTTGGCACAACCTATTTGTTCTCTTACAACCTTGCTAGAGTAGGCAGTTCTGTTGAAGACAATGTGCGTATGAACGGGGAGGCGGTGTTAGTCTTGATTGGGAGAGGAGGGGTGCTGTTTACTACCGGAATCGCATCGCGACGACGAGATGGACGGACTATTGACTCCAGTGAGCACGACATACCGTGCAAAGGACAAGGCGCCCCTTCTCGAGGAGGTCAAGCCGCTCCGCAAGGACTCAAAGCCAGACAACTCGCTAAACTCTCCAGAAGACGCTCTCGAAATTCTTCGACATGAGCCGGGCTACCAGTCCTTAATCTCCGTCTTACAATTTCTATCCAGGGATCAGGCAGGGGATGGGAATGCCTTCAACATCACAAAGCCGAGTCCCCTGAGCGCACAGCTCGTTCAAGTCTTGGTCTCGGAGATCGCACCGAACTACTGGACTTTATTGAAGGAGGACTCGACCAGCAACAAGAAACGAAGGTCGGGTTTCGACCTTTTGCTCGCTTGTCTTCGGAGTATCACGGCAATCAATGCAGTCCTAACTCGCCTGAGGGCGCTCATACAAGAAGCGAAATCAGACGGCGCTGGGAAGGGCAAGTCAGACGTCTCCCTGAACCTCGGCATCCTCCTCGATCTACTGTGTGCTCTTCTACCAGGGGATGACTGTGTGCAGCAAATATGGAGTTCGACAATAGCAGGGCATCAGGAGAACCCAGCAAAACTTCGACCTCTATCACAGGAGCTACTGGCTACTTTTGGCAGTGGGCGAATCATCTCGGTAACTGCTGAAGCTGAGGAACTGGCTAAAAACAGAAGGAAGGCAGACATGGATGGCAATATTGACATTTGGCTTGCGGATGGGTCAAAATACACTCAATGGCTTGGTCGCAATATCGCGACGCTACAGTCGTCAGAGCCATCTTCGGAACACAAGACGAAGTTCGCTTCGGGTCTTTTTGCTAAAGCATTGCGGCTTGGATATTCCGGTAAGAGTTCCTTTCTTGGCATGATGGACACCGTCAATACGGCAGCGCTAACAACGGGTAGATAACCTGATTAAGCTCACCCTGTCAAAGCTCCTCCTCACTAAAGGGGCAGATCCGGAGCGGTTCGCCCTGCTTCTAGACGACTTACCCGTCATGGAACAGCGCAAAGTCTTGTCCTCAATCTTGAAGCTATTCTCTCAAGAATATCTGGACCGTCTGGGGTCATGCGAATCGGAAGGAAGCTCGACGCTGATCTCTGCTGTAACCGGTGCTCTCAACTCGGTTGTAGGATTCTCCGACGCCAGAAAAGGCCACCTGGTAGAGTGGTTGACGAACTCTTCAGGGGCAGGTCTTGGAGAGGGCATTGGCATTCGCCGTGCCGTCCTGGCCGCCCTATTTCAGTTCACGGAAAAGGACTACATGACAGACGTCTTGGAGAAAAGCATAACCCAGTTTGGGGATCAGTTGTATATCAAACACTCTCCAACGCTACAACAAGAAGGTCAGTGCTACACATCATACGGTTGTAACATAGGAGGCGACTAACAATCTCAACAGCCCATGCTCAAGTGCTCCTTTTGAGCGCCGGATATGTCTACAGGAGATCGCCCTTCAAGGTGGCGAGTCTCTTGCGTAGAAGCGTCTGGATGAATGCCATCTCCAATCGGCTGGCGGCGACTCACCAAAGGGCCCGATTCCTCGGCATGGTTGTAGGCGAGGGCCTGTCAGCTCTCGTTGAGAAAGATGAGAAGAAGAGGCTCAATTTCCAGATGGACGAAACAAATCAGACTGAAGGCAGATGGTACAAGCAGCTCGTCCACGTCTCGGACCAGGCTGGGTCAATCGACCCCCTTATTGAGCCTCGACGCGATACAGCGCCGACAAGAAAAGCCAACATACAAAAACCTGCCAAGAAGCCAGCACCGGCACCAGCACCGGCAATCCCCAAGCAGCCACAGCAAGGCTTCATCATTGAAGAGCTAAGCGATGACGAGTATGAAGAGGACGATGATCTCGTGCCCTACGCCAAACCCGACTCCGACGCCGAAGACTCAGATGATGACCCAACCTTGGTCACCCGAAACAAGCCCACAGCGCCAGTCTACATCAGGGATCTGATCCGCTACCTGCGTGACATAGACAATTACGATCACCAAAAGCTGGCCCTGACCACCGCTCCCACCTTAATCCGAAGGAAAGCGAGTTATGGAACCGAGGTGGCAGAGCACGCCGAGGAGCTCGCCTCGTTGCTCGTCGGTCTGCAGGATAAGTTCGAGATTGACAACTTTGACGACCTGCGGATACAGGGTATGATTGCCCTAATTGCTGCGCAGCCGAAGCTTATGGCGCCCTGGTTCGCAAAGACGTTTTTCGATGGAGACTACTCCATCTCGCAGCGGGCATCTGTCCTCGCCGTTTTAGGTCTGAGCGCGCGAGAGTTGGCAGGCTTCGAGACCTCTACTTATTCTGCCTCCGCGTCGTTCCCTTCCAAGACGCTACCCGACAGAATCGAACAACTCTGGATCGGTCCCAATGATAAAAAACAGCTGGAAGATCAGCGGATGAAGTCGTTGAAGCCTCTTCCCCCGAACGCCCTGGAAAACGTGGCGAGGGATCTGGTGTCGGATATGCTGGCGCCCATGGCCGCTGATGCCGCTGACTCCGTCGCCGGTCCTGACGTGCTCAAGTTGTCAACGTTCAGGTCACAGCTTGAAGGCGGTAATGCAAATGCAAAGGTCAAGTATAAGACAAGGACAAAACCGAAGATCAGGAGCATACCGAACACCACGGCCCAGCTGATCTCGGTATCGTTCTTCTCGCCGCTTGTGGCGCGGTTCCAAGCTGCTCTTCACTCCTCTTCGCGCACGACCAGGGGTGTCTTGTTTCACCCGTATTTGTTAGGGCTGTACCTGAAAACGCTGGGCTTGCTGGTGCATGCTGCTGGACCTAGCACGCTGTCGTTGCCAGAGATGACGACTGAGTTATGGGGTGGGTTACTACTCAACACATCAATCAGGGCACATGCAGTGGGTGATCTGGGAGTTACGCAGGCTATACTATTCGCCCTGCTGGCGTTGTTGGATGTGAACGAGGATCGGATGAGGGATATCTGTCGGGATATGGGAAGGGAGGTCGTCGAGACGCAGGAGTGGGTTGCCACTGTTTTTGAGAATACGAGGGGTGACGGTGGAGGAGAGGAAAATCAGGTCAAGATGTTGTCGGCGGCGGTGCTGGTTAGGTTGAGGGAGGGGATCGAGAAGTATCAGCTGCTTATGGTTGGGGATTTGATTGGTTAGCATGCCGAATGTGGTCTCGTAAAAGAATGGATATCATTTGTTCAGAAGATTGGAAAACGTCTTGCAATGTCTCGATGCAATGAAGGGATAACCTAGCCACATCACTACCCCTTTTTCGTCACGATACTGTGTCTACCTGCGAACACTACGCCCGGGCTGGAAAATCGTTCTACGTGCTCCCTATATAAACAACATTCGGAGAGGAAGCTAGCACATACGGCCATAGATGGTGGAAAACTCGGGATCCCGTCCGCTCTCCCATAGATAAGCCACCAATCGCCTGACTAGTAGTTGGGTCGGTGACGACCAGCGAATCCCAGGTGCTGTATGTTTTTTGTTTTTATTTTATTTTGTTCTCAACTTCATTTTTCGGTTCCATCCTCCTTCTAGTTTCCCCCCCTGGCTTCTATGCTATTTTATGGGGTCTCTTTACTCACTCGGACCGTTAAAGGGGCGAAGGTGCGGATCATCCAATGACGGCCAACTTGGGCGATAGACTATGAGAGTCAGTCAAGTGCCCCGTTAGACGTCTCCTTGATAAAATGACACGAAACGGCTTTTAAAGACCTTAACTAATAAGGAAGCATATTCTAAACAAACTTGTACGTGTGTAAAATGCGTAAAAGGTCTCAGCAGTCAACTTCAGGTGCTCTCGTTCCCCATTCACTCGGCCACGTCCAATGGAGTTGTAAGCAGTGACGCCATCCGCTAGTTAGCTCGGATCGACGGCCGACGTGCAGGCAATGCGGGACGCTTTCATACTCCACCTTTGTATGTATGTACATGTACATACGTACAATACCTTGGCCGATGCGCCGCCCCCGAATGCGCCCGAACATTGACAAATCAACTGTCGCCGATTTTTTATTTTATAAGCTTCCATTCGACTTGTCATCACATCGTATCGCACCACCCACACACCACGCTCATTTCTACCGTCAACCGCCAGACAGACAGACCGACACAGACCATCACAATGGCTTCGCAAGCAGTTTCAATTCGTACGTGCCCCTTCTCCGTTTTGTGTGGGAGATATGTGTTCTGACGGGCGCATAGCTTCACTTACAGGCAGCCCTGCGGCGCCGCAAGTCTCGCAGACCACCACCGATGCCGCTTCAAAACCCAAGGTTCGCCGTCCCACTCAACTACGAAATAGGGAAAGAGATGGTTACTGACGAAATATGAACAGCCCTGCTGCGTGTGCAAGGACGAGAAAGCCAGACGAGACGACTGCATGCTCTTCTCCAACGCCGCCGACCCGCAAAAGGACTGCCAGTCCACGATAGACCTGTACAAGAGCTGCATGGCTGGATTTGGGTTCAAGATTTGATCTGACACGCTTATCACGGTCGTTGTATGCTGGGGGCAAGTGTATAACTTGTGTACGACATACATTGGCATGGCGTTGATGGGGAAAACATATGGGTTAGACTTGGCTTGACTTTCGAATACACACACATTCCCCTCCGAGAGTTCCTTAGGTGCCTGATGGATTCATCACCAAGACTGCACGTTCGAAGGCCTCGGAGCCTTCCTGCCTCATTGGCTATGCACCGCGTCTAGGCTGCGGGGGCAGCTGTCCCCGAGAGATCCTCGAGGCGGCCCTGATACAAGGCACCCAGCTGCACGCCGAGGTTGGCAGCGATTTGCTGGATATCGCCGAGCTTCCTGGCGATCTGCTCGAACTCCTGGGCGCGAATCTCGAGGGCTCTTTCGAGTTCCCAGATGCATGCTAGACGCTGAGCAATGCTATACGCGCCAGATCAGTCAGCATTGTAGCACGGACAAATGGCGGAAAGGGCTGAGGCCATTTACTTACCGCAGTCTTCGATATTGGGCTAGCTTCCGCGTGTTGGTCGTCCCAAATTCGGAGCGTGCCTCTTCATATGCCAATCCCAGACACTTTCGATCGGTAGCACGACACTGGGTGGCCTGCCCAATCACCGTTAGACTGAAAGCTTAGAGGTGTGGAAGCATAGGCATATCAGGCGTACATTGGCAACACGGGCGCGGGCCCGGGAAGCCAACTTCAACTTCTTGTCATAGCGGCTGAACTCGCTGCCTACGTCGGTCTCGGACTCGACGGGCGGCTCCTGCTTCTTTCGCTTTGCCGTTAGGCCCATGATTAGAGCTGGTGGAATGAATTTGTTTTGATTTTTTGTGTGAAGAGTTTATCTACAGAATTAGAAGAGGAAATGATTCCAACCCATACTATTCCAAACGTCGCCATTGTCCGGTACCTTCCTTCTCTTTTGTCTTGCCTCATGTTCATCTGTGTCGTGATTTTCCTATTCCGGCAGGCAGCTGGACCCTGGAGTTCGGGGAAGGTGCGGCCGACCCAACTGTCAAAAGTCAAGTCCCATCAGTGCGCAGGCCCAACCCGCAGTAAAAGCGGTGTGGGCGAGCAAAACTTTTCGCTGGTGTTCCCCGCCAAAATTTCCAAAAAGTGCCCATTGAAGAAAACCTTAGGCGGTCACTAAGGTACATCCATATACATAACCCAGGACGCAGCTCACCAAGAGCTCGCTCGACAACAAGATGGGTCTCGCCGGCGCAAAGAAGTGAGGAACATTGGAAATACATGTAAAAGCCTAAGCTGACTAGGGAAAATAGCAAACGGAAACTGGGTACCGATCCCAACAACACAAAATGGTCCCGCAACACCGACTCGTTCGGCCAAAGGATGCTTCGGTCCCAGGGGTGGGAGCCCGGCCAGTATCTCGGTGCCAAAGATGCGCCACATGCTGAGTGGCACACGGAAGCCAGTTCGACGCACATTCGGGTTGTTCTGAAGGACGACCAACTCGGCCTCGGAGCGAAGCGGAATAACGGCGATGAGTGTACGGGATTGGATGCATTCCAGACTCTTCTGGGCCGGCTCAACGGCAAGAGCGAGACGACATTAGAAGCCGAGCAAAAAGCGCGTGAGGATGTTAAGCTCAGCCTTTACGTGGAGCGGAAGCTAGGGACGATTCGCTTCGTCAAGGGCGGGTGGCTCGTTGGGGATCAGATGAAGGAAGAGGATGTCGTTAAGGGTGAGGAGCCTCAGAAGGAGGCAGAAGAGGAGTCGTCTACGTCATCTGCTGTCGAGGAAGTCAAGGAGAAGCGTTCAGAGAAGAAGTCCAAGAAGAGGAAGGCAGATCAGGACGCCGACGAGTCATCCGCAAAGGAGTCGAAGAAAGATAAAAAGTCGAAGAAGCGGAAAACAAGTGGCGACACCGAGACAGATGATGATCTCGCCAAGGCCAAGAGGAAAGAAAAGAAACGGAAGCAGAGGAAGGGAAGCGACGAGCAGGACAGTGAGACGCATTCTACCTCGGAGGAACCGGCCCCGGCAAAAGAGACTACGAAAGACGTAGAGACGTCCGACTTGGAACCCAAGAAGTCCAAGAAGGAGAAAAAGGATAAGAAGGATAAGAAAGACAAGAAAGATAAGGAGAAGAGGCGCAAAGAGAAGAGGGCAGCGGACTCGGAATCTAGCAAAGCTGGAGACGACATCTCAAAGGAAAAGAAGAGGAGGAAAGACGGTGGTGAGTCGACGTCACTTGCTGAGGAAGCTCTCGACACATCTGTTCCCAGTACTGGCTCTACACCCGCTGGTAGTGGATATTCAACTCCTGTTCCTGGCTCGACAAAGTACCTGTCCAGGAGGAGGTTTATTGCACAGAAGGCGATGGCCTTTGCAGACCCTGTAGCACTCAACCAGGTAAGAAATCTCCCCTACGGCGCAACAGGTGTCACGACGGGTGGGAAACGGCTAGCTGACCTCTACAAGATTTTCATGATCAAATCCTAATTACCAGCGATACCCATATAGACAACTAGAGGTTGTGAAGTTCTAGAATACTGCAATCTCAACTTTCACTGCTGCAGTCGATGGGACATGGCTACTAGCCAGGTACGAGCATGTGCTGAGGGCGACTGCTCGTTCGAATAGTCCGCTACTCCATCGCAAATAAGTAGGGCCAACGGCTACAGAAATCGAAGTTTTCGGTTTGTCCGTTTGTTGGGCTGACGACGTTCTCACGCCCCACACAAGCGGTTAGCACTGGCGTTTGTCAGCGGCCAGGCAGGAAAGGCGTTATGCCGGATAGATTTGGGCGCTGGATTTGGACCATCCAGCTGGGGTGTTTTGGGCTGCAATTGAGAGCTCCCAATAACCGAGTGCGAGAATTGCAGTTTGTTGCTGAATTCTCGTTTATCCCGTTGACAGTGGGAGTGCTTCGACTAAAACGGACGATATTATGTGCCGATGGCGGCGGTGATCTGTGCAGACGACCCTACATGAGCCCGGGTTACCGAAGTCCAAGTGGACGATTCGCGCGGCAGAGGGATGCGGCGAAGGCGCTGAACAAGGCAGAAATAACCAGCCATCCCTGAAAACAAAATCGAGTTCGTCTCGTTCACATTTTCTCATGTTTTGGATGCGGGTGAGGGTGATGGAACCGTTTCTCTTGCAAATATCATCCGGCGCGAATGACGCCTACTGCTCCCATCGTGCCTTCCTTCGTTCGGCCACCCATGCCGTCATGTCCTTAAAAATAACTCACCAAAATGTGCAACGAGTGTTTTTGGAATGCCACATTGTCGGGACACCACCAAACAAACCTAGACCAGTCCGAAGGCATTGTTCTTGGGCCGAATGGCGGGCCTCTCTCCTAAATAACATTTGTTTGTCTGGCATCTTTATGCCGATAGAAAGGAAGGCAAATCGGTTGTGGTTTCAGGTTGTTTCCCATTGTTCTCGCAAAAGGAGGACCAACGACCGTTTCTACCAACAAACCACCGGGTTGCTTGGGCCTTTGAACCATTTGCAGCAGTTTTTCGTTGAGGAGGTGGGCGCTTGAACTGACTGGCTATTTTTGTGTCAATTCACTAATTCGGATTAAAGCAGCAGGCCAAACATCAGTTGGCCATAAATCGTCACATGCCTGGATGTGTATGGGCCAAGGTCATCATCGGGCAGTCAACTCTCCAGTCGAGCTGTGCTCTTATTCTATTCACTCTTCAGTCACAAACATCCGTTCTTGTTTTCGCCTCCTGACCCCATTGGGGCACAGACTGCATTAAATAAGAAGACCATCAGATCACAAGCCGGCGTAATTGTACTCGACGTCCTCGTTGCACTTAGACTTGGCTGGCGCCGTTGACGATGTCGACTCTGCCGTCTCAACTTCGTTCAGTTATGCATCAGGACACATATACGAACTTCATCTGCTGTTGTCCGTCTTATCATCGACAAAAATCACTGCCACAATGGAGAACTCCAAGTCGCAACAGGCGAAACCATTCACCTACGCCGACATGACGCGTGGTTATAGATTGCCCCGGAAACCACCGCCTCCTCCACCACCACCATCACTGCCTCCACCAGCGCCTCCAGCACCTGCAGCCACATCTGCAACCACCGATTCTGCAGCCCAAGAAGTTGAGGCTGCGCGAATGCCATCTCCTTCAGAGTCCAAGCCTCCAACTTCAGACGCGAAATCCTCCCCTTTGGAATCGAAACCTTCGCCATTGAAGCAGAAGGCTTTATATTCAGAAGTTACTGGTATGGGGCTGAAGCCTTCACCCCGGAAACAGGTAGCCTTACCCTCGAAAGCTTTGCCTTCGGGCGCTCTACCTTCAGACACTCTCACTTCGCAAAGTTTACCCTCAAAGCGAGAACCCCCACCTTTTGGAGAACCTCTGCTACCTCCTGAAGCCGTACCGCCAAAGCAAAAGCCCCCTCCTTTGGCAAAGGGTCCTTTGCCTTCCTTTACTCCAGGTCCAACGCATAAGCGAACTATTTCAGAGCCAGCACCCGCGAAGCTGAAGGCATCGCCCTCAAAAGTCCCAGGACCGATGCAAATTCAGCATTCTGTAAAGCCCGCTCAGGAGAAGCCAGAAACTTGGGCGCGGATTGCCAAAGGAAAGCACGAGGCTACCGATGCGCCTGGAGCCATGCCTACGGAGACATGTAATACCTACGGCAAAACCGATCTGCCTGCTCAAGGACCTGCTCCACCTGAGGCGAGTCACCAGAGCACTCCTAACAAGCGCAAGTCGCATGCTGTACCGATAGTAGCACCAGATTCTGAGGGTGCAGTATCAAACAGGTCACACAAGTCAAAAGGAAAAGGGAAGGGCAAAGGGAAGGGCAAAGGGAAGGGGAAGAGCAACGTTTTGGGACCCGACCCATTCGACCAGTCTCGGATGCCCGCTGCTGCCATGGCGAATGCCGATGACGAAGACGTCTTTCTTACAGGTAATGACCTGGAAAGAACGAGCTTTCAAAGGTTGTCGGATAGCGAGAGGAAACAATGGCAGGGCGAGTTGACGAAGATGCAGCACCAAGTCGAACAGCAGCAAGAGGCCCTCGCAAGAGCCATAGTCGAGTCCCGCTGTATGCCAGACGTGACTATAGAATGCCAAGGCGCCCATTGGGGACTTCACAGTGATATTCTCTGCCGCGAGTCCCCTTGGTTCAGGGCGAGACTATCTCCGAGTCATGGTAAAGCTCACGTCAACAAGCTGAATTGCGACACTCATCAACGGGAGCAGCTAGAGAATGCCTTGAAGTTCATGTATGCGCAAGGTGGGTTTCTTTTCTGTCTTTTCCTTGCATCGACCATCCCCAAGATCGGGAACGATGGCTGACACAGACCTCATCTTGATTTACAGAATACCTCGGAGCGATGCTCGACGACACCCTTAACGGGTTAAGCATACGCAGAAACGTCTTCATGTTCATCTGCGGCGTCAGTGTGGACTGCCCGAGGCTCATGGACTACGCAGTCGAGCACATCAACATGGCGACAGAAACCATCAAACGTGTTCTGGAGGGAAAGCTGCACGAGAATCTCTACGAGTTCTACTACCACCTGTACACTGCATGCATCTTGTTGTTTGAGCAGGGGCACAACAACCGAAATATGCTGCGGATGCGGCTCGCCATGGCCAAGCTATTTGATGCCACATTTCAGCACCTGATTCGCAATCCCGGCTTCGAACGATTCTTCCGGGACAACTGGTGGCCAAACTTGTTCACCCAATGTAACCTGGACAACAACCACTTTCGCAGCACCGGTCGTCTGCAATCTGACTCCTGGCCGCTGCCGTCATATCTACCGGAAGACTTGCACGACGAATGGCTGGCTGGTTTCTCTACTATACATGTCGATACTGTTCTTGAAGAGGAACCTAGGGAGTTTGCAGAGCCAGCACAGGAGAAACCGGCTCAGGGGGCGGAGACTGCCGAGGGGAAGGGCGTTGAAGACAAGTCTGTTTAGGAGGTCAAGCAAGAATATAGTATAGTTGTGGAGGAGGTTGCGAGTCCACCTGCAAGTCCGGTGGTCAACCCGGCTCTCGACCAGGGCCCAGATCTGTTGAGTCCAACCCCACGACGACTCTTGCGGCTGCCCTCTTGCTTGAATGAAGTCCCCTTGGTTATTGGCGATTCAGGCAATGATTCGGACTCAGGTTGCGGATGGCATTATTGCTGTGCTGTGGATGACATTGCGTCCTGGGTGCAAGTCAGGACGTGGAAGGGGCTTCGGATCCGACTGCGGCCTCGGCCGTGAGAACTACTGGCAGTTTGTCTACCAGCATTATTGAGAACGGAGACGTGTTGTATGAGTGCAGCAGTTGAACACATGCGCCGGTATGAACCGGTATGGTAGTTGAGTTACCCCTGGGCGGACCGTTTTCTTTTTTTGTCTGTTGTTTTTGCATGGCTATGATTATGGGGCATCAGCGAACTCGCTTTCCATTGTTGGACATCATTTCTAGGTAGCGCGGTAGCTCTGTTTTACTTTGCATGTTTAGATACCCCTGATTTTGGCAAAAAAGCGGTGGATACTATAAACTATAGATAGTCTCTCTAATTAATGTTTAATATCAATCTCCTCCCGCCTGCTGTGGGTGACAAGATGTTCTTTCTTCCCAATTCGGTATGTTCAAACGCAATATAACATATGGTTAAACGATAGCCTGTGACGTTTCTCCTGGTACGGCAAGCTAATCCTCGAATGCGATCACCTCACTTCACCTACTCGGGGAGTAGCCCACTTCACTAGTATCCGGCTGTCCTTTGTCTTATCTAGGTTCTGGCCGACGGGCCATGCTAGCCCAACCAGGCCATGTTCTCTGCCAACAAAGACAAGTGAACCCCCTTTTCCGGCGTTCCGGTTGACAAGGTGCAGGATAGGGGGGGGGGTGAAAAGTTCCTCTCTTTGTTCAGCTTTTTTTGCTTTCATACATACATACTCACAATTGTTTCTTTACGTTATCGAAATCAGGGATCGCCCAATCGACTCGAACAACAACAACAAGATACCTCCTTTGGCCCGGGTGCGAACTTCCCATTTTGGAGTACGACCCCCCAGTTGCTAGCAGGTAGACTTGCCTGATTGTAAACTTCTCATTCGTAAGCTCTGTCAACTAATTAATGTTGAGTTCATGATGGGTTTAGTACCTGGTAGTCACGCACGCAGGTGCCTACTACGTAGTTAGGTAAGGTACATACATGTACGTTAGTTAGTATATGAGTCTAAGGTGCATTGCAGGCTTATATTAAGTACCAACTCTCCCCCCCCCTTTTTCCTTTTTTTTCCCCTCGAATGCAGGAGCAAAAAAAAAAAAATTCTTGTCGTTAGTTTTAAAAGACCCCGTTACTAAACAAACGTGACGCATGCTGCTTACTGACCAGGACGGCAGACCGTAGGCAATACTGATGAGGAGGTTAATTACAGCGGTTGCAAACGAGTGCGCTCTGTGGTTCTGCTATATCCAGAGTTATTACTCAGTCACGGTTAGGGAAGGGCACGCAGAGCGAAACTATCCTTGGCAACTTGGTCAAAGACGACTGCTGAGAAGCGGCAGCGGTAAGTCATAATACCGAACGCGTTCTTTGTCGACATCCCCTTCCGAGCTGAACGTCGAACAGTCGGACAACGTACGCAGCCCACGCAGGAGGGCGCTGATCGCACTGCGGAGCTTTCATGGCGGGCATCACCTCGGGCAACAGTAAAATGCCGACACCTCAACATGATCGACTACTCACTCCTCTGACTGGGGTCGAGGCTATGTGGAATGCCACGGATAACCTGCAGGACTGGATGTCAACAACGTTCGCGGCCAGCATGACGGCCGAGATACACGCCAACATGAAAAGCTCAGTTCTTATCAACACATCGGAAGAAGATAACGATGGTTCGGCCACCCAGTTTGCTCCCTTCATCAGAGTGCAGTAGTACTGGCTCATCTACCCGGGCGTCATGACCTTGCTGAGCATCTACTATCTCACCCACACCGTCGTTGCCAGCGCGCGGAACGATGTATTGGTGTGGAAGGGCGACGCACTGCCAATGCTCTTTTGCAAAGGTTGATGACAATATCCACGACCGGGTCAAGGACGGAATGGACGTTCCAAACGGTCTTCATAGACGAGTGGGGGACATTGCGGTGGCAATGTACCGCAGTGAGAATGGGAGGTGGGAGTTCAGAACAACCGAGGAGGACCAAGAATGATGTGTCCTTGTTAGAAGCGTGGTGGAAGCTTGTGGCCTGTACCCCCTTAACGGCACGTTTTCCCTAAAGTAACGTCCGAACAATCCAGCAACGTCCGACGACGAGACAGGTCGCGTTCCATCCTGTCACTGTATGAGAATGATAACAGATCCCACCGCCACAGCAATAGAAAGTAAAAGAACTACAAACTTTTCTCTATCCAGTCCCAATGATACGTCCCATTCTAACAGCCATGCCACTTAGATATCGCAACTTTATACCCAAAACAACCAGCCCAAATTTTTATGCTATTCATACAGATACACAGTCGGCTCTGTTACCAAGTCTCGCCCTCCTCAGCCTGTTCTGAGACCACCGCGCGGCCCTGAGGAACACGGACAAAGAAAAGGAGTCCCGTCGCAAGTGCTGTGAGAATTGCGATGCCGAGATACGGCAGTCCTATCCAGGGGAACCACCCCCTGCTCTCGCTGTCCAGTCTCATGCCAAATGATAACGATACCGCGAGAAACGGGTGTGCGTAGATGGTGCCGAACTCTTCAGCTATGCCGAGCAGACCGAAGACACGCGTACGATGTCTCACGTCCACAAACACTGCTACTAGGCTGCGGGTCAGGCTATTGAAGCCCGCGCCAAGCGAGAGTACCAGCAGCCCAGCTAGGCACGCTGACAGGCTCGGTGCCAGCGCGATGAGCACGGCGCCAACCACCAGGACAGCAAAGGATGCCCGTGCCAGCAACATATCGCGCCTGTGTGCGGCCGCAGTGTTCGATGAGGACGCGGACTCGCGATCCGGGCCATCAACATCCAGAACCGGGGGTGCTTCGACTATCGGCGTCTCGGGGGCGAGCAGCGGTGCTGGCGAACGAGGCGACCCCACCTCGACGTGAATGCCAGAGGTGTTGGTCCGACCCAAAAGCCAGGAGGATAGCATCGGGATTAGGACTATGGCCACGAAGAGGTGCGAGATGCCGTATGCAGACTGCACGTAACCGGTCTGTGCGAGAGATACTCCGTATCGCTTGGAAACGAATTGGTTGAGAAACTGGCCCACGGAGGAGTTGATGGGCTGCACAGCGAGAGACGTTCCCAGGAGCAGGAGAAGAGGAGTGGAGCGAAGCAAGGTGAATGACTCTTTCAGGCGATAGAGAACATTGCGTGCAAGCCCCTTGATCCCATCGTGTTCTGCCTCTGCATCCAAGGCATCGTCGAGTTGTCCCTTTCGTCTCTTTTCATTCGGTAGAGATTCTGGTATTGCAACAAATATTATCGTCGCCATAGCGGCCAAAGAAATAGCAAAGAGCAGGACGGGCCAAGGGCCGAGCCGGTCGGCCATGAAGGCTGAAAGTGACGGAGTCAAAGCGATTCCAGTCATGCCAGCTACATGCAAGCCCACGAAAGCAACGCCCCTGATTCACATGTCAGTCACTTCAAACCTGCAACATGTCTCGACCAGTCGACGGGGGATACGCACCTGGAGGTCTCGGGAACAATGTCTGCCACCATACTAAGAAGTGTTGCAAGGAGGGTCGGGACACCGCCTCCCACGATGTTTAGGGTGGGCGAGAGCCATGCTACCTGAAGGGGAATCACTGTCGAGAAGCGGCACGCCACGGCAAAGAGGGTTTGGTCGAGTAGGAGTCCGATCGGAGCTGCTATGAGGACGGGACGACGACCGAATCTGTGCTTCTGTCAAAAGGCTGCCACAAATCGTGCCATGTCCATCGGAAGCCCTCGGCATTGCTTACCTGTCCGCTACTATGCTCCAAGGGAGGGTTGCTAACACAGAAACGACAGAACGGACGGTAAAGTAGTACGCAAAGATGAAGGCGAGGCGTGACTGGATGGCATCTACCTTACACAGCCGCTCATCGATTGGGACGTCGCTGGAGTCGCCGGCCCCGCTATAGTGTTGACGACAGAGGATATCCTCGAGGATACGCGTCGCAGGAATGCTGAAGACGCCCAAGGACGAGCTGCCGAGGGTGGCTGCAAGGTAGACCAGCGCAAGAGTGATTGTCGCATTCCGTTCTTTCGGGCTGCCCGTCGCCGTCCGGAGCTTGGGCAATTGGATGTGTCGAATTCGACCAGAGCTACCAGAGCGATTTAATTGCTCTCTTAGCAACGAAGTCGCCTCCGTCGGTTGGTATTGGCCCATATTGTTGCGGTCATTATGACTATTCCTGACCCTCATCGTGCCTTCCCTTTATTGCGTATTCTGGCGGGAAGGAGCAATTTGCTCCTCGCAGTCGCGTGAGAGTACGTGGGATTTCATTTAAAACCAAAGCAGCACAGTCGCATCGCACATGCGTCAAATTTTTCCTCTGAAGGAATTGATGAAGTTGCATTCTCTATCAGTTATCAGAAAACGCCGCACGACGCGTTCTCCGACTTGCATGTCTCGGAGCATAAAATCTCACCTCAGCTTCCGTGATCTGCCCGTAAACGGCAAATTATCGACAGCGCCAAGATCGCGTCAACGCCCACTTGACAACTCGAATCCCGCTTGCATAGCGTGACGAGAGAAGCATGCATTGTCGAGCCTCATCGGTGCTGCGGTGCAACTCAATTGCTATTCAATGGACTTGCAGATCTAGCATCTCGTAAAAGTCTATGGACACTTGAGGTGCAACGTTAACTAACGCGGCGTTTCGGGCGGTCCACGGCCCGAAATTGCGACGTTCGTTAGGTAGCGAGAGCTCGCACAAATCCCCGCAAACACGTCCAAGTTCCTGCAGAACGAGCAATTGACTGGCGTATAGTTAACTATACGCATTTATTCTCATCTTCGTTCCTTGTCCTCCATGTGTCTTTCGTTGTTGTTTTCTCCAGTTTTTCGGTCAATTCTCACCTTTACGTTATTCTTTTACTGATACCCGTCTCCTTGTCAGTCCCTGGCGGACGGACGATAGCGCCTACGAACCAACCGATCGAGCCTATCACCGTGGTGGATTAAATCGCACAGCGTTGAGCGGCCGGCTCGCCTCGCTCCTCAAGGCCCCGGACTATTAGTGCGGCACAGGGCTCAAGAGGCATGAGCTGATCTTGAATCGATCTCCACACAGCGGCGAACCAAATCGGGAGCAAATTTGTGGACCGTATTCGCGTTGGCTGTCCGCCAAAAACCGCTGTGTGAAGCTATTGGCACTGCCTGAATACACCACAGCTACCGATTACAAATCTGGCTGCCAGCTGCCAACGTGTGGACAGTCGTGCCGAGAAACGGTGCCTTGGCACCCTTGAAAGCAAACCGCTTGAGGTATGGCCGTGCCGTAGAACTCCACGGCATCATTTTGTCTCGGCCTTTGAAGAGGATTTTTCTGCCCGATGAGCCACCTGTGAGCCAACAGCATGGTTACACGAGACTGCAGAAACAAGCGCAGGCCGTTTCCCCCTCAGTCGGTGAACGGACAACATTGACTCGCATGTACTCTCGGTTAGAGTAGGCACTGTGCCGTTGGGACGCTGCGCGCTTTCCTTCCATAATCTGGTCGAGACGGCCGTTGCGGAACCAGGATTCTCTCTGTATCGTGCCACGTCAGAGCAAAGCCGGATAGATGACAGCCCTCCAAAGCTTGACAAAAAGCACGTCGCGTGGACAGACAGCCAAGTCAATGACGAACTCAACATTAAGGGAAACAGGTGTATTTCATTGATTCTCATCTATTTTTCTTGATCGAGGGTCGCCTGCATCTGAGAACAAGTACCAAAAGTACACATTGTGAGGAGATTACACAGTTGTGTTGCTCACTAGCAAACTTGGCAGGGTCCTGCCAGGAAATATGGTAGTGGGTCTCCTCAAGGCGAAAGTCTCACATGATTAGGCCCGACCCGACAGTCTGGAGCCGCCCTAATTCCTGCGCTGTGACTGGCTGCATTGATCTGGATACCGAGTTCCGTGCGCTCATTGGTTGCGTTCAAGGGAGATGCGTACCAGCAGGGGTGTCGCGATTCCCAGAGCCCTTCATAGGCTCAAGGAAAGGCGCCAATCTGCACACTCCTCTTGTTTGACATCACTAGTCGCTGCTCTTTAGTTTGTCGACGGTTAGCGACTTAGCCCAAAGCATTTACGAGTTTGCCTGGAGTCGCCCGATTTCTAAACGTCTAGTCTACGGCCGTACAGCAGACCCCGCCAGACCAACGGCGTCATTGCGGTTTTCAGACGCTTAGAGAATACGGACAAAATCCTGGTGACAGTATCCGTTGACTGTCGAAGAGGCGCATTAGTCTCAGGGTGGCCGTGCACGCAGACAGTTCAGTTCGGAAGGCAGACTTCCATGATCTGATCATCTGACACACACTACGAGCTCGACCTCGGCGCTTGGCCACCCAACCGCAATCTGCGTGATTAAAACTGTGCAGGAACTTTGCAGATATGAATCTGGGGTACCATGTCCTGTCAAGCCGAGAAACCGGCGTGACGGAGGGCCTGAGTCAACAAGGTTCTTTTCACCCTAGCGTTCGGTGTCCGTTTTAGAAAACGGTCGCATCAAAGTGACGCGGATAGAGAAACACCGTCAACGGTCCGTCGCTGAGTCCACATGGAACTACTACGTAAGGAGCTCCCTTGTCAAGCCATCGGCGCTATCGACATACTGTGTAGCTGCTGCCACCAGTATCCACCCCCACGAAATAAGAAAGATCTGTAAAGCTTGCGCCGACCATTGAGAAAAAGGCCATGATGATCGTAGATGGGAAAGTTTTGTTCCGTCTGCCATGTTGCGAAAAAGAAATATGTCACTGCATTTGACTGCATTTATGCTCGATCTGCAATTGACCCTTGTCGTACCTGCATCTGCATCTGCTTTGGGCTTTCCCTGTGCCTCGACTTTTTTGCTTTCATTGTTTGGTTGTCCCTGTGTTCGATCACTCCTTTATATGACAGAATGAGGGGTGTAGAGAACGATATCAGCTTCTGTGCACGTCAGGTACCTCGTACAAGATTCGGGGCAATCTCAGGCAAGTACCAAGGCGCTTGAAGATTTCTGCCTGCAAGTAGTTCATGGCTGAGCCAGTCGTTATCTCAGGTAGATGGGGCGCCCCTTAGTGGATTGCGCCCATACTCAAACGGGCAGATCCAAATGTTGGTACAGCTCCTTCCCTGCATCACTCGATCGCGTCCCGTACCCGACAGAAGATTACCGTATTTGAATTGTTCAATTACCAGAAAAATTATCTCAGGATGTTCCTCATTCCGACAAACAAAGTGCTACGCCAAAGGGAAAATCGTCTTGACCCTTTTAGGTAAGCTGGGGTTGGGTTCATTCAGGCCATCCTCTGTAGAGGCCCATCCGACGGCAGCGGTCTGCAAGAGTAGCGTTCCAGCTAGCCGGGACGCACAATCAAAGCCTGGAGTCGGCGGTTGGAGCTTTCTCCCATAGGCAATCGAGGCCTGCAAACCCACTGCAGCGACAGTCCTAGCCCTAATGAGCCACTCACAGTCTCCGCCCGTGTCGAGGCCGGCCATTCACGCTACACATCTCCTCTGGGCTCCCCCTCTCGACAGGACGAGATCACGGCGACACATAAAAGAGGAGGAGTCGCCCTCGCCTCCTGCAACCCCTTCGCAGCAAGACAACCACCTAGCCACACAACGGCAGCGGCATTCACAGCACAGCTTGACTGTTCCTCCAAGTGACCGAAAAATGACCGACGTATATGCCTATCCGCGGCCGATTCACCTTGGGGAATCTTTATATCATCTAGCACCCTGTCCGGTTCCCGCCGGATCAAGAGGAGCGCCAGTCATGTCTCAAGACCAAAGGTCCAACCCGTCTCGCAGCAACGTCGGCGGTAACAACAGTAACCATATGACGGCCCGCAACATGAACCCGTTGCAACCAAGCTATTACTACTCTTCCTCTGCCGGTCCCTCGAGACCTTGTCATCTTCCTATGCAGCAGCAGCAGCATCAGCAGCAACATAGCGGCGGCGGTCGAAGCATGTCTGTATCGTCGACGTCGTCTTCGGCAACTTCGTTCAGCCAGAACAGTCGCAGCACCTTGATGTCGACCCGAACTCTATCTCCGGCATCGCAGGCCGCCATCGAGTCAGCGTCCGGAGCCTCTTCTTCAGTAGTAGTCATGGGTGGCGCCGCCTCGTCTACTAGCTATAGTCCGAGTCCACAACAGCAGCTTTCGCAACTGGCTGTATCATATCCATCGCCTTCGTCTTTCGAGAACCACCACGCTCATCATCATCCTCATCATGGTCATCACCGAGTAGTTTCCAAGTCTCGGTCCCCATCATCATCCGCATCTTCCACTTCGATGATAGCTGCAGGAGCAACTACTCCTTCACACTATCTGCAGGCAGCGCAGATCGGCCATGGCCATGGACATGTCGCGTCACCTATGCCCACGCGTGCCTATCACACCGTGCCAGCAGCAGCAGTACTTCCCTTCCACCAACCGCGCGTGCCCACGCAACTATCTTCTTCTTCTGGAACGTCGCCTGCTTATAGCTACTACAGCCCGATGCAGCAGCCCTCCCCTTCTCCGTCTCTTCACGGAGGATCCGGTATCATTACTCCGCATCCGCATTACGACATGTCGACAACCGTCTACGGCGGCCACCATTTTGGGAGTCCTTCTTCTCAGATGAATCAGATGAACAACCTCGCGCAGCTGCGTCTTCAAACCTATTCCCCTCGGCCCAGCCGCCTACAGCAATTGCCAATCCATATACTCCTCGAGATCCAGAAGCACCTCGGCTATCTGGGGAGTATCAGCCTAAAGTGCGTGAACAGGTACTTCAAGGAAATCATCGACCCGACGCTCTGTTCGGTGGACGACAAGATCGAGGGCGTCATGTATGCCGAGCAGAATTTCCGACAGCACTACCCCGGGCGTCTATCTGCCCTACCGGCGGGTGACGAGCGCCGAGGGAAGCGCGAGTGGGAGCTTAAAAATCCTGGGAATTTCGGCTGCTACCACTGCTTCAGAGTCCTCGCGCCGGAGCAGTTTGAGCTGTTCAAGTGGAACATCACCGTCGACAGGACCGAGGACAGCAACGAAGATGAAGGGGCCGTCCAGCTCAACATTGATTCACTTGCCCCCAACCACCACCATTCTTCTTCTTCTCTTTCTGGTACCCCCGAACGTTTTGGGGGGGAAGGTGGTTCGGGCGATGAGCAATGGTTCACAGCATCAGCGCTCACGGCTGCCAGCGGTGGAGGTGTGGGTATGGGTATGGGTATGGGTATGGGCATCGGTGGGAGCGCGACAGGAACTACGGCGACGGCATGTCTAACCGGCGCCGATTACTGCATCAGCCCGCGGGTGAAATCCACCTGGGGGGTCCGGCGGTTCTGCATCCCCTGCGGCATCCGCCTCAAGTTTTATAAGCCTGGCGACTTGATCTATCTGCAACGAGCGTCAAGGGACCAGGCGGCCTGGATATGCCACTGCTGGAAGACGCACGTCCGACCGGCCGAGCTCAGCTGTCAGGACTGTGGCAGCTTCGTGCCTCTCTCAACGCCCACACGGAGACGGTCCTAAACTTTTCCACTGGTTTTTTCTTCTCGGGTTTGGGTTGGATAAATGGGTTTTTTTACTTCAAACATCGGTTTCTTCAACATTGGTTCTTCAACATCTGGATCTTGGGAGGGGTACACACATCAGGAAGTGTTAGGGAAGGTTCATGTCCATGATGGGGGGCGGTGATGCTGGTTCACCAATATCACGATAATGTACATGATGGTTTACGGACGGTGGACCGGGCATATGGCTTACTAGAGTCACACGCACACGCATACATGACATGCGCAACGAAAAGTTCTGGTTTTGGGTTTGGTTGGTCTGGTCTTTTTTCTGTCTTTTTTCTGTCTTTCAGGTTTTTGTTGTCAAAAGATGCACACACACATTACGAGATGTTACGGTCTGCGAAAATTTTATTTATATCTTTTATTGGTACAACTTCTCTCTCTCTCTCTCTCTCTCTCTCTCTCTCTCTCTCTCTTTTTTTTTTTTTTTTTTTTTTGGCTTTCTAGGACTTGGGTATATACCATGGTACGCTGGTACTGGAGTTTTAAGGGTTCAACAACGGGACTGGTATGGGAAAGCTTCAAGTTTTTTTTTTTTTTTTTTTTGTTGTTACCTTTTCTGGTTTACGTGTTTGTTTTTTTGACAAAAAATTTTTTTTTTATACAAATGTTGCAAATGTTGCAAAGTACCTCTTTACTGCTTGCATATGTAGATGTCTCACCAACCCCTTAGGAGTGCGTCAAAACTTGTGTCGCAAGACCCAACGAGACCAAATATCTCGACCCTCCTTGCATGTACATAATGTCAAATCTCGTCTAAAAAACCATGGGGTGTGATGGCGGTTGAATTGAAGCGGCCCGCTATCAATCTCGTGAACTATTATCGTTGGTTCGTCCTTAACGCGCAAAAAAAAAAAAACACACAAGTTCTCAACAGGGGGAAGAGGCCAAGAGGGATCGCGAGGCATAATGGATTTTGTCGCTGAACCATTTTGACAAATCAGACACAAGGTTTACACGATGCGATCGAAAAACGCGCCGGACGCAGGCGGAACAGAGTGGGCGGCAACCGCGCGCCAGGTGAGGTGAACTGGGAAGCAAAGCAATTAAGAAGAGAGGGGCTCGCTCACGGCTGAGCTAGTCTTGCTCTGCTCTGGCTCTCTATGTGTGTGGCGGTCTCAGTGTGGGTATGGCTGAGGCACGGCGGCTTGGCCGCCTCAACACAAGGCTCTCCGTGTGTGTGCGGTGTGACTTGGCTGCTCTCAGCGGTCTGTCCGTGGTGAGAAATGGGTGTGGCTTGAAGTGCCTTATTCCGCTCCGTATTCCGACGTGCGGTCCATGAGGTCAACGGATGGTGTGCTCGGCTCAGGGCCTGTGCTCTTTCCTGTACTCTGCGTGTGTTTGTGTGCTGGGTCATCCTTGAATATGGATCTGGGGTGGTATGCAATGTGCAGGCTTGAGAAGCATGCTTAAAGAGTGAGTGCATTGCATGAGATCAACTCCGTTGGCTCGATTAAACTCCGTATTAACTGACTCAGTCGATCACACATCATATTTTTTTGACACGAGCCAGAGTTTTCCCGTTATATTATGACTTGCTGAAATGGGTAGGGCTAAACGGTGGCGTTAGAACGACCAGAAACCTGGGAACCGTCACAGAGAGACTAGGTGCGGAGGGAATGGCTCACAATCACCCAGGGAAAGAAAAATGTTCCGCGCACTAGGCTGCCAGCCATAGACGGTCCGTCAGGGAAGGATCACTGAATGCCTGTCATTGGGGCTGGAGTCCATCCGGCGGCCACGAGACGGTAGCTATCATCACCCCCTGCCTGTCACTTACTTGGCTGGGCGGCCACTGAATCTGTGACTGGTCTGTGAAGGAGACGTCGCGCTCACAGGGCCGGCCAGTAGATTCCATGCACGCAGCCAGTCACAGACGCTAGAGACCGTTTCGCTCACTGAATTAAGATAAAGACATGGAAGACATGCAGCCATCAATCAACAACCGGGCACCGGATCAGGGCTGAGGTCGTCATCTCGGAAGACACTCACCGCAAAATGAAACGCAAGAGGAAAACGTACCGCATCTACCGCCGCATCACAGCGCTCAATGTCAACGGCTGGTTGGACATGCGACCGGTAACCGTGTGATCGGCCACGTCTGGAGCCCGCAAATCGATTGGTCGCGGCCATTGGGTGATTTTGCAGCCCAGCTCCACAAAATTCCGTGTTTTGCTTTTGAGATATGTGAGGGTCTACGCTAGAGCTGCAGCTTGCATGCGGACATCGTAAGATGGCCAAACGGAGAGGGGGGTGCGGCACACCTCTGTCTTCAAGGCTAACTAGTGGCCAGCCGTCAAGCCAGCGCCCCCATCCTTATTCACACGTTGGCAGCTCCGTTTTCTCTAGATTGATTACATTTGTTGTGGTGACTCTGGATGGCCCCCGAAATGCACGTGTACTGAATAAAACCCTGCAGGTCCCTAGTGGTGCTTGATTGTTTGACATGACAGGTTTGTGCCGAGTGCTTTTAGCCCCATAAAACAATGACACATCTGAGAGGTTCTTAGCGGTGGGGCGGGGATGATGATGGGGCGGACAGGGAAGCAGGCCACATGGATTAGCGGCAAGTCGACAATTGCGGGTTAACCCTCTCGCTACCGTACTAAGAAGAGCATGACAGGGCCGTAGCGTCCGCTCCAGGTTAAGCGTCTGACCGTCCTCGATCCTCTCGTGTGCAACAGGGGGAAGGGCAGATCGGACTGAGCTAGGTGCACTTGCTAGTGCGGATCTCAACGCTAGGTTTTGTCTATCACATTGAACGTTCAGGTGTTTCTCCTTCTCCCCGAAGAAATACGCCATGGAAGTCTAACTTAATCGATCCATCTCCGGTCTTGCAGGTTCATGAGAGGCTAGCGATGGTCCCTGCTAGGCTATCGCATAGAAACCAACTAGCAGTTAAGGCTCAGTTTAGTGACAGAACACTGTCCATGACAAGCTTTCTCCCCGATGGCACCAACATGGAGTCTAGTAGATCAAGTTGTGTATCATGCTGAAGCAGGAGTAATCAAATCTGGATTTTGCGGGGTGTAGTTAATCGCGAGGTTAAAACGACGCGCGGGGGGGGAAAAACCTGAGAACCCCCAAGACTCATGGCCACATTGTGACATTAACTAACAATTAAACAAACGCACCGCAAGAATTAAGAAGGCTAGTATTGACCAGGTCCTGAAACTTACCGACACACCATTTTGAAGGGCCTCTAGGCTCTCGGCGAAGCGAGGCAAAATAAAAAAACGAAATGAGAACGGACGGCAAATGCCTGGCTAGTGTGGAGGGCGCACACTCGAGCATTGACCATTGAACGCACAGAATACTTGCTAAAAACGCCCCCTCTCGGCGACCTCGACCATACGGTCGGGACGACAAGACCAATTGTGAAATTCGGCACGCGCAGCCATTGCTGACTTTCTGCGTTGTCATCTGCAGGACCCCCTCTTTTCGGTCCCGAATGGTGACGTTTGGTGGTTGTTTCTTGTCGAATTTCATTTCTTGTTCTTTGATCTTCGCTTCGCTCGCAAGGCTTTGCTCCTATGATGATCAGCTGCCGTCATAAGCAAAATCTACGCGGTTGATCTCTTTTGCCGCAAGATGCATGTGTGGATGTGCTTCTGTCGCAAATGACAGAAATGACGAAAATGACCTCGATAGTGGGCGCAGAGCGGGATGCATGCTACGGACGGCTAGCCGTGGCGCTTAGCTTTCCCGTACCTCGTCTGTGTTTGCTCCTTAGACTGAGGCGTAGGGGACTGATACGATTCTTGCATCGAGATGGTGGTCGCCGAGGGAAAAGAAAAGTCGCATGACAATGGTGATGATGATGCAGGCCAGCAACTAGTCTGCAGCATGCTGTTTTCGCTGTTGATATTGCTGCGGCTACCCGCCAACAGCATACAATAGCGTCGGCACGAACGAAGGACAGACAGAGAAGAGACAAAGAAGCAAAGTCACCGAGAAGTCACATGCCGAAATTGACGCTGAACACAAGTTCCCAGCTTGACGCTAGTAAACCGCCGACCGCGGTTTCCAAAGAAACGAAAATGTGCCAATTTGGCGACCCGCCATCGTCCGAGGATGATGGCCTCGCGTCGCTGCTCCTTCCATTTCAAGCAGAACGGGACTTCAGCGTCTCGTCCGTTCACGAAATTCAAACGAGTAGTCGTTGAAATGGGGCAGATTTCTCCAGATTTTCCTTCGGCTTTCCGCAGGGTTTCCCGATAACATGATTAGTCGCTTCTGCAGGTAAGGGATCCACTGGTACCAAAATACGACACCTCTAAACTGCAACGGGTACTGCGGCACAGGGTAAAGGGGCTCATCGTCGCCTCCGGGGCAGATGCAGAACGTGGCTGCTTTCCCTGGTTGGGGGCTGCGCTTCTAAATCGGGATGCGGATGAATACATCGGATACATCAACATTGCTAGGCTGCATCAAGATACTTGATTTCATTTTCTGGGTTCATCTTCAGTGCTTTTTCCGTTTTGCGCTCTATTGGACAAACTATTTTCGAGTCTGCCGCGCCTGGCGCGGTACGTATCTCAATAATTGCCCAGGTTTCGAGACGTTGGGGGCTGCTGCCGTCGCGACGTCCAATGTCGTGCTGGGCGGATTTTGCGCTGCCGCTGTCCATCCCAGGGGATCAGACGTGAATGAACTGGCAGCCCGCGACGATGGCTGGCAGCGATAAGGGTGGCAAAGCGTATGGCAGGATTCAGGGCAGCTACTAACAGCCCAGCCCAGGGCCCTACGTTTGAATGATAGGTGACAGAACAGCACGCGCCTAGATGGTCTTTTAGCGCACATCATGGCCCTGAGCATACTGAGGACTAGTGCATAACCGCCTGATAGATCCAGAAGGATGCGATGGAGTCGGGTACCTTACCCCTCGTTTCATGACAGGACGAACGAGTCGCTAGGCGATTGCGTGTTGAGGAGAAGAAAAAGCGCGAGGCATTATTTGCAGCTGCTATCTTCGGAGAGCAATGGGCTCTTTTTGCGTTTTCGCGCGAGGCAGAAACTGCCTTGGGGGCTGGGATGAGGAAGATAGTAGCACCCCGTTTACGGTCTGAACCGTATCTGGTGCTCTTCCTCCCCCACGGGAAACATCAGTCTCCATCAAGAAACTAGCTAGCGGTGCCTTAGTGGGCTACCCATTTTGCGCCCACAACATGATGCCAACTATCAGTTGACTTCAGGTAATTATTTTCCAATCTTGTTTCCGGACCAACAAGCAAATAATTAGGTATATTTGCGTTCGTTTTCCCAGGCAAAAAGGAATGGCAAGAACATGCACCACATCCAAGAAAGAGGAAGGGTGCAGATACTTGCTTACGCGACGTCCCAGCGGTGGGTTTCCAGGTTGAGCCCAATCATTCCATAGTTCTCGCCTCCAGACTAGATAACGCTTCGTGCTTTCCACGCTTGATGCTGTCTGCAATACCCACACTATATTATCCACTTCCATTCGTATTGTTATCGTCAAGGGGCAACCACGACTAGAATAGCCCACGAGGAAGGCGCAGACATCTCCTTAGAAAATTTCCTGGGTACTTCCTGGTTCACACTCAGACTGTTCATGTGCTCCCGCAAACAGGCCATAACCGGGTAACCTACGGTCTCGCCGGCTCGTACGTCGGTTTCTCGTTCCACAGTCATATTCTACTTGGCTCAGGAGGAATTATTCCATGTTTCCTTGTCGGAGACTAGACAGGAGCTTCTTGAGCTAGTCTCACATGGGAAATAGCAGCTACCTTGTTGCTTAGAATTAGGAAGGTGGAGTTTCTCCAATGTTCAAGGACGCACAGTACTTTCCTCTACCGCTCGGTGGCAACTTCTCGCCAAGTGGCTTCGCGTTCTCGTACTCAGAGAAGCAGCGGTGTCGGCCAGTGCCTTCCCATTCTAGCACTTGCCGTTGAGCAACGCCTTGGGCGCAGCTGAAGCGGAGACTCAACAGTTCTTGCATCTAGAATCACCTAGGAAAGAAACGATGTCGGTTGTTCGAATCTTCGCCGTTCAACTGTTCCTTTTTGCGCCCTACAGGCGCTGAGAAGTGTGCAAGGTTGGGCCTGGTCTAGATCCAACGCGACCCGTGCTTACTTTCCGCGCAGTCACTGGACACCGAGCTTCCTCTCTGCTCAATGGCTTCATCGTTTCCGTTTCCACCATCAGGCAGCGCTTGGATGTAGATGTCACATCGACTTCATTCTTCTGGCCTTCACGTCGGTCAGCCAGTCCGTAGCATTTGTGTTCGGGGCTACCTCGGCTCACCCTGATTGGTGGGTCTGGGTGAGCCGAGGGTGAGCCGATGGGGAGCTGGGTGAGCCGGAGGTGCTCGGCTACATAGCGCCACCTAGCCGCCATTTTGATGCTGGGGGAAGCATTTTGTGGTGTCCGCCTATGATGCAGTGTCTGCAAGTTGACCCTATCCCAAACCAGCAAGGATGTCGGCAGCCCGCCTGATCGCTGCCATTGTCGCTAGTCAGGGTTACGTCTGCTCAGCTCCTTTTCAGCCTTCATAGTCAACCTCACTTTTGTACCTTTCTTTCTGTGGTGACTTCAGAGCACCAAGTCAGCCTTGGCATCGCGCCAAGACGATGTGTACCACACACATCCAGCCTAGTCGAGGATAGTGAGGGGGAGTAAATATTGATAGACATCAAGACCCTCGCTATCCCAGGGACGCGCGACGAAGAAGAAAAAAGGACAACCGGTAGAATCTCCTAGAACTGGGCCATGGTTTGTAGGTCTTTGCACCATGGTGACTAATACGCGTACCGTAGTTAATATGTTTGCCTCTTTCTTAGGGAAACGAACCAATTGCCTTGAGGAATCATGGCAAAAAATATCATTTAGAATAAACTGTCGGGCTCCTTGGGCGTATAACCGGGGACCTGTCGGTCGTTTCCTCCCATGTACCAAAATCTGCACAAGGGCATGGTATGCTCCGCTATCGCACCCGCTCGAGGGGCGTTGCTGAGCCGGGACTTGTCGTCCTCCGCCGTCAGTTGGCCAAAGGACTCAAGTCGGGTTGAATATCTCGATTTTGCTGGCCCCCTCAGGGGTTCGAGGGGCGCCTTTGGTCGCCCGGCTGCGATACACAACCATACCAAACTATAGCGGGCACTCATCGCTGGGTCGGTAATCCCGCGGGTTCTAATTACATTCCTCTTGTAAACAAGGCGTCATAACTGCCATTCCGTAAGATTTGATTCGGTACTATCTCGACCCACCCAGGCCTACCATCCAGGGCGAGCCAGAGAACATATCCTGAAGCCGAAAGTAAGGAACCAGTACTATACCACGGCTGGACTCAGATCCCGAGCCTGGTCGCGCAGTGGGACTCCATCAAAGCTGATGTCGTTCACAAAGCATAGCGGCGGCTGCATGTCATCATCGTCCTCAACGCCGCCTCCACCCCCCATGAGGTGTGGGACTTTACCAGGGGTAGATGACACCTTCCTCAACATCTCAGGCAAGCCCACTTCCTTCCACCACGTTTCTCTGCGGCCCCGAGTCGGTCTTTCCCCCAGAACGAACCAAATGAGCATTTCAAGCCCAAGTATCTTGGCTCCTGTCAAAAACAGGCCAAGTGGTGCAGTGGTCATTGCCAATGATGAAACCCAAAGAACCTTGTTACGATCTAATACATCGACCAAGTTCGATTCACATATGAGCCGCTTTGGAATAACGTTCCGGGGTCTTTCAGACTCACCTGGCTACTATTAGTACCTAGTCCGTTGGCCTTTGGGAGAAAGGATCGGATAAATGATTAAAAAAACGGGAATTCTGAGGCAATCAAATTTTTTCTTTTCAGCACTCCCTCAGCTTCAGCTTTTTTGGTTGGTACTTACACCTTGTGATAGAATTGAATGAATAGGTCAAATGGATAGAAGAGTAGCAGAAGGGAGGAAGAGTGTTCAGCATTTATGTTGCTGCGTCGAACATTGAGTTTGATGGCGTCGTCTGACTCACCAGCGAGTGTGGCGCCTGCTCCAACGCCTAAAGGTCGAACACACCCAACAAATGACAAATGTACCCATCGGCGAACAGCGTCTTAGTGTCGGCGGGTCCGCAATGAGCTCAACGGATTGGGCGGCTTCCAAATTCTGAGGATGATACCCGACGCTTCTTTCCAAGTATCTACGCCCCACTGTTAGCAATAAGATGCTGGCCGAAGGTGATGGTTTCAGTCGCTTAAGGTTCCGGTAATGCGGTAATCACCTCTGCCTTTTATGCAAAGTAAGCAATAAGCTTTTAAAATACCCGACGCTATGTGAGCTGCATAAGCTGGGGGTGCTTGGCTGCATCTTTTTCATGCTTTTTAGCCTCTCGCTAGTGGCTCGGTAGTTCTGTGAGACAAAACTGATCCGCTATTAGGGTTGTAAAATAATCACGTAGTTATAATCACTCCTCTAACTATAACTATACTATAATAATCTAGTTAAAACCTTAATTCTAACTACGAGTTATAACCTTAATTATAAGCAATTAAATTAACTAAATGGATTATAGGGTTAGGGTTAAAGTGGAGTATAAAAGCGGGACTATAAATAGAAAGGGCTTAACGTTAAGGTTAAGTGAGCTCGTCTTTTTTCGGGTATATTAAGGGGGGTTTTTTTACGTGGAAATAAGGGGAAACTTAATGTTTTAAGTTAAAAGTTTTACCCCCAGTCATAGTTAAAATAATTAAAATAATTGCTTAAAATAAGACTATATTTATCCATATTATAAATTTTTTACAGTACGGATAAGGTACATAAAGTGGAGCTAGCAAAATGATAAAAATTAAAATTTAAGTACTTTTATATATCCATGTAATAGATACACCACACTTAACGCACTATACTAAAGGGCTATAAGCTTAAGTAATTTATAATATTTAAATACGCTATTATAACTACACTTACTATTTAACTAGTCTTTATAATTATAGTCTTCTTAATTATAGTTTTCTTAATTATAGTCTTCCTAATTGCAGTTTTCCTTAAGGGCGACTGCGAGCTTAAATAGCTATGCCGAGGGATGATGGTATATACCTGTTTACATTCGCTTTACCTCTCTCTTAAGCTTAAAGAAGTTTCTTACTTCCTGTTTACTAATAACCTCGCATTTATACCCTTAACGTAAAGGGCATACAGTATGTAAAGAGCTTAATTTATAATAACTATATAAGTAAGTGGGTAACTATAAAAAAGTACTTTTTCTTTTAACCTTTACATTAAGCGGTAAGGGGTGATGTATCTAGGTTAAAGTTATATATGAGACTTTATTCGTACTGTAAATTTTCTATAATATAGATAAATATAATTTAAAATAATTACCCTTATAACTATAAATATAAGAATATAATTATTAAGTGATTATTAATTACGTAATCGAGTTATAATTTAACTATAATTAAATTAAAGTTAATTATTTTATAACCTTATCCACTATATTATTTTTAAAGAGTTTATATATATAGAGTATATAATGTATTATAAATTAAGTTTATTAAAGTGATCTTATACTAAAGCGATAAGAGTGCTCCCTTTTCGAGCTAATTTACATACTCCTTAATTTCTTAATATAAAGAGAAGGAAGTAAGCCTTATGGATCTCACGTGGTTTAGTTAAAGTTTAATAGCTATAACTATAGTGCAACTTTTAAATGACTTTTTACTCGTGTACCCGCGAAATAGTAAGGCTTTATTAATGCGTAACGCTTATTATTTACTAGTTAAATTATTATTAAATAAATAGCCCTCTTTAACACCATATAAGAAGTCTTAATAAAGCTAATTAAAGGGTGGCATTAATTTAAATAAGTTATTAACTACCTTTAAGATTATTTCCCTTATGCTATAGTATTAATAAGTAGCTTAAAGACTATATACTTTAGTCTTTAAAAATTCATTAGTTTATAACTTTTAAGCCTTAAGCGAGAGATTAAAGGCTGCTTAAAGTTAATTAAACTATTTGAAAATTATTAAGAACTAAAGTGAGATAAAGAAAAACTAAAGTATTTTATACTAACCTTCTTATTTTAATGAAAATATTAAGGGAGAACCTTAAGGCTAGTAAAGGCATTTAAACTTTCGATTAATAGTATATAAATAAGTACCTGAGAGAAAGAAGTGAAGTGGGGGATTTTACTATACTAACGAACTTTTATAAGTGCTTATTATATGTAAAGAGGTAAAGTTAAAGCGCAGTCGAGTGACTCCGGGGTCAGCTTTTAGCTATAAAAGAGTAATAGTGAAATTATCCCACTCTTATTAATAAGTCCATTTAGCTAGTTAAATCCACTATTTACCATTTAATCTTTTAATATATATAAGGTTATAAAATAATCACGTAGTTATAATGACCCTTTTAATTATAATTATATTATAATAATTTAGTTAAAACCTTAATTTTAACTATAAGTTATAACATTAATTATAAGCAACTAAATTAACTAAATAAACTATAAGATTAAGGTTAAAGTAGGGTATAAAAGCGGGATTATAAATAAAAAGAGCTTAGCGTTAAGGTTAAGTGAGCTCGTCTTTTTTCAAGTTTTTTAAAAGGGGTTTTTTTTATGGAAATAAAGGGAAACTTAATGTTTTAAGTTAAAAATTTTACCTCCGATTATAATTAAAATAATTAAAATAATTACTTAAAATAATTACCCTTATAACTATAACTATAAGAATATAATCACTAAGTAATTATTAATTATATAATTAAGTTATAATTTAATTATAATTAAATTAAAGGTGATTATTTTATAACCTTAATAATACTCGACGCTTCTTTTTAAGTATTTACGCCTTACTATTAATAATAAGATGCTAGCTAAAGGTAATAGTTTCAGTCGCTTAAGGTTTTAATAATATGGTAATTACCTTTACCTTTTATATAAAGTAAGTAATAAACTTTTAAAATACCTAACGCTATATAAGCTATATAAGCCGAGGGTACTTAGTTATATCTTTTTCATGCTTTTTAGCCTCTCATTAATAGCTCGGTAGTTTTATAAGATAAAACTAATCTATTATACTATTTTTAAAGAGTTTATGTATATAAAGTATATAATATATTACGAACTAAGTTTATTAAAGTGGTCTTATATTAAAGTGATAAAAGTACCTCCCTTTCCGAGCTAATTTACATACTCTTTAATTTCTTAATATAAAGAGAAGGAAGTAAGCCTCGTGAATCTCGCGTAGTTTAATTAAATTTTAATAACTATAACTATAATATAACTTTTAAATAACGTTTTATTCACGCACCTATGAAATGGTAAGGCTCTATTAATGCGTAATGCCCGTTATTTATTAATCAAACTGTTACTAAATAAACAACCCTCTTTAACACTATATAAGAAGTTTTAATAAAGCTAATTAAAAGATAACATTAATTCGGATAAGTTACTAGTTACCTTTAAGATCATTTCCCTTATATTATAGTATTAATAAGTGGCTTAAAGGCTATATGTAAAGAGGTAAGGTTAGAGCATGGTCGAGTGACTTTAAGGTCAGCCTTTAGCTATAAAAGAGTAAATAGCGAAATTATCCCACTTTTATTAATGAGTCCGTTTAGCTAACTAGATCCACCATTTGCCATTTAATCTTTTAACATACATACTTAAAAGAATAAGGTCTTTAACGAAGCTGATAGCTATAAAAGAATAAATAAACATTTTATATAAAGTATTTAATAGCTTTAAGCATATAAACTAATGTTTTTATATTACGTAGTCTGGCTTACCTGGCTCACTTAAGCTAACACCTTGAAAGTAGGGCCCTAGGTAAGCCCCGAGAAAGCTTTAAATATAAATGTTATAAACTTTATTACCAGCTATTAAATGTATAAGTTAAAGTATGCCTTAAGAAAAGATGTTACGTAATAAGCTAGAAGCAGTAGAATGGATGCTTAAAGAGTAAGCGCATTTAGCTTATAACGTATAGAATGGAGCGCTTCTAAAAGATAAAGAAGCTAATTAGCGTAAATGGAAAGACTACTCTATAACTACTCCATAATGCGGGAAAAAGATAATTTACTATGTTCTTCTTTATTCCAAACCTATTTATATAGCTTATTAAACGGCTAAAAACGGCCTATTAAATAATTAATTAAGAATAATATAAGTTAACCTTAATTACTACGTATATATTATAAGCCGTGATTTTTAATAGTTATAAGCCCGGTCCGTAAACGACTTTTATTACGTTAATATAATAGTTTACTACTTTTAAGCACATAATATATAATAAATACTTATATTAATAAATAATAAAAAGGTTTTCCTTATTAACATTAAGGATTAAGAAGAATAAAATGATTAGTTTAAAATTAAAGCAAGATCTACTTATATATAAGATAAGATTGATCTTAACTTCATTAAAAGAAAAGAGTTTCTTATTATACCATTAAAGCTTTAAGTAAGTATCTTTAAAAAAAGGATAATAGCTTTAAGACCCTTAAAAGCTATAAGGCTATTAAGATTAAGGCAACCGTTAAGAAGCCATTTAATAAAAGGATTATTAATTACTATTAATAATAATTTTATAATTATAACTTTAAAGGAGCTAGATTTAAATGGCACTTTAATAAGGAGCTTTATAAAACTTATGGTAAAAGGCCATTTTAACTATTAAATAACTATAACTTTATATAAATAAGAGAAGGATAATTATAAAAAGGAAATTAAGCACATTAAACATCTTAAGGATTAAGTTATTTTAATGATTAACATACATTTAATTAAAACTTTATACTTACTTAAAGGTACTTTTAATAAATAGTATGTAAACTTAAAGTTACATATAAAAGTAATAAATTTAGAGGAAAGAAAGATTACTTATAATAAGTATTAATAAGTTATTAAGCTGCTTATAAAGTAACTACGTGATATAAGTAAGTAGGTTTTAAATTAAAAGAATACATTTACTTAAGTAATGTTAAAGAGCATACTTAATATTTAAACTATTAAAAACTAGTTTAATGACTTTAAGAAGGTAATTAAAGGAGTTAACTTACGTTAAAAGTATTAAATTTAATCATTTAATATGTTACATTAAAAGAAGATTAAAAACGGTACTTTTAATTACCACGTGTAATAATCCGGTGTCTACACTATTAAGGAATAAATAATGGAACTTTAATGAGGTTAATAAGTGAGACTTTAGCACTATAATTACACTTAAGTTTAAATATAAGACTATAAAATAGCTTAAGCACTTATATTAATTACTGTTATAATAAAGGGAACTATTTAAGTTATAGTTACAACCATTATATATATACTTTTTAAATCACTTTAAATCACTTTAACTTATTATAAGCTTAATAATCCTTTATTATTAAGATTACTTTAAATCACCTTAATTTATTATAAGTCTAATAATTCTTTATTATTAAGATTACTTTAAATTACCTTAGCTTATTATAAGCTTAATAATCCTTTACTGTTAAGATCACTTTAAATTACTTTAGCTTATTATAAGCTTAGTGATCCTTTATTAATTAGTTTACTTTAATAGGATTAAGCTTTATTAGTTTTTATTACCTTATACTGCCTTTCTTAGCTGTTAAAAGTCACGGCTTACTTACACACGTTTAATTAAGGTTAAAAGTAGTATCTTGCTTATTTTTCTTTCTTTTAGTTAGCTAATTGCTGGCCTACGTAGTTTATATGGGAGGGAGCTTTAAAATAGTCATTCTATTAATGGATCATCATTCATCCTTTGTGGGCCTTCAGGCCAACTGGCTAATTAGACTTCTTTAGCTCCTGGGTGCTCCCTATCTCCTACGCTAAGCGCCTATTTTAATGACTTCAGTGGCTTCCATGGCTTCCATGGCTTCCTGTTAGCCAGATCCACTACTTCCACGTAGTTAAGGGGTCTTTCTTTTCTAGGCGCCTCACTACTTACTCCAGTCAATCTAATATACCCCCTTAGGTGAGCTTATAGGGCGCGCCTAAACCAGATATGTGAGGCTACTCCCAGTCTTTATAATCCATAGTTTCTTCTTCGCTAAGGACTTCTTTCCGTCGCTCGGTGATCCTTTCTTCGATATCCTTCAAGTTCATCTGCTCTAGAAAACTTTCCCATGCTTCCTTTAACAGGGCTTTAATCATTCTATCTGCTATTATCTTAGCGCTTTTAGTGTAATAGACTATAATATCTCCATTCTGGACTTTCTAGCATAACTAGTAGTTGTGAATATTTACGTGTTATAGGTTAGTCTTAAGGGTAGCGATTTCTGCATTTACTAGCTTAATGGTTTACGCATTATCACACTTTATTCGAATGCGTGCATCGATTTCGACTCTTAGTTCCTTAAGCAATCTGCTTATAAAGAGAGCTTCCTTCGCGGCTTATAACAGTGCCAGTAGTTCAGCCTCTATTATTAACATTATAACTATATCTTGCTTATTAGCTCTCTATTTAATTATCCCTCTAAATAGCTTCATTACGTAGGCTTAAGAGCTCTTTCGATCGACCATGTTATCGGCAAATGAAGCGTCACTAGTAACTTGGAAATCATTTTCTCCGCCGTATTGGAGCGTTAAATATCATGTTTCTTATAAGTATAGGAGCACCTTATTTGCTATAGCCTGATGTTTAGGTTTAAGATTGATTACGTAGTGAGCTAACCTCGAAATAGTAAAGGTAATGTCGGGCCGTGTAATCACCGCTACGTATAGTAAAGAACCTACTTTCTGTAAGTACGTAATAACGTCGGTCTTATTAGCTAAGCCTTCAAAAGGGAGAAGCTCTTCTTTAGCTATTAAGGTGCTTACTGCTTACTTTATTTACGTTAGATTAGTGATCTTCTCGATGTAGGATAATTAGGATAGCTAAATAAGCTTCTTTTCTCTGTCTCTAAGCACGTTAATGCTTAAGAACCACTATAGTTCTTTTCCTTTAATAAGCTTATATCTTTACTTTAGTTATTTAATTAAGGAGAGAGCTTTAGCTTAATCTTTCTCGTAAAATGTTAAGGTTATATCGTTAACGTAAAAGAAAAAGAGTACTTTATCCTTAATAAAGTAATAAGGTTTATATAGTATTAGTTAGAAACTAAGTTTACGTAAGGTTTAAGTAAGTAATCATTATTAAAGTAGTTATTAAATTAACTAAAGTAAGCAGTAAGGCGCTTAAGAAAGGAAGACCCCTTAACTACGTAAAAGTAATAAATCTAACTAATAGGAAGCTATAAAAGTTATAAAAGCTATTAAAGTTATGGAATAAGCACTTAGCGTAGGAGATAAGGAGCACTTAAGAGCTAAAGAAGTTTAATTAACCAGTTAGCTTAAAGGCTTATAAATGTAGATAAATAATGATCCGTTAATAAAATAGCTATTCCGAAGCTCCCTTTTATATAAACTACGTAAGCTAGTAATTAGCTAGCTAAAAGACAGAATATAAGTAAGACACTACTTTTAACCTTAATTAAACGTGTGTAAGTAAGCTATAACTTCTAACAGTTATAAGCCTAGCTTATAAATGACTTCCCTTATGTTAACACCACTGTTTATCATTTATAAGCACCTAATAATATTAAAATAACTATATTAATAAATGATAAGAAGATCTTCCTCGCTAGCTTTAAGAACTAGGAGGATTGGAACGACGAGTTTAAATTAAAGGCAGATACATCTTAACTATAGGATAAGATTAACCCCGAAATTTACGATTAAAAGGAATTCCTTACTAAGCCTTAAAGACTATAAGTAGGCGTATATAAAAAGAGGAAGGAACTTAGACTACCGAATGAATTATAAAGCATTACAGAGCTTTCGACTGAAGGATAAGCAAACTATTAAGTAGCGCTCTCACTTTATAAATAAAACTAAGCTAACTACGATAAAGAGATCGATAGGATTAAAGCCCTTAAGAATTAGATTACGTTAATAATTAACTTACATCTCGTTAAAACCTTATATCTTACCGGAACTAGTATTAAAGAATAGTATAATAGCCTGAAGCTTTAAGTAGGAAGGACGGAAGTAGAAGAAAGGAAGTTTACTCGAAGCAACTATTCATAAGCGGTTAAACTACTTACGAAGCTACTTTACGATATAAGTAAGTGGATTTTAGAATGGAAGCAAGCATTTTATAAAGTAAGGCTAAATATAGTGCCTAAAGTTTAAAGCATGGAAGACTGGTTTAACGACTTTAAAAAGGTGACTAAAGGATTAAACTTAAAGTAGAAGTATTAGATCCAGGCTTTTAACATAACACACCGCGTAAAGATTAAAAGAGGTACTCTCGACTACCGTAAACTCACTAACGTAGTTAATAAGCAACTGCTTATTATAAATAATAAGAATAAACTCGAGGTAGGAAAAAGCTTCTTTTATAATAGTTAACGATAAAATAATAAGAGCGAGGGAGAAGACTACCGAAAGAAGAGAAATAATAAATGGAAGCAGTTAATGGGCGAGAAATTTAAGGATAAGCTTAAGTATAGTGCGTGTAAGCTACCTTACTACATGTTAAAAACGTGTTACTATATGTTCCTTAAGCTAGCTTTAAACTAGTTTAAACCCTTCGAAAAGATATAAGAATAAGCAAACAAAGCCTTTAAAGAGGATAAAAAGCTAAAGAAGGAGATTAAGGAGCTAAGGAAATAGAAGAAAATAAAGAAAGAGGATTTAATAATTAACGAGTTAAAATAAAAGGAGCAATCTTTAAAGTGCTTTTAACTACTTAAAAGAATAATAAAGATTAAGGTAAGCTTTATAACTATAAACGGAGTAACGTTTATAACTTAATCTTACCCTTTTATATACTTAATAATACTTAACTTTAAATCCACCCTCTATATCTTTAACTAAATAAGCCGCTTCTTAAAATTTAAAAGAGTAGCATTAAGTAACTGCATTTAAGCAGGCGACTATTAAATATCGATTTAAAGATATAACGAAGTAAATATTAAGGTTTATAATGTTAGCTAGAAGAAAAAGACTTTTATGCTTGTACGACGTAGCGTACTATGAAGAAATTACTTATAACTTAGTTTCTTTATAAAAGCTACGTAAAAGAAGGTTTTATTAGGATAATAAATTAAATTCCACGCTCTTAAAATGATTAAATGGATCAGTCCTATACGCCTTAACCGAATAACACGGCTAATTCATAATAAAGTACATTTTAAAAGACGTTAATAAAGCGACCTTTTATGCACGTAAGAACTAATTTAACATATAGACTAAAAGAACACCTATAAGAGTAAATGCGCTTAAATAGCACCTCCATCTCAGTTACTTAGGTTTAAGAGCTCTTAAGCACCTTATTAATAGTTCTTAAGGGGTGTAAATTAAGGGCATTATAATAGCAGAATGTAATGCTTACGCATAAGGAAAAATGAAGCGTTAAATAAGGCATTACCTTAAGGAGCTACGCGAGGGAGTAGGAGAAAGATTAATGATCGATTTTCATAATTATAAAGAAGATTAAGAAGGTAATTTTAGCTAAATGCTAATAACATATTATATAACTAGCTATATATAAGACTTTTACTTAAAAAACTAAACCGCAGTATTAATTATCACCACGTTAAAAATCTTATTAAGCTTATTAGAACGTTAATATAGGATTAAAGTTAAAGTTATTAAATGTAATAACGAAATAGTTACTATTAAACTTAAAGTAAAACACTTTATTAAGCTCTAAAGCATTAGAATCGAGCCTTCACCTCCTTATACGTAAGCGTTAAATAGCGGCGCTAAATGCTTAAGGGGTGTGGTAATAGATAAGATATGCTTAATAAGAGTAAGAGTAAAGCTCTTAAGCTAACTTTAAAGAGAGATATTAAGAACTGCGGTATATCTATTAAACTATACGCTAAGATATAAGAACAGATAAAAAACTCTATTTAAAAGCTTTCACTTAAAGGATAAAGAGTAAAGGAAGCTATCTTAAGCCTACTTATAGATATTTAGCTATAAAGCTTACGCCCTTACTATGAAAGCTATAAAGTGGGAAAATCATAAATAACGTATAAATCCTAAGGCTTAAATCGGCTATTTAATTAGCTATAATTTAATGAATGTTTACTATATTTAAAACTTAGCGCTTAATAAGGTCGTGATTATAAGAGATGTGATCATCGATAAGAAAAGCTTCTTTAATGAGAACCTTTAAAAAATGCGAGATAATATTCAGCGAGTCGATTTAAAAGCCTTAGCTGAATGACTTTAATAAAATGGAGAGTAAGAAAATTAAGATAAGTAAGTTTAACCATTAAAGGAAGATTTTTAAGAAGTAAAAGACTTAAAGGACTTTATAGAAAGTAAATTTAAGGCGTAAGAAGTAATTAAGAATACTAATGCTGGACTATAAGAAGTAGTTAATTAAGGCTTTAAGGATTAGCTAAGGTCAAAAGAGTATATAAAGGCCAGATTTAAGCTTCTTCCTACTCTACCACCCTCATTACTAGTAGCAATGCTAGCAGCTATAATAACCTCATTAAAAAAGCTACCCTTTTTAAACCTTAAAAGACGCTTTATAAAAAAGGAAGAAGCAGTGGATTAATTAAGGCGAGAAGAAGGGAAATAAACCTTAATGCCTTAATTAAGCGCAAGCTAATTAAGGTTATAAGAAAAAATGATACTTTAACTAAGCTATAACGCAGGCTAGTTAAGGTTAAAGGTTCTTAATAGTAATATTAAGAGAATATAGTTAAGTATAAGCTAATTAAGGCTGGAAATAAGCATTAAGAGCTAACTAAGCGTAAGTTAATTAAGGTTAAAGTATACCTTAGCTGCTCTAAAGATGCATTATATAGAATGCTAGCAGGGCGCCTTCTTTATAAGGACCTAGGTAAGGAAGGTAGTTAATTTAAGATAGAAGGTCCTTATAAAAGCTATCGTGGAAAGGTTATTAAGGAAGCCTCGATCATTACATCATAAAGACCTCTCACCACCTTTAAAGAGCTATAAGAACCACTCTTTAAGAAGATTGTTTAAAGAAGCAGAGAAAGTACATTTATAAAGCCATAAAGACATAAAGTCCTAAGTGAAAATTAGCTTAAGAGACTTAAGAGCTAAAGGACAGAAGATCTTAAACTGTAAGTAGGTATATATATATAAATTTAATAAGTATAGCAGGTTTTATAAAGCTAAGGTGAGGCTCGTTATAAGAGGCGATTAATAGCTTCTTGACCTTTACATAAGCAGTTATGTAGCAACCTTAATAAGAAGATCCTTTCGAATACTAATCACTATCACGGCTTAATACGATCTCGAGCTACTATAATATGATGCAATTAATGCTTTCGTGAACGTAAAACTCGATAAAGAGGTGTTTATAAAGATGCCTCCTAGCTATTAAAAGGCTAAAATAATACTTAAACTTAAGAAAGCGCTATATAGTCTACAACACTTATCACTACTTTAATAATGATCACTTACCTAAACCTTACGTAAACTTGGTTTTTAACTAATACCATATAAACCTTATTACTTTATTAAGGATAAAGTGCTCCTTTTCTTTTACGTTAACGATATAACCTTAACGTTCCACGAGAAAGATCGAGCTAAAGCTCTCTCCTTAATTAAATAACTGAAGCAAAGATATAAGCTCATTAAAGGAAAAGAACTATAATAGTTCTTAAGCATTAAAGTGCTTAGAGATAAAGAAAAGAAGCTTATTTAGCTATCCTAATTATCTTATATCGAGAAGATTGCTAATCTAACGTAAATAAAGCAAGCAGCGAGCACCTTAATAGCTAAAGAAAAGCTCCTTTATTTTAAAGGCTTAGCTAATAAGACTAACGTTATTACGTACTTATGAAAAGTAGGTTCTTTATTATATGTAGCGGTGATTATACGGCCTAATGTTACCTTCGCTATTTCGAGGTTAGCCTACTATGTAACTAATCTTAAACTTAAATATTAAGCTATAGTAGATAAGGTGCTCTTATACTTATAGGAAATATGATATTTAGCGCTTTAATATAGCGGAGAAAATAATTTCCAAGTTGCTAATAATGCTTTATTTACTAATAATATAGTCGATCGAAAAAGCTCTTAAGCTTATAAGATTTAAAACTTAACCTTTAATAAAGTTGTAATTATGAAAAATATAATTTTTAATAAGAAAATAGTTTTTAATAAGAACTTAAAGCTTATAAAAGATAATATTCGTGAGGTTAATTTATAAAAGTTAATTAAATAGCTTTAAAAGAGTGATATATTAAAAAATAAGTAAATTTAATTAATGTTAAAAGATCTTTAACAAGTAAGAGACTTAAAAGACTTTATAAAAAATAAAATTAATACGTAAGAAGTAATTAAAGACTATAATATTAAATTATAAGAAGCAGTTAAATAAAGCATTAATAAGTAGTTAAAGGATAAGTATATAAAAGCTAAATTTAAGCTTTTTTTAACTTCGTTACCTTCATCGTTAGTTATAATACTAATAGTTATAATTAAACTATTAAGAAAGCTATTTCTTTTAAAACTTAAAAGATACTTTATAAGAAAGAAGGGAGTAATAAATTAAATAAGGTAAGGAGAAAGAAACTAATTAAGCATAAGTTAAATAAGGTTAAAGGTCTTAAATGTTAATATTAAAGATTAAAAGTAAAATATTATTAAACTTTTAAACGTTATTAAACTAAAAACTTAATAGCTTTTAAACTTTTAAAAGTAGTTAAGCGTAAGCTAAATAAGGTTAAAGAATTAATTAAGTATATTAAGCTAATTAAGGTGAAACTAATTAAGCATAAGTTAAATAAGGTTAAAAGATCTTCTTTTAAGTGTTAGAAATTAAGAACAGTTAAGTATAAGCTAAATAAAGTTAAAAAGCTAATTAAACGTAAGTTAAATAAGGTTAAAATATCCTTTAATTACTTTAAAGTTATATTATACTAATTATTAATAAGAACCTTTCTTTATAAGGACTTAAGTAAAAGTAATAAAGAACTTAAGGAAAAAGGTCCTTATAAAAGCTATTATAAAGAAGTTAATAAAGAAGCTTTAGTCATTATATTATAAAGATCTTTTAATACCTTTAAAAAGCTACGTAAAGCTTAAAAACCACCTTATAAGCAAGTAGTTTAAAGAAGTAAAAGAAGTATACTTACATAACTATCGAGATATAAAGTTTTAAGTAAAAATTTACTTTAAAGATTTAAGAGTTAAAGGATAAAAGATCTTAAATTATAAGTAAGTATATATATATAAATTTAATAAGCATAGTAAATTTAATAAAGTTAAAGTAAACTTAATTATAAGAGGTGATTAATAACTCCTTAACCTTTACGTAAGTGATTGCGTGGTAATATTAGTTAAAAGATTTTTCCGAATATTAATTATGATTATTACATGATATAACCTTAAGCTATTATAATATAACGTAATTAACGCGTTCGTTAATGTAAAACTCGATGAAAAAGTATTTATAAGGATGTTATTAAGCTATTAAAAGCCGGGAATAATACTTAAGCTTAAGAAAGCATTATATAAACTTTAATAGTTGTTATTATTATAATAAAGATCCCTTATATAAACCTTACGTACTTTCGGCTTTTAATAAGTACCTTATAAGCCTTATTACTTTATTAAGGATAAAGTAATCTTTTTCTTTTACGTAAATAATATCATTTTAATATTTAATAAAAAGAACCGAGTTAATACCCTCGCTTTAATTAGTAATTAAAGTAAAAATATTAGCTTATAAAAGGAAAGTAGCTATAATAGTTGTTAAGTATTAAAGTACTTAAAGATAAAGAAAAGAAGCTTATTTAACTCTTTTAAGCATCGTATTATAAAAAGATCGTTAATTTAACGTAAATTAAGTAAGTAATAAGCACTTTAATAACTAAAGAAAAGCTTCTTCCATTTAAAGGCTTAATTAATAAAGCTGATATTATAATTTACTTATAAAAGATAAGTTCTTTATTATATATAATAATAATTATATAACTTAACATTACCTTTATTATATTTAAGTTAACGCGCTTTATAATTAACTTTAAACTTAAACATTAAGCCGCTATAAATAAGGTGCTTTTATACTTATAAGGAATGAAGTTTTTAACGCTTTAATATAAAGGAGAAGATGATTTTTAAGTTATTAACGATACTTCCTTTACCGATAATATAATTAATTGAAAGAGCTTTTAAGCTTACGTTATAAAGTTATTCGTTAAGATAATTAAGTAAAGAGCTAATAAGTAAAAGATAGTTATAATGTTAATAATAAAAGTTAAGCTTTTAATATTATTATAAGTTATAAAGAAAGCTTTATTTATAAGCTAATTACTTAAGGAACTAAGAGTCGAGATTAATATATATATATGAATTAAGTGTAATAATATATAAATAATTAAGTTAATTTACGTAAAAATTATAACCTTTAAAATAAGCTTATAGCACGTAAATATTTATAATTATTAGCTACTTTAAAGGGTGTAAAAAGGAAGGATTATAGTTTATTACATTAAAAGCATAAAAATAATGATAAATAATTTAATTAAGGCGTTAATTAAGGGAGTATAAGAAAGCTTCTTAAAGTAAACAAACTTAAAGAATATTAAAGAAAGGATTATTAAACGGTAAAAAAGAGAGCTTTAAGAAGATATAATAATTATAAATAAAGATTAAGAATAGCTTTAAGTTTAAGTATGCTTTATAAGCTTGCTTAAAGGAGTGTGTTAACTATATAAGTTAAATTATGCCTTAAGAAAAGATGTTACGTAATAAGCTAGAAGCAGTAAAATGGGCGCTTAAGGAATAAGCACATTTAACTTATAACGTATAGAATAAAGTACTTTTAAAAGGTAAAGAAGCTAATTAACGTAAACGGAAAGACTACTTTATAACTACTTTATAATGTGAGAAAAAGATAATTTATTACGTTCTTTTTTATTTTAAACCTATTTATATAACTTATTAAATGGTTAAAAATAACCTATTAAATAAATAATTAAAAATAATATAAGTTAACCTTAATTATTACGTATACACTATAAGCCGTAATTTTTAATACTAGCCTTTATAATTATGTAAATGCTATATTTTAATCCTTTAAATAATCCATTATAATTCCTCCTTACATAGCCTACTTATAGCTAATTAAACTTTACTGTTAAGATATTACGCCGTAATAAATTTATAAGTAAAAAATATTAACTACCTAAACCTAATAACTTAAGGTAAAAACGTAATTATGCTTAATACTAGCAAATACCTTACTTAACGCCAGTAAATACCTTATATACTAGCATATCATATAATACTTTATAGTAATTAAAGTTATCACATAAGGTTACCTATACGCAGTCAGCTAGTAATTATAATAGTGCGTTAATATAGTATTAATAACTGTTATAGTTAAGGCTATCATTAAGTAATGAGACTAGTAATTAGCCTAATAGCAGCGGAAGTCATTAATAGTAATGTAATAAGTATTATATATAAGCTGGTATTATATAACTTTATAATGCTTATAGTTAATTATTATTATTATTATTACGTTATTATTATTCTTCTTTTTACTTATAAGATAAATTTAATAGTCATTTAATTGCTAGCATTAATTACTTAAATGCTTTTAGCATTATTATTATAATCTTTACGTTACTTATTATTATCATTACTATTACGGCCATTAATATAATTATTATAATTATAATCTTTAATAAAGAGCCGGTGGGTCGAGTTTAAACGATTAATCTTATAGCGTTTCTCCTTATAAAGCGAGTCTTTTATAATAAAAGACGATGTTAAACTTACTTTTTAAGATCACGCGATTCTTTACGATTTTATTATCATTATATATGGCTTAAAGTAGTTTTAAATAAGGTAATAGCGTAATAAAGTGATTCACATTAATTACTAGTGTAATTAAGGTAGCTGCTTATTAACGTTAACGAGCATTAGTATTTAAAAGTAGTGGTTATGAAAAACTAATTACTTATATAAAGTGAAAGTGGTATTATAATAACGAAAAGATATAATATAATAAATTAAAGTTCGGTATAAAGGATATAATTATTTACTTAATTTAATTAACTTAACTAGTAACGCGAGGTTTAAAACTATTTATTAAAAGAAGTATAGCCCGTTAATTATTAATGTAATAAAATTGCTTTCTAACTTGATTTAAATAAATTCTCTTTAAATCATTAAATATTTATTAAATTTTACAGCGGATAATTTAAATTACGACCTTAACCTTATTAACTGCTTCGAGTGACTTAAGCTTAGCTTTAACGTACTTAATAATGATAACGATAATAAGGATAAAGATTTAAAAGACTATTTAATCTTAAACTTAAATGTTATAAAGATCTTTATTACATTATAAGACGTATTAAACATTTAAAGGAAGTTACGTTATAAAAAGTATAAATTATACTTTTTAACCATTATTTTCCTTTAAATGCTTGAATAGTATAAAAAGTAGTATAGCGTTAAGTATTAAATTAAGGAATTAGAAATTATTAATTTAAAGATCAGTTTAATAATTAAGCATATTATTAAAGTGTTTTAAACTTATATTTAACGTATTAATATATAAAAGAGCTATTTTAACATGTTATTATATAATAATATATATAAGGTTAATTAACGTTTTAATAAATAAAAATAATTAATAAATAAACTAACGTTATTATATAACCATACGTTATTAAGTTAACCAATTTAATATGCTTTTATTTAACATTATTAATGTTAACTCCCTTTATAAAAACTTTTATGTTACCTTTAGTCTTTTTAATGTAAAAAAAGAAGCTAACTTCGATTAGCACCTTATATGGTTAAGATAGCTTTAAGAAAAGCATTAAATTCACGACTTAACGGTTATTTTTAACGACTTTTATCATAGCTTTAAAAAGACTATTTAATACTCGTTTCTTACTATCTTATAATAACTTTATATTTAATATATTATAAAGAATATAAAGCATTATATAAAAGAGAAGTAAGTAGAGTTTATTAAAAGTGAAATGATTAATGAAAATAACGTTAATAAACTCATTAGTTTATCTTTTAATAGCCTAGGTTTTAATCCTTTAATAGTTATATTATAAGGTAAAGAGGAATTAGTTAATAATAAAGAGGACTTAAAAGAAGCTATAGTTAATAAGGTTATTACGAACGTTATTATAATAATTAAAGGCGAACTTTAACTAACTAATAAGGATCAATATTATAAGGATTCATTAGAAGGTTTCTTAAAAGCTTAATATAAAGTTATTGTCAGAAAGTACGGGGCAAGACCGGAGTTTCCAACATGAGCACGGAGGTTCCGGGTACGCAAGACCCACCGAAGGATCCACCAGGAAGCAAAG